>LPNX010950504.1:444202-472741 GCA_001517045.1 Pseudotsuga menziesii | reverse complement strand
TATATATATATAATTGGTATCAGAGCATGAATATTTTGAATACCTTCGAGATTGTCTGTATTGCATGAATATTGCTCCTTACTTTGTTAAGGATACATTTACCTCTACATGAAGATTTCAATATGTGACCTACTTAGTATTAGATAGAATCCCAAGAAACAAGTTCCGAAGTGTGATTTATTGGATTGTTCTCTTTTGAAAAAGTATTAACACCACTCTAATGTATATCAACTCTCCACTCATCACCCTAACGGCTATCAACACAACTAAAAACTTCCCCATTCAACAACAGCGACAACAACTTCCTTCGTCATCCTAAAATTTTGGTTTCTATAGCATACGACCAACAAGAATACCCAACAAGACCACTTCACTCGTGATCTCGGTCAATTCTATGAGTATTCAGAGTATTAATAAGACTATTCATAGTGTTTCATTCCACTGGAGAGACTTAGTTAAAGAAGGTGTGCCAGATAGTCAAGAGCTCCAAAATATTATTTGATTTGCATATCTATGCCAACCATTGGTAAACAACTCCTCCTCTTGGATGACTTACAAAGTCATGGGATGAAATCATAATTTTGACAATTAAAATAATGTGTAATAGTTATTTTGTTGGTTCGTGGGTTATGTGTGGAGAGTACACATACCTTATATTGTGTTAATTAGAAACCCTCCCTTGCATCATGAGGAGCACAACTAATTCAAGGAAGACCAAAGCCACAAGACTTGTCAACTTAGAGGCAGTTGAATCAATGAAAAAGATGGAGGTGAAGGTGTACACCAAAATCGCAAACATAATGCAAGAACTCTACAAGAAATTTGAACCACACTTAGAGTTGAAAGATGAGTTGGAAGCCTTAAAAAACAAAAATAAAGGAATAAATATCCCAAGTTCTTTTTCATGATCACATCATTCATCAAATAACGCAAGTTCATCCAATAATGTTATACACAAAATAAAAATAGACATATTGAAATTTGATGGCACATACAAACAAGAAGGCATGAGATGGATTTGTTGGCATTTTCCTCTCTTCGACCCAGGTTCAGTCCCTCCTTTGCGTGCAACAAAGCCCAAGATATCGACCTGACAGAGCAAGGCTAAGTCAGCAACACCTGCGACATAGATGGAGTCTCACTCGAGATATCTTTCTATGGGTAACTACCAGAACCAAGTTTCTACATTTGGGTGGGGGATTTCTCGTCCCCAGGTAGTCCACCAAGGCGCTCATCCGAAGCAAGTGGGTGGGGTCTTTATACTTATTATGCACAGTTAAGTTGTGACACAACTCATCCTTCGACAGGTATTATAGCACTAAACCCAATGTGGTATGGATACATTCAATGATAATGGTACGGCATATACATATAAAACTATTCGTAAGCAAATACATAACACTTCACAACATATATATATATATATATATATATATATATAGAGAGAGAGAGAGAGAGAGAGAGAGAGATACATACATACATACATATATATATGTGCGACTTAAACACATTCATCATTCACATATTCAACACAGTATCTAACGTGGAAACCCATCTGGGAAAAACCACAAAAGCGCTCTTCATCTGGCATGAGAAATATATGGCACCCTTTTGTCTGAGCACTAAGCTACAGACTCTGCTCTAGATCTTTTTTCCTTATATATACAAACTTCTTTTTCCTCTCATGCTCTCTGGTCTTGTGTCACTATTCTTCCTCTACTTAATTCTATTGATGATCCGCACACAGCCTAGATCGACTCACTCTCTCCTACAATTTTGCGCACTCAATTATAGGTGCTTCGAATCCTCTCTACGACTCAACACACTAACATACAACGTAACTTACATAAGGTAACACATGACCCAGAGCCAACTGACTAGGATTTAACCCACATACAACTTGGGTTCCTCCTTTTACAGACTCTTACATGTCACTCTCATCTGACTTCGTACAGTTATCCAACATGTTGTCTTTCCTATTCTATTAACACATGTAAGTAGGCACTAATGACCTGACTTATAGAGATGCTTCCATACATGCGGCTTCCACTGATTCTAGCCTACCTCGTACCCACGATCTTTCTGAACTATTGATTTCCATCTGTTACGCCATTGCACGCCTTCTAGCATGGTTTATTCCTTCGCCTCTTTCCTTGTTGCATCATTTCCTTCTGTCGCAACTTCTCTTCTGTCACAAACTCTCTTCTGTCACGGACTCTTTTTTGTCATGAACTCACTTCTCTCATGAACTCTCTTATACCGTGAACTCTCTTCTGTCATGAACTCACTTCTTTCGTGAACTCTCTTATACTGTGAACTCTATTCTTTTGTTGTCATAGCTTCCTATTTGGTTGATTCTTTACCTTAGCTCTTTCTTCTTTCTCTACTTTTGTTTATTCTTTGTCGCATCTTCCTTCCTTACTACTTATTCTACCGTGTCCTTCCTTCCTTCCATGATTGTTTCTGTCGCAACTCCTTTTCCTTCTTGTGACCTGACTCTTTTCATACTTGGGTAGAATTCTAACTCAATTTTCCTATCTTTCCCTAGGCCCAACATGATTAATAAACTTGAACATTAATTTTATATATACCAAATTTACGATGAATACAAATAAATCAACAGCACGTGAATGTACTTGGGAAGAGAAGCTTGTGATTGATTACTATAGTGGAACGCCAAATTTTAGACTGACGAGAGGTTGTGACACCTTCAAAAGAGTTTTTTAAATAATTTCAAGATATAGAAGAAAACAATGTGTACACTCAATTGACTCGATTGCAACAATTAGGGACTGATTGCAAGAATATTCCAGTGATCTACATGTGCTAGCCTCCCATGTCGATAACATATTTGACAAGCGGCTACTACAAATTTCCATTTCGAGGATCAAACCAAATATAAGGAATGACATAAAAGTAATAGATGTCAAATATGTTGAATAAGCACATCAAAAGGATAAACTCATTGGAGCAAAACAAATGACCTATCAACCAACTCCTTATTCTCATTGCAAAAAAACAAGTTTGAAATATGCCTCCTCACCAAAGGATCTCCTCATACAAAAACAAAGAAGGATAAGAGTAGGTGTTTTAGAACTAATGTTCCAAATTGAAGTCCAGGACATAGATGTAAGGACAAAAGGTTCAACCTATGTGAGAAAAAAAATCAAGTGATAACAACAAATGAAGAAATTAGGGATATATATTCTTCCAACGAAGAAAAAGACAAAGAGGAATCAAGCAAACAAAATACCACTTCAACACTTTATGTTTTCGTAGTTCTAGACATATTGTAACCCAAAAATCTTAGAGTGGTTGGATACATCAAGAAAACTAAATTGATCGCGCTTATAGATAGTGGTTGTTCACATAATATTATAGATACACGGATAGTGAGACAATTAAATATGTTCATATACCCTACCTCTAACTTCCAAATCGTTTTACCCAGGGATACAACTGCTTAATGTGATGAAAAATGTCATAAGGTAGAGTTAGCTATTAGTGAATACAAACTAAAGTGTCCTATGTATGCCATGATAATTGGAGGAGTAGACATGGTCTTAGTAGCCCAATGGTTGGCCTCGTTTGGCACGATGGGATTAAATTTAAAAAAACACATTTTAATATTATTTGAGAATGGGAAAAAATACAAGTTTTATGGAATTGACTTCCCACCCCCCTAGGTAGTCTTGTCCAATAAGATGGAGAAAATGATTAATAAATTATCCCAAACTTATCTTTTACATTGTTATTCAATGGAAGGATATCCACTGATGAAACAATTGATCTAAGAGGATTAGATAATATACTCCACAAATTTAGTACCATTTTTCAATACCCACCTCATGGTCTTCCTCCAGCATGTTCGAGAGATCACATCATAGAATTGATACATGATTCAACATTGGTTAGGAGAAAATCTTACAAACAATATCATATACATAATATGGAAATTTAATGCTTAGTCCAATAATTATTGGATTGTGGCATTATTCCAAGAAGCAAGAGTCTCTTTTCAGCACCAATCATACTTGTAAGAAAAATGATGGATCCTATATAATCTGTGTCAACTATCAAGCATTAAACCAAATTACTATTGAATATAAGTTTCCCATTCCAATTGTGGATGAACTATTGGATGCTATTCAGGATGCTAAGTATTTTTCCAAACTAGATTGGAAGCCAAATTATTACTAGATAAAAACATGTGAAGAGGATATTCTTAAAACCACTTTTTCTACCCATGAGGGCATGTATGAATTTTGTGTCATGCCCTTTGTTTTATCCAATTCCCATGCTTTGTGATGAACGACCTATTCCGTCCATACTTGTGGAAGTTTTTTCTTGTATTCTTTGATGATATTCTTATTTATACCAAGAATTCAAACCATACCTTAACAATTTCGAGACAATATCAAAGCTACTAGAATAAAATAGGTTATATGTGAACAAGTCCAAATGCAATTTTGGAAAGAAAGAAATAGAATTCATAGGCCACATGGCATCAGTTAAAGGAATTACGGTAGACCCAAAAAATATTGTGGAAATTATTAATTGTCCTAGCCCCAGAACAATTACATCCTTACGAGGATTCCTAGGATTGAAATGTTATTATAGAATATTTGTAAAAAGCTATGCAAATATGTTCATTGCATTAAATACACTATTGAAAATAGATGCCTTTAGATGGGGAGACGAAGCCAGGGATTTAAAAAAATAAGCGAAGTCCCTAATAACTTATATTCTTGTTTGGGTTGCCCTCGATTTCTCGAAACCATTTGTACTTGAATGCAATGCATTTGGAACATGAATAAATTTTGTGCTCATGCAGGATGACCACCCATTTGTCTTTGAAAGTCAAAACTAAAACTAAGGGAGAAAACAAAATCTACATATGACAAAGAGATGTTGGTAATCATTCATGCTTTGGTAAATGGAAACAATACATGTTAGGAGCAAAATTATTGGTCAACACAAACCACAACAGTTTGAAATATTTCCTAAACCAAACACGCCTCTTATCAAAACAACAAAAATGGGTGAGCAAAATCAAAGTTTTAACTTCAAGATTCTTTAAAAAAAAGGGAAAGGAAAATTTGGTTGCAGGTAGCTTATCAATGAAGGATGAGGGAAGTGTCACATTATTCTCTATTTCAATAGTTATTTCTAAATGGATCACAAATATGCAAGTCAAGTATGTGAAAATATAGAGATAGGAAAGTTAATCGAGGAAGTTAGAAGTAATAACACAACACGATCAAAATTTACTTAGGAAAATGATATACTCTGGTACAAAGGAAAAATATATTTACCCATCTCTTCTAAATTCAAAATTCAAATATTAAAATAGAATCATGATTCTTTGACTACAATCCAAGTTGGATTCTTCAAAACATATTACAACATTCTATGATCCTTATTTTGGAAAGGAATGAAGACAAAACATTTGAATATATCTGATAGAGTGTGACATCTTTTAATGCCAAAAGTTTGAATCAGTTGCATTGCTAGGTCTCCTCCAACCCATTCATATTCCAAATAAAAAATGGTTAGAGGTATCAATGGAATTTATCACGAGTATCCCCACATATGATGGGAAGGATGTCATATTTCTAATTGTAGATAGATTAACCAAATAGCTCACTTCATTGGAATATCATCTAAAGGTAATGCCACCCCATTTGATGATAGTTATGTAAAAAATATCTATAGGATCGATGGGTTCCCTAAGGATATGGCTGGAAATAGTGATCACAAATTCACTAGTAAATTTTGGAAGGAGTTATTCAACCAGGTTGGGACCACCTTAACAATGAGTACTTCATGGCATCCCTAGACAGATGGAAAAACCAAAGTGGTAAATAAATACCTTGAAGGGTTCTTGAGGAAACTTTTAAATTATCGTCAAACACAATGGTATAATTGGTTACATTTAGAATAATGGTGGTATAATATGATATAATATGAATCCATTTGAATGCTTATATGGTTATCTACCACCACCAATGAAGGACTATGTTGTCGCCAATTTCAAGGCGTCTACTGTGAAAAAATACTTAGCTGCTTTTGATGAGATCCTATGTATCCTCAAGAATCATCTTGAAACAACAAGGAATTGAATCAAACAACAAGTTGATAAGAAGAGGATTGACAGTGAATTTTATTTCAGAGATTGAGTGTGTGTGTGAATCCAACCATACAAACCGAACTCGCTCAAAAACTATAATAAACAAAAGCTTGCACCCAATTTTTATGGTCCTTTCTGAATTCAGAAAATGAGTAGGACAAGTAGCTTACACCTTATATATTGCAAACAAGGGGCAGTTACACGGTGTTTTCCATGTTTCATGTTTGAATAAGAAAATGGGTTTATCAACTCATATACAAACGGACCTACCCATTTTGGATGAAGAAAGGAAGCTATTATTTATCCCTTAAGGTGTCTTAAAAGTCATAACCAAGGCCCTTCATTCATGAAGTGTTAATGAGTATCTTATTAAGTGGAAGAACCTCCCAAAAGATGAGGCCACCAGCTAGGAGAATGAGGAATTTAGATCAAAACATGTGTATTTACCTACGATTCAAGGACAAAGCATTTCGGGAACAAGTGACTTTTAATACAGCTAACGTATTAAATAATTTATTCATTTATTAGGTCAAGGGTCACCAATTAGCGAGCAAAGAGTTCAAACTCTCGTGCTCCATTGTATTTATACAAGTGTTATTCTTTATGATGGAACCATCAAATATATATATATATATATATATATATATATATATATATAACTTAATAATTTGTTTTAATTATATGATTTTAACTTGCTATGTTTCTCTAAGGTAATGGTGTAGTCCTTGTGAGGTCTCAACACACCCCAAGTGAATTGACTTCGGGATCCCCTTTTAAAATTTTAAATTGGGCCTTCTCATCTAGTTGTTGCTTCTCAAGTCTTGATTCTTTCGATTTTCATTAGCAATAGCACATTGTTGGCTTTGATTAATATTTACCAACTTTAATGCACACATCAAAATCTTGTTTTAGATGCATTATGAAAATTTCATTTGCTTCATAGTTTTCTTTCTTACATTTGTTACATCATATGGATCTTAATTCATATTGTCATGTTATCCAAATTTATGTGAGAACGAAATGAAATAACATATACAGAATCATAAACACAACCATAATGCAAAGATAACAGAGATACAGTAAACACATATTCTATTAAATGGTGGACATAGAACAAATTGTAATAAAATAGTTAGAATGGTGGTAGCTATCTCTGAGAAGAGATGTGACTGCTACGCTCGTCCGTGCAAAGTTGAATACAAAATGAGGCCAAAAGGGCCTATTTATAATAAGGATGAGGGTGAGAACCCCAAAAGTCCAAAACATAACCCTAGAATATGAACCTTCATAAAGTTTGCGGCCCCAAGGTGGTAAGTTGAACAGTCAACTTCCCGAGGTCATAAATTTTGCATACGATCTCCGATTTGGGTGCTCGATAGCCCGTTGGAAATATCTATCCGAGATTTGCAACTTTCAAATGTGGCCAAACAAAACCATCTAACCACTCCAATTTCCAAAAAACATCGTTTAGGGCCTCAAAATAGCCCTGAAAGTTTAGGACCCGAAAAACCGTAGAAAAATAACTAGGAAACTGCCACAATGGACAATTGTTTTGAGCCAATAGAATAGGTGGGTGGCCACCGATGTCCATCTGGATCATCGTGCCACTTGAATTTATTTGGATATGTATTGTAAGGGTGTCTACATCTTTATCTAGGCTTATTGAAATTGTTTTGCATCCTTGCATAACCCAGAATTGTGTTTTGAGAAGAATCAACAACTCGCTAAGTTCTTGGTATTAGGTGTTTTAGACGTTAGTTGATCATTTTTGTGAATCAAAATCACTCATATGGTGATGAATTAGGTTAATGACAAACAACATATTGGAAACCTAATAGAAAAGATGTAAGATGAGTCGACAAAATTTTATTTGGGAAAAATAGTATTTTAAATGGAACTTGGACTTCTACTAAAAAATGCTTTTATGCATTTTTACTCCGAATCAAATACGACATTTTTAACTATGAAGTAGTTTATATGTAGATTTCCAATGATTGCAAACTCAATGCAACTCTCAGAATCCAATTACAACATTCATAGCTATGAAAAAATGTAGCTCGACTTTCTTTCCAACAAGATAAGTTGTACTTTATGAAATATGAATATTGCAAAATTCACATTGAAACTGGACATGTGATCACTTGTTTGGAAGTTAAGTTTCCATCCTTTTCACCTTGCAAAAGGAAACTCGTGGGTTTTTACTTTTTTCAAAGCAATTTTGAAACTCATTGTTTCCAATCCATTCTTGAAGCTTGGTTTATGGTACTATACAATGTTGATTACAAAACTTAAACCCTCATTCCTTTTCAAGGTTTTGGTGCAATTTGAAGCTAAAAGAGTCATTTTTTCCATTATGTGTTTGATAAGAGTGTTCTTGCAAGGATTGAATGTATGTAATTGAAATGGGTTGATTGATATGAACCAAATTTGTTTAATATTAAGAAACTGACTTTAAACCAATTTGGGGGGCATTTGAGCATCTCATTTCCTTTCCTCGTTGGGTCTAGTATGCACATTAATAATCTAGATTGTTCAGTATCATTAAAGGGGATCAACGGTTGAGTAATACATATCCTTCGAAGCAAGGACAATCAGACACAAAATCTTTGGTATTTTCTTGTTGAAACACAAGAATTCCTAAACGAATTGTTCTCTCAATATCCTCATATGGAGGAAGAGATTGCTAGAAAAGTATAAGAAGACCTTGCACTAGATAATAGGTATGCTAAATAAGACTTTAAATTTAATCTAATTTTTGTAAATTGTCAATGTGCTTGTCAAAAATTGTTAAATAAGTAGAAATGACTTAAATAATCCAGTTGCTTGCCCCTAACATGACTTGTAGTCGTTGGTATCTCGTATCTAGTATGACTTACAATGACTGGTGACTTGTCATTAATGTGACTAGGAGTTATCAATGGTGTATCCTCAACATGACTTGCAATGGTCGATGATTTACTTTGAGTATGAATTTCAGTGACTGAATTTTTTCCCCCAACATGACTTGCAATGGATGGTTGCAGGTCTCCAATATGACTTGTAGTGACTAGTGACATGTCTCCAGTATGAATTGCAGTGGCTTGTGGATTTGCTTAACATGATTAGAAATGGCTAGGAAATTTTCCCCAACATGATTTGCAGAGGTAGAGTAATTTCCCCCAACATGATTCACAGAGGCAAAGGAATTGCCTCCAGCATGACTCACAAAGGCTGAGGAGTTTCCCCCTTGTCTTTGCATCTTCTTCCTATTATTCCTCCTTCTATTCCTTGTAGATTATTGGTTACTAGTATCAAGACTTTCACCACATGAGGTAGAATAAGGAGGAAAAAATGCCACTGATGAAGAAGGAAAAGGGTTTTTATTCCCTTGACATACAATGGTTTCTTGAGAAGCATCAAGAGCATTCAGGACATTCATAGAGGCAAACAACCAAACAAACAGCCCTAGGGTGAATCCATGAATATTGAAAGTGGCCATCAAGGGAGCACCAATGTTTCCAACAAATGGAAAAGCATTGAGAATCCTACTGCATAGGGGTCCCTTGGTTGGTCTCCTCAAGAACTTTAGCCATACATTTTTATTCAAAATTAAGAAATCTCTAAATCCTTCAATGTGGGTTGAAAAATTGCAATAAACACACTCCTATAAAATATTCTCTAAGATATAACCAATCATACTCACTATCCCATAAATCAAACCAAGGTGGTTAAGTCCTGATTTTAATCAATGAAGAGGTGAACATAAGTATTCTAAAGGTAAGCATGGGATAATTAGGGCCTAGGTCCAACCAATGAAGGTGTGAGAAATAGTTATGTTAATCTTCATGCAACAGTCACAAGGCGTGCAAGTACTCCTCTTTAATGAACACCCTCCCAGGGAGTTGAAACTAATATTGTACATTTGTCTCAGGTACCACAAGAAACCCTCTGCATCACCTTTGTGGCCCCTAGGAATAAAAACTAAAGATACCAACTTGCAGTCAGAATATAGGTGAATAGTCTATAATAGAGATCATATGTATGGGAAGGATAACTAAGCCCAAAGCTCCAAAAGTATAGACACAACAAAGGGACAAAGGTGGTACAAATGGAACCCCCATACACGCATAATACATGGATGTTTGGATAAGTATCAAAGGGATAATCTCCAATCCTCAACATCCCACAACACTCCTTTGTTAGGGGAGCTTCTCGGCCACACCTTTACGAAAATTGGATTTTAATACTCCATGGATAGGCTCATGTGTTCAAATTAAATGTCCTCATAGAGTTTAGTCTCCAACCTAATCCAAGGAATTAACCTATACTAGTTGGTAAACCCTACGAATAAAAATTCTAATAAATTTTAAATTAAGCATTCGTTTCAAGGGTTGTAGTAACTAGTTACTTGGAGGGATGTAGAAGTGTGAAAAGATGGTGTTCTTAAGTGAAAAAGATACAAAAATACCACTTGCAATTGAAACATACAATTTAAGTTTTTGAAATAATTGCTTCACCATAAACAACTTCCAAATAAAGAAAGAATCAAGCATAACCTTTCAAAATCTGTGCAAAATCTACGCAAGATACAACTTTTTAAGGAAATTACTATAACCAAAGCAAGCAATTCTTTATAATTTTCATGAGATAATGCTATTGAAATTAATATAATATTTTCCTTTGAATGAAAACATTCCCAAGAACATCAAAATGCCTAAGAGATTCCTAAATGAACTGGAAGAAAACTATAATTTCATGCAAAAATCAATTTTCGTTGTCATTCAAGGCATACTAAAAAGACACACTAAATAATTATTTTCAAGGCTTAGAAATCATAATCTGGAAAATCTAAGAAAGAACCAAATCCCCACTATATCTAATAAACCTAAAAATCCTTTTTTTTAAACTTTTACCCTTATTTTAGCCAACTACGACATATACATGTCTTTGCTTAAAGCAACCTGCGTATATACACACCCTAATCAAAGGCACAAAACATATACAAACCGCAAGTGGAATTTTCATTTTTCAGGTATATATGCGACCATTTGGGAGGACTATAATATATTCATGAATGTGCATGGAAAATATGAAGGGAGTGGATGTAATTACAAATCAAAAGGTCCAATGAGATCTGGATTAGTCACCTAGTTTTAATCATGACTACACAATCGAAGGATTTGATCCCATTATGAAACCCCTTACATTAGATCACTCGATGAGATCTAGAGCTTCATATCTTACTAGGAACAATGACATAGACCTCAACTGAATATTTAGAAGTGGATTTCCTTAATCTCCTGAAAATCATCCCACTACCAAACCAAAAAATATAGAAGTGACAGAAGGAGAAAATTCAAGAGATTATTTGGTGAAGTAAGGAAGGAAGTTTCCATGCAAGTTACTTGAGGATAAACCAATGGAAATAATGTAAATGATGTCAAGTTATAAGGATGTGTGATTTGCAACCCACATAAACACTTTGGTAATCATTAGAGAGGTGGCAATGGGGCACTAGGTTGGCCTGACTCAAACATCATGCAAGCATGATTGTTTCTCTCACCATATACAAAGGAATTTGAAGTCATGGCTGTCACAAGATGATGTAACTTATGCTTTAGAATGAATGGCCTCCCAAAAGTGGTATAAACATTATAAAATACACCCATAAGGGTTGTTTCAATAATTTGAAGAGACACCCTTAAATAGAAGAATAATTGTACCAAACATTGGTTCTAGCAAAGCCAAGTAGGGGAACCTGGAGAAGTATGAAAACAAAGGAAGATTTCACCATTGTAGCATTTGAGTCATTTGCACAATGGAGAAGATCTTCAAGACCACCATTTTAATCTAATTGTCTTGTTATGATTGTTGCTATTTTTTTCAATATTTTTTTGCATTTTATAATAATAACGATGAATTTGTAGCAACAGATAAACCATTGAAGAATGTTTCAATTAGATAACTTAGTCTTGGTGAATCTAATAGTTGTATGTTGAGCGAATTCAAAACAAGGACTGCCTTGATGGATGCCCCTATTGGAATATGGCCAACATAGATCCATCTTAGTAGTCTTAATATATAGTTAGTCTTGGTGAATCATGACAGTTGTATTTTCAACAAATTTGGAACAAGGACTACCTCTATGGATGCCCCTATTAGCAGAAGGGACACACATATGAATTTTAAGTTTGGCTCTATCTAGCACCAAGATAGACTACAAACCCATGGAGGTGAAATGTTTTTTGAGAAGGCAAACTTGAAGAAGGTTTGTAGCTTAAGAGGTTTGATTCCTATTGGTGCTTGATAAAATTAGAGTTAAGATTAATCCAAATTTGTTAATGATTAATTCATTTAGTATTGCATTGATCGGCATAATGAGATTCTTTCATTATCTCTATTAATAATGAATGATATAAAAAAATGCTCCTACGTAATCTAGCCATGGATGAAAATTTATTAACAATGATAACACTAAAATTAGAAAAAAACTTTATTACCAATATTTCTAGTTAGAAAGAAACTATTTAACTAATTACTTAAAAAAAATTATTGTGTTTAGTTTACAAAGATAAAATAATGATCCTGAAAGTTAAAAACCAACTTCGGAGCCAGCACCTTGTTCATGGTCCCTTCCAGTTGCAGCTTTTTTTTGCATGGTTCCAAATTCATGACCAACGACCATCTTCCCTTGTGGGGTCTCCATCTCAATCTGGGCAATGAGGTTCGAGGTAATGAGAGACAACAACTATATACATCCCATTAGAGAAAGAGGAGTCGGGATTGAGGTAGGCCCTTTGCCTTTTGTTTTAGATGTAGTCCATTGAAGAATAAGTCCAAACATGGTCAGCATTGTGACCTTTTTAGTTGAAACAAGAGGATTTTCCCTTTTCTCAAAGAAGAAGCTACAACTAGAGGATGAAGGCCATGATAGAGAATGCATCTTACTCTGGCAGCCATTGGAGCTGATGCTTATGCAGCCAAAGAAAATGAAATAACATATGCAAGAACAAAAAAACCTCCAATCGTGGATTTGGATCAAGAACAACGGGATCTTCCGATGGCGATGCCCTAGCTTTCGCTGCTAACCTCTGTTGCACATATTATAACTGACATATTTGCAAGAAGATCTATGAACTATGCTCTTCACTCGAGCCCATACGAAGTCACCCAAGGGAGTAGGCCTCTTGAAGGGCTCCCCACTGAACATAAAGTGGAATTAGCAGTAGTTGGTAGGCAGAATTAGCAATATCTTCCATGCCAACATGCCAACAACCAAACACATGTCTAGCATGCCAACAACCGAGGGCACACATGTCCGACAGTTAACTTGAGGCAGTGACTAACCTGCTAGTGGTGGGAGATCAAGGTGGTGGAAGATCATAGTGATGGTTGGTAGAGGATACTCCAAACAACTAATGTTAAAAAATTAATGCTAGCATTAATCTCGCATTCTTCACTTGACAAACTCTCCACTCGCCAAACTCTTCAATGGTCATAACAAAACAATCGTCGATGTTGCTTTTGACGCGAGATGAGGCCAAATAAGAAGTCAAATGTCTTGATAAGTGGATAAAGCGGTCCATTTATGTTAATTTGTTGAGCAACTGAGCACTATAAAAACACTAAAGATAATTTTCGTTAAATTCAATGTCATTTTAATAAAAATACTTCAAAGCCTTTCATAGAGTCCCTCGCAAGGACTAATAATATCTATTATATTAAAATATCCACTAAGAAGAATTTTATTATATATTATATGGAATGAAAATTTCTATAAAAAAAACATTTTAGAAAAGCCCACCGTGGTGCTCGAGCGGTTAACTATGCTTTTAGAAGAGAAAATCCCACCACTTAATTATATTTAAAACAGTAAATTTTATATTGAAAATTTCTTTACATTTCATATTTAATAATATTTAAAATAATAATAAATTTTATATTGAAAATTTCCTTACATTTCATATTTACTTGGATTAAAATTATAAAAATTAAGATTTATTATGATAAAAATATTCATTGTTTAATTATATTTAAAATAATAATAAATTTTATATTGAAAATTTCTTTATATTTCATATTTTTTTTCATTGAAATTATAAAAAATAATATTTATTATGATAAAAATATTCATTTAAAATAATAATAAATTTTATATTGAAAATTTCTTAATATTTCATATTTACTTTCATTGAAATTATAAAAATAAACATTTATTATGATAAAAATATTCATTTAAAATATATATTTGCATTTTATATTTTTTTTTTGTAAGCTACACAGATCTATTATATTATAGAGGCAAAAAATACATAATTTGACTTGGCCACCTGAGGTTTAAGGAGGTGAAGCCCCCTCTTGAGCCTCTCAAAAATTGGCCTTCTAACAGAATCAACGTCTAAGATGTCCATGGGAATGAGAACGAGCCTGTGGCCCACCGATTGAGACATAATTACAGTAATCCAACATAAAACCGACATGCTCATATATTTGAGCGTAGACAAATATTTTAGTAGCAGACATGAAAACAGACATAGTTACATGGTTCAAAATTAAAAAACATACCAAAACCACTAAAGTCTAGACCAAAAAACCTAGGTGACACGTCCATTAAACTGGAGGAGTTTCTTCAGTGATGGGGCAGGCCCATCTTTCTTCCTGCGACAGAGTAGGCAAGTTGGTGGCACATTCGAGGAAAGAGAAAGTGTATGATGTTGCTGCTCGGACAGCTGGGCCAACATTTCCTTCAGACGCTTTAAGAGAGGCTCTACCGTTGAGGGGACGGGAAAGGGCTTGACGCAAGGAGCTTCGGTGGAGCAACCAGTTGCACTGTTGCTACCACCGAGACTAGTGATAGCCCGACCTCCGGATTCACTACCACTGGCACCACTACCCTGAGCATGACCTGCCGCCTTCATACCACTCAGCCCCAATATACCAGTCATGCCTTTCCAAGCAAAGGAGTTATCCATGGCCGTAAGCTGAGCTTATATCTCTATGATTTTTCGTTTTCATGTTACGAACTGCAACCCAAGACTTAGACCAATCGTTGAGCATGTCCTCAGTGAGGTTGTAGAGCATTTTCATCATCCAATAATGATTGATTTGGCTACCATCCTCACCAGTCGAGAGCTTCTGGTTGAGAACCCGAGTCTCCCAAGCTTCAAATAAAATACAAACACGCGGAGAGATGTGAGGTTCGTAATTTGCCAGGGTCTGAGCACTACAGCCACGCTGGGCTTTGCCTCTCCCGGAGCTAGCTCTACATTGAGTTCCTCTATGCCGGGACATGGAGACCCACCTGAGCCTGAAACAGACTTGATGTGGAGCGTTATTTTCAGCAAAATATTGATAGGACGCAAACACAGATACACAAAGAACCTCCCAATGCGCAACAAGCCCATAAATGCTCCTAGCCGAGCCATAAATCACGATGTATTTTAGAACTAAGCGCATGTCATTCATTGTACCTGTAAGCATTAACTTTCGATGCATAGCCATGAAATCCTCTAGGAGGACGGACCTTCGCTAGCCCGAGTCGCATGAGCCGAAGTGATAGACAGAGTTTCTCCCACGTGCAAAGAGTCTTGAATGTTCTGGAGGGGTGAGTTTTCGCAGTAGGTGTCAATGATGGTATCAAGGTGAGCGACACGTGTTCTTTGCAATTGCCAGAGAGAAGCACGGCTATCGCCTGAAATATCACCTGTATTCGGGAGGGAGAGATCAGAGCTGGCTAGATGAATGCTTTTAAGTCGAACTTGAGAATCGAGAGAATCTTCCAACCTGCCTTCCACCAGGGTGTGAGGAGAGTTCACGCCCGAATTAGCTAAGAATTCAGCTAAGGCATTGGCTTTCCTGCGCACGTGGTGGAAGGTGATAGCGTGCATGCGTTGTACAAGGGAAGCCAGACAACTGATACCATGAGCCAAGCGCCAACTGGTGGTGACTTTAGAAACCGACGTACCATGGAGGAGTTTAGCAACCAGAGTAAGGACTATTGTAGAGTCTCCTTCCACAATGAATGGCAGGATACCATTATTGTCCACAATAGTTAACCCTGCAATCATGCCTTCAAGTTCAGTGACATTATTGGAGTTGAAACCTATATTGCCATAGAAAAGATGGATGATTTATCCTTTGTATTTTCTTATAGCTCCCCCAAAGCCAGCCATTCCCAGGTTTCCCTTGGAGGCACCATCAAAATTCAGCTTGAAAACTTTCTCGGGAGGAGGATCCCACTGCATTGGACTGGAAATTTGCATGATGGGTTTGTTGAGGGAGGGAGGGGCTACTAAAGAGTTGAAATTAAGGGCATCCAGGATATGTCGCTCACATGGCGAGGTGGGGAGGTCAGAGTTCGACCATCCTTTGGAGTGAATGGTTTCTTGGAGATTCTTTTTAATTGAGTTCCAAAGAACTTGAGTGGAGGAACTGGAGTCCTTGAATATTCTATTGTTGCGCTCTTTCCAAGTGTGATAGAGCACAAAGCCCGGGGTAAGCATCTAGAGTTGATTGAGGATGTTACTTTCAAACGAAAAATCCATCTAGTGCTTGAGAGACTTGGTTATGTTGCCTTTTACTCTATTAGTGCATCTGAAGGCCTCTGCAACATAGTCCCATAAAGAACTGGTGAAAGGACAAGCATCCATTAGGTGGTCAATAGATTCATGTTGATCCTTGCAAAGGCAACATCTGGAGGGACCTTGGAAGCCTTTTCAAGTCAGGTTCTCCCAAGTGAGAATTCTCCAGTGCAGGAGAAGCCAGAGAAAATGGGAGATTTTGGGCCATTGAGGAGAAGTCCAAAGATGGGTCCAAATAGGGGAGGCCTGACTGTCAGGTGAGGCCGAAAGGATGCTATAGGATTCTCTGACCGAGAATCTACCCGACGGCTTGTCACCCCATCGAATGATATTCGAGCCATGCATTTTCTTGAGCCTTTGTGTACAGATTTCCAGCTAGATTTTGTCTGAAAGGTTTTTCCCGGGGCAATGTTCTAGGACTGGGGTTCTTTCCAACTACGGAACCCGTCAGTCGAAGGTTTCCAATACTCCTTGACCGTTAGGTGGTTGTTGCGACCAATGAAGTTCTGACTGTCAGGTTCAAGGTCAAGGATAAGAATTTTTAGGCTAGGAAGTTGTTGCCAGGAATATTCCCAGAAAAGAGCCTTATCCCCTGCTTTTATTTCCCAAAAACTGTGTTGTTGAATGAGGGCCCTTTGCTTGTAGGCGGCAATGCAAATGTGCGATCCTTGCATATCTTCATCAAATCTGATCAAGGAGTGAGGGGGATAGTTCGGGGCATATTTGTTGTTCCAGAGCTTAGTCCAAGGGGTGTTGTTCCTGGAAATCTAGTTCCACCAGATTTTTGCCGAGAGCGCCCGATTGTTTAGCTCTGGATCTCTGATGCCAAGACCTCCCTCATTTTTCTTTTTACACAGTGTGTCCCAACTTACCAGTGCCCATCTACTATTGTTGTTGTTCCAACCCCAAAGAAAAGACCTCTGTAGTGATTTAATTGCTTTAGAACCCATTTCGGAGCTGCCAGAACCGAGAAGAGATACAGAGGCATTGACTGCAAAGTGGACTTGAGCAGGACCGCTCGGCTAGGGAGATTAAGGGCTCTGAAGGTCCAAGAAGAGAGGCGGTTCTCAAGTTTGTTTAGGAGTTCCTTCCAAGACGCATGTTTAAGAGTTGTATCAAATAAAGGAGCGCTCGGATATTTAGTAGGCAAGGAGGAGACCGAGAAGCGGAGGATACGAGAGATGTTTCTCTGGGCCACAACTCCAGTGTTGAAAAAGAAGATCTAAGACTTTTCCAAATTAAGGGTGGTTCCCAAAGCTTCTTCAGAGGTTTGCAAGATGGAGTGCATAGTTCGGGCTTCATTTACAGAGGAGTGACCAAAGAGGAGATTATCATCCACAAATTGTTGGTAAGCCAGAGGCGGGACGTTGTGAAGGGATAGGCCTTTAAGGGAGCGAGCAACCAAGGTTGATTGAATCATACGGCTAAGACCTTCCGCCATTAGGATGAAGAGAAAGGGGGAAAGAGGGTTACCCTGACGGAAGCTGCGCGAGAGGGAGAAGGTGAAGGAGGGGGAGCCATTAACCAGGATGGAAAAGAAAGCAGAGGAAATAAGGGAAAGGATCCAATGAACTCAATCCTGACAAAAGCCAAAGGCTAAGAGCATTTTTTCAATGAAGGTCCAACTAAGTTTGTTGAAGGGTTTGGAGAGGTCCAGTTTGAGAATCATGCCCGGGGTTTTGGAGGTTTTAAGAGAATGGATAACCTCGTGGGCTAGGATTATTCCATCGAGAATTTGTCTTCCTTTCACATAGCCCGATTGCTCCGAAGAAATGAGGAGAGGTAAGAGGGGTTTCATCCTGTTTGCCACCATTTTAGAGATGATTTTGTAAATTACATTGCAAAGGGAGATAGGTCGGAACTTACTAGGGTGAGAAGCACCAATTTCTTTGGGGATAAGAGCTAGGTGGGTTGCGTTGAGCGCTGGAAGGATCCATTTATTTTGTTGCGATTCCTCAACCAAGTCCAGAACTTCATATTTGAGCAAATTCCAGCAGTGGTGAAAGAATTCTACAGTGAAACCATCTGGGCAAGGGATGTTCCATCAGCCATTTTGTACACCGCTGCTTCTACTTCTTGCATGGTTATGGGTTGCATGAGTGACTGGTTGTGCTCATTATTGACAAGAGGGCGAATGTACTAGGTTACCTTGTGAATCACTTCATGGCGAGCGTGGTCCGGTTTAGTGAGGAGCTGACTAAAATGCCCGGTTAATTCTTTTGATATTTCTTTTTGCTCCTCCAAAGTCTCTCCTGAATCTATGTGCAGTTTGCTGATTTTGTTCCTCATTTTGTGTTGAATGGTGGATTTGTGGAAGAAGCTCGTGTTCCTCTCACCATCTTTTAGCCATTTAACCCTGGCTTTTTGATTCCAGTAGATCGCTTCTTGATCACATCTCTTGTTGAGTTGATGAATGAGATCCCTTTCCTGAAGTTTGGTTTCCGAGGTGAAACCATGATCCATGGCATGGCACTGGATAGAGGCTAAGTTTTCTTGTATGAACGCTTTTTCTTTGAAGATGTCTCCAAAAGTAGTCTTATTCCAAATTCTGAGGTGACCTCGAAGTTTTTTGAGTTTTTGGTGCATAATGGCCATTTTTTAGCGGCCAAAGACGGACATATCATTCCACCAGGAGTTGACTGAGTCAATAAAAGTGGGATGGGTGAGCCATAATTTTTCAAACCTGAAAGGTTTGTGGAGGGAGGTGCCTTGACTATGCCAGGAGAGGGTGATGGGCTAGTGATCTGATCCAGCAGTAGGAAGAACCGAAGCATCCAGAAGCCCTCCAAGGGTGAGGGTGGGTTCCGAAACAAGGAAGCGATCCATACATTTAGCAATTTGGTGCACTCCACCTCTTCGGTTGTTCCAAGTGAAGAAGCTAGAGGAGGTTTGGATGTCCACCATTTCACATGAGCTAATCATGGTTTTGAAGGCCTCATCTTCAGCAGAGAGGGTTTTGAGACTTCCTTTTTTCTCCTCCAGATTGGAAATCATGTTGAAGTCCCCGCTTATGATTAGAGGAGACTCATTATGAAGGCTATGGAACCAGTCAATATGATTTAAGAGGTTCCTCTTGGAGTTCGCCATCTAAGGGTCGTACATGTTCATTAAGAAGCCTTTGATACTAGTGCCGAGAATGTGAAAGGAGGCAGAAAGAGAATGTCTAGAGGCAAGGGCATCCTCAGCATTGATGAGAAGAGGGTTCCAGCTGATTGAGAGGCCCCCAGAGGCACCTTGGGCATCAATTGCTAGAGTGAGACAATCCTTCCACATTCGAGCTATGATTGAAGTAGCAGTTTCACTAAGGCATTTGGTTTCCTGAAGAAAAAGGACAGTAGGAGGGTCTTTTTGGATCTTCATTTTGAGCATTCTTTGTTTAGAGCGACTGTTGAGACCTCTAGCATTCCATGAGAGGAGCTTCATTGATTAACAGATGAGGGGGTGGTGAACAATTTTGTTAACTAGGCATATTGTCTTGAATCGACCAGCACAGTACCTAGATGGTTGATTCTTTGAAGAGCAGATTTGTGTCCCTTTTTTTTGGATATTTCTAGGCTTTTTGTTTCTCTTTTTGTCTCGAGGTAGCCACTCCGAGTTGCACTTTAGCTTTGACTAGAGCTTTGTGAAGAAGTTGGATCTACTTGGGAGGGATAGATTTGAAATATTTTCTAGTGCATGCATCTTCCAGGCCAATTAGATCAAGACCTTCAGGAATTGCATCCTTCATATCTTCTTCCTCTTGAACTTCATGGTTTTGATATGGCATTTGGTGATCAAAAGGGGCAGTCCCTTGTGAATCATTAAGGTTTTATGAGGACTTACCTGTAGGTTGCTCTGGATGTTGTGTGTTAGAAGGATCAACTTTTTTTTTATGAATACGACTGCTCTGGTTCTTCTTGCCTCAGATTTTGATCTTCGATGTTTTTTTCCTGTTCGGTGATTGTTTCCTCCAGAACTTGAAATCTATTGTTGGTGGATGGGGGTTGATCCAGAAGCTTTTCTTGGGACGCTCTTCTAAGGGTGAGCTTTTCTTTGGCTGATTGCTAAAACCCTTGCTCATTGGTGGTTGGATGTTTGGGATGCTCTTGATTTTTATTCAATGGAAATCTCTGAATAGATGCCCGTGTTCATGGCATTTTCGGCATCTGAACAGGATGTGTTCGTAGTCTAGTGGTTGGATCCAATCGCTATCTTCATGGGAGAGGTAGATTGCGTCTAGAAGGGCCTGAGCAATGTGCATGTAGACACAGATTCTAGCGTAAGAGTTGTATTTATTCATTCTGGTTTGATCTATCGTGCGTACAAAAGTTCCCAAGGTATTACCAATCTCCTGTAGGGTGGATTCGTCCCAATATTCTTGCGGGAGAGAAAGCATGTGAATCTAAACAGGAGCCCAAGAGAAGTCCGCTTTCTCTGGACAGAAGTGTTCTACCCAATTCCTAAGGTATAGCCCTGCAGAATTGAAGAAATAAGGGCTGCCTTGTTCAACATGAGCTTTATCTTCCAGGTGATGGAAGATAATTGTGAAGAATCTTTTTGAGCCTAACTGAAGATCAAAATGAGCTTTTGGTTTCCATTTTGCTGCATTCCATTCGCGGAGAGCTTGTTCGGTCGGCCAAAACCCCATGAATTTACCGATCAGAGCATGATCTTTCATTTTTTGAGCTCTAGCGCTGATCCTTTCCATCGGGAGTGATAAGCAGGAATGCTCAACCGTGCGAGAGATGCATGTATTAAATTGAGCACATAGATCTGTGGACAAACACACAACTCACATGATAGATCACATAATTTACTCAGTTATTGAAGGATGAAACAATGCAAAAATGGCTTGCAGCTGTGAATGCTTTTCATTAATCAAAGAGTAATTAGATAATAATTACAATGAAGTACAATGGCTTTAATAGCCACAAGCAATTCGAATCCACATGAGGAAATTCGAATTGATTAGACTCTACTTGACTGTAGGCAACTATGACCTTGTCTAAATCACTATCGGAGGACTCAATAGTTAACTGACCTTGTCTAAACCATAACCGGATTTCATCGGAGTTCTAAAACACAACTCAAGTGTTACATTCAGTGTTGACTAAGGCTAACTGACTGTGGTAGGTGAGAAATGTGCCCCTCCTAAGTTCAGTCAAGTAAACCTAGCGCTAACTAAATGTAGAGGACTAGAACTGAATGTAACTGACTCCTAACTTAGCTTAACCAGTCATCAACTGAACTGAACTGACTTTGGTTGGTTTCAGCACTCCCAGTGGCTCCTAAATTGTAGGGATTGGTCTAGGAGGCTCCTAAACTGATGCAATCAAGTGCAATCAATGGCAGTGAGCCTCAATTAGTGTTCCTCGCACTTTAGTAACTGAAACATGTGCCCCAATTAGGCCAAGTGGACCCAATGGTGTTAATGACTATAAATAGACTGGATGGACTCCTGATTTAGACATATGACCAAATTGGACAAGGGAGGATTAATAATCCTAACAGCATGATTTCTTCTTTCGAGAAGGATTTTCCTCATTTTCTGTACCAGTGTCAGCGGCGGTCTTTTTAGCAGACCTTGTACTCCATCAGTATGGGTATATCTTTCGATCCAATTTTCACTGTATTTATGGGTCCCATGTGATCCTCAAGGAAGTTTAGCGCAGCAAGAGACTGGGAGGGGCCTAGCGCGCCCCCCTTGACGTAGTCGTCATAGTGCTAATCAGGGCCAGGCGGGCGGTCGTCAGACAAATCCTCTCAGTGGGCGTAAAGCAAATGGATCTGAAAGCGCAACAGAGATAGGGCTGATCTCAAACCCTAGCAAAGCTTGTTTGTGCCATCACAATCCCCATGATGGATATGCATATGTAACATTCTCAATAAAATTTTACATCCATCATTAAAGACACATTATACAAGTATGCCAATATTTTTAATGATGTATAACCTGTATGTGCAATAGCATTTCATATTTATTACTTGGATAAAAGTTATAAAATTAACATTTACTCTAATATTCGTTTCAAATATATATTTATTACATTGAAAAATTCTAGACATTTCATATTTACTTTCATGAAAGTTATAAAATTAACTTTTATTATGATAAAAATATTAGTTTAAAATATACATTTATATTTCATATTTACTTTGATGAAAGTTATAAAAATTAACATATTAATTTAAAATATATATTTACTTTGATGAAAGTTAAAAAAGTTATATTTACATGTGATCCTCGGGGAAATTCAGCACGGTAAGAGACTGGGAGGGGCCTGACGCCTTCTTCGTCCCCTGCCCGACGACTCACTCGCCCGACGCCTTCTTCGTCCCCCGCCCGACGACTCACTCGCCCGACGACTTGCCCCCCGTCCGACGCAGTCGTCATAGTGCTAATCAGGGCCAAGAGGGCGGTCGTCAAACGAATCCTCTCAATTGACACAAAGCAGATGGATCTAAAAGCACAACAGAGATAAGGCTGATCTCAAACCCTAGCGGAGCTTATTTGCACCATCACAATCCCCCTGATGAATATACATATACAACATTCTCAATGAAATTTTACATCCATCATTAAAGACACATTATACAAGTATGCCAATATTAGTTTAAAATATATATTTACTTTGATGAAAGTTATTAAATATTAGTTTAAAATATATATTTATTACATTGAAAAATTCCTATCATTTTATAATTACTTTATTTAGGGATATGATTAAATTGAAAAAATCCTATCATTTTATAATTACTATATTCAAGAATATGATTAAATTGAAAATTCCTATCGTTTCATAATTACCATATTGAGGAATATGATTAAACGGAAAATATTAATTTAAAATATATATTTATTATATTGAAAAATTCCTACCATTTCAATTTTTACTATATTCAGGAATATGATTACGCCCACCGTGGAAAATTCCTAACATTTCATATTTACCATATTCAGGAATATGATTACACTGAAAAATATTATCACATTTCATATTTACTATTTTCAGGAATATGATTACACGAGAAAATAGAAAAACAACATTTCATGGTCGGAGATATAATTACGCCCACCGTGGGGCTCGAACCCACGACCACAAGGTTAAGAGCCTTGCGCTCTACCAACTGAGCTAGACGGGCTTTGTCGCTACACTATAATGTCTTTTGAATACGACAACTAGGATAGTGACATCCTAGGATAAACCAACTGTGATTTAATCGATCTCTCAATCACCGCTATTTAATAAAATCCCCTCTTATTCTGTCTGTTCGGGAGATCGATTAGCCGAGACGATTATTTTCTCTTCCTTGCATCGATGGAATTTGAAGGCCATGAAGTAATGTGACAGTGAATTACGGCCAATTCTGTCATGAGATAATTTGATAGTCAAATACAGTTAAAAATCCTGCCGCCCCTAAGTGAGTTAAAATGTTTAATGTATTTGATGAAATTGTCAAAACAACCTTCAGCCTTGAAGTTTTATCCTCTCTGTCAACGCGGCGGCCAATTGGAGTTGTTTTATGTATGTTTTTTCTCCCTTCTTACAAAGTATTTAATATGCAGGCTGATATGCTTTAAAAAAGAGGACTGGAGCTGGAAACAGACATTGGAAATTGCTAAGACAGAGCTGCCAACAACAGTACATTCCAATTTTTGCATGATATATGAGTATTTTGGACATGGTTTTATTTCAAAATGCTCCATTTTTCCACACCATTAAAGAAATTCCTTTCCAGTTATATTCAACAGTTTTTGTGAAGTTCATATAGCTTTTGAAAAATAATTTTTTGATTTCATTGTAATACAAATATATGTTATTGGAGATCATTGGCCGAGTAATGTTGATATGATATAACTAAATTTCTGTTTGAATGTGAGTTTTGCTCAAGAAAAAAATATTATATAGTTGACTTTAAAGAGAAAAAAATCCGAATTTAAAATCATCCATAATTTTTAATGATACATTTTGAAAATAGGTTACAATATATTAAATTACAATTTAAATTATCCTATTATGATATTTTTTCAACCTCATCAAATTATACACATATACACAATATCACATATGTATATAATCCCACGGTAGCTTGATGGATATTACATACATCTCATCACCCTTAATGCTCATTTCAGTGATTGAAACTTACACAGAATTTCAGTGACTAGTCAAAGACTTAGCATAGCATAGTTTACTTTGTTAGTCTTATGACAAAAAAGGAGAGAAATTGAGAATGGAATTATTTCAAGGAAATTGAGGCATTATTATGTTCAAATTTAGTACAACATGGGAAGTAGAAGAATATAAGCAAATTGGATAAGTTATTGTAACGCTATTTTGGGTTCTTGATACGATATGGAATGTCTCTGAGTTATTTATTTGGTTGTCCGAAAATGAGTTGATGAAGAGGTAGATTCAATATATATGGGAAAACTGTACATTCCACCAACTTATTACCTTGTGGATATGCAATTGTTCTAATTCTAAAGAAATATGGGAATGGATAATGTACATGGATTTACTTTTAGAATCATCAGCAAAGTTAATACCTATTACCATAGGTGGGTGACCTAATAAATCAAATTTAGGGAGAGAAAGTATCATAGCAATATCCACCCGAGTTCTAGTTACCACAAGATCCATATATAGTCAAAAGATGCATAGAAATATCCTTCAAGATCCACTACAAGGAATGTTTGAATAGTTGATGATGTGCAATCTTAAGAATGTCTTTGTAATGTTCATGGGAATGATCAACAAAGTGTTTAGACCGTATTCTGATTCTTTTGTGATTGTGTAACTAGTTGAACATTCAAGAAGATGCATGAAAAATATGGAGGGAGAGAAAGTAAGCGCAACTCAAAAGGTTTGCTAAGATCTAGATTGAGTATTTGATCTCGCTCTATCTTGTAATGGGCTTTGGAGCATCATATCTTACTTAGATCAATGGGTTAAAATCCAATGGATATTGAGGTGGACTTCCTTGCATTCCTTAAAATCATCCCACTTCCCAACTAGAAAACAATATTAGGTGTCGGAGAGAAAGTTTAAAAGGTATTCGATGAAGTTAGGAAGGAGTGACCATGCATGTTATAGTTATAAGGAAAAGAACAAAAGAAATGAGGCAACATCAATCGATTGGATGCAAACACTTGGTAATCCATTGGATAGGTGCCATCAAGCACTAGGAAGGTTGTGACTTATTCTTGGGAATCATGATGGTAATAGCCTGAGCAATTATGCATCAACCACTTCCTATGTGAACAATCCCACTAACACATGGATAACGGTATGTGAGGACTTATATTATCAAATAGAAAACATCACAACCAATGTGGGATAGTACATAAGAGAGGAAAATTCCTTTTGCATACTAAGTCAAGAAGTATAAAACAAGGTTAACAACAATGTATACGATTCACTCTCAATGCGCTCTTGAACAACACCATGTTATGGAAGGTTCAACTATTTGTTGTAAATATTAATGTTTTTTCATTTCTAATTATTGTTTATGATTGTATAGCTAACAAGGAAGAGGAGCCATTTGCGGTGC
This sequence comes from Pseudotsuga menziesii, assembly GCA_001517045.1. Classification (NCBI taxonomy): domain Eukaryota; kingdom Viridiplantae; phylum Streptophyta; class Pinopsida; order Pinales; family Pinaceae; genus Pseudotsuga; species Pseudotsuga menziesii. The sequence goes on along the minus strand of LPNX010950504.1, from coordinate 446,518 downwards.
ATTTTTTATACTAGTAGTGGTGTAGCTTAATTCTCCATGTTCTTGAGATCGTTTTTCTTCCAAATTTTTATCACGTATACTTTGGTGTGTTCTATATATACCATATTGGTTTTGAGGCCACAAAGTTCCAAATTCTCTAGTCCTGGTGTGTTTTAGTGTATTTTTTATTGGGACCAATATTTGAACAATGATGTGACTTAAAGTGGACGTGACTTAAAATGACATTTCAAATTTCAAATATTCATTTTGTTTCAAAATGTAGAAGATTTGTTTTTGAAAATTAATTTTAAAAACATGAAAATATTGAAAATTACTTTGTACATAAAGTACTTTTATGAACCACTTATGTAGCTAGTTTTTTCAAGATTGAGGTCAACAACACCACAACTATATCCACTATTGGTCACCCCTTTTAGTCATTGGCTCCTCTCCCCTCATTAAGAATTGAAGCAATTAAAGCTCATGTCTTACATTGTTTATAAAATTAAACAAGAATTTACACTAAAAGGAATGTGGTATCACACTACCATAACTTTTGTCTATCTATACCATAAATTTTGTTAGTCTCCTCGAGTCTCCCATTAGATTCACACTTTGAAATTATATGTAAAATGTTTCCTAGAAAACTTTTCCATACCTCAATGTTAGGTTTTCCTTAAAATTGAAGTAGACTTCCATAATAAGTTGTAGAATATTCTAAACTTTCTACCATTTGGAGTGTTTTTTCTTTCATTTTTTTTTACCATTTTTGCTCAAAATCCAATTGGAATTGTTCGAATTGCATATATAAGTTGGTAAAATTGTACAATCTAAGTTCAACAAGGTATTCAAAGGTGTTGAATCCATTGTTGGTTGTGGAGCCTGATCTTCCAGAGATATTATTGAGCAGTTGTGTTTGTACCCCAGTTTTACTGTACACTCGTCCCAGCTGAGAAATTTTTGGGATGTGTGTTGGCCAACAGTTTTGCGGACCCATGGTATTGGGTAACCCGTAGTATTTTCCCTTGATATTTCTCCTATAAAAGAAACCATTGTAATACGACTGTGGATTGTATTGTAGCATTGTAAACAATCTCTGTGATTGTGTGAGAGAGAGTATAAGAGCGTGGAGAGGAAGTGCAGCGGTGTTTTTGCAAGTTGTATCCCTTCATCTGGATGGACGGTATAATATAAAGGACTGGCAATTTCTGTGTGGACGTAGCCCATCTTTGGGGTGAACCACATTATATCTGTGTCTTTCTTGTAAGGTGTTTTATGTGTTTTGCATCTTGTTTAATGATTTAACTATATAATTGTTATTGCTCTGCGGTCCTATTTTCTAACATCCATTTCTACAATAAAAATGGAATTTGAAGAATGAACAAATAACAAAGATTAAATCACTAGATACAAAATCCAAAATCCAAAGCATAGAACATTTAGACAACTCCATTACTTAAAGGTTTGTTTTACATTTTTATTATACCCATAACGCTCGGTCAAAAGCAATTATTTGTAATTCTTGGATATAATGATTTTCTTACTTATTAAATATTTTATTAACAAAACTTTGTCCATGGTGAGTATGGTGCATTGGAGAAGGTTTAAATGTTTAGAGATAAAATTTGTACTCTAATTCAAATCCCCAATAAACTTTGTCAACAAACTTGATTTGATTTGGATCCTAATCTCAAATCACTACAAACCTTGTATAAATTCATTTTCAATTATTTTTTAAATAAAACACATTTTCTTACTCATTACATTTTTCCTAATATACTAACTCTACTTAATTAATTAATTCCATTAATATTTTAATATATTTAAGATATGCTAACTCTACTTAATTTCATTAATTGCTTTCAACATATTTATTTTTGTTTAAAAAATCTATGTCGAAATTCCTCCTAATTTTTGTTAAGAGTGAATTAGATTCTGTTACTGATTATTTTTAGTTCAGTTCGCAAAATATTAGCAAAGTTTAAAAACAGATAATGGTTTTTCGCCAACGAGAAAAAGGTTGTGTGGATCAGATCCTATCGAGATAACATTTAAAGTTGTAGATGCATTTATCGGATCCAAACAATTAATTAATTGAAAATTGTTAATATTTGTTATATTGAAAATTTCTACTAAAAGTAGAATATTAAATAAACGAGCAAGACAAATCCTTTTGTAAAAGAGTATAAGGTTTGCAGTATTAATGAAGAATTCATTTTATAAATTATTCAGTGGCTGTAGTTTAGTGGTGAGAATTCCACGTTGTGGCCGTGGAGACTTGGGCTCGAATCCCAGCAGCCACATTGGTGTGTGTTGGCCAACAGTTCTGACTTGAAA
>LPNX010950504.1:255860-443958 GCA_001517045.1 Pseudotsuga menziesii | reverse complement strand
CAAACTGAGTATTATTGGTCGTTCTAATCTGCAATAGAGTCGTTAATATTGCCAATGTGAGCTTTTGAGTTTATAAAACCTCAAAGTTCATTCAGAAATTTACAAGTCAGAACTGATGCCCGTTAGATTTCAATCAGTTTGAGATCTAATGGGCATCAAGCTTGATGCGGCCACATTAAATGGCTTGCAGCATGATGAGTATTGTTGGCCGATTAGAACAGCTCCTATGTTGCTACTGCTACTGCAGATGTGACTCCTCTGGAGAAATCTTGTGCATAGATCCCGAAAGAAACTCCAATCTAGAAACAAAGTCACTTAACATCAACACAAATGAACACTTACACTCATAACATAACAGGATACAATCAACCATCGAAATATAGAGAACTATGAAGTTGATTGTTTTTATTTGAAATTTTGGGGTGGACAATTATCTATGTTTTTTCTAAATTGTATGAGTATAAGACATGTGTAATTTTTAAATTGATTTTATGGCAGTGGTTACAAATTAATGCATGGATAACTCACATTTTGTGAGAGATAACTCATTTAACTAGAATAATGGGAGAACAAGTAATTGATAACTTATTAGTGACACTTGTAAACTTGTCACCTATCGATGTTCATCCGCTAAAAGTTAAGTAGTTGTGCTAGTTTCAACTCAATAGGCAAATTCGTAGTTTCCTAGACCTGCCACAAGTTAAGTAGTTGTGCTAGTTTAAACTCAATAGGAAAATTCCTAGTTTCCTAGATTACATTCGGCCCCTCTCACACTAAATTGTTGCCTCTTTATTTCATACCCCCAACAATGAATAACAAATAATCAGATCTCTAAAATTACTGAACAAAGAAGCATTATATCAAAACATGTAAAGAATTCACGCAATTTTTGGAACAAAGAATTTTATTCAGTTAGGCGAGGTGCTCTGCATCATCCTCCCCTTCTCTTTGAAATTCTAACCTCCCAGTGCAAAGTCATCATGTGTAATTGCTTGGTTGTACTTAAACGAGTTAGCCTTTGTGATCCAATTGTTGTAGGAACTTGGCAATCCTTCCCACTTAACAAAATAAAGCTTATACAAGTCAGGCCGTGTGGTTGCTAATTTGGTATTTATAGTACTCATTCAACTTACCCTCTTTTCTTCTTTGGCAAGTATTTGGTCTGGTGGTTGTCTTCCTTCTCTTTTTGTTCATCATTTTCTTATTCTTCCCCTCAACTAAGTGTGAATGAAGGTCAAGGAAAACAAGACTAATGTCCAAGTCTTCAAGCAGGTCAATCAAATAAGCATTCTCATTAATTTTCTTTTGCATTGTGCAGGGCCTAATTTTCTTTGGTTCTAACTTGTTGGAGGTACCTCTAGGGTACCTCTCCTTACGCAAGTGCACCATGACCTTTTCTCCCTCTGAAAATAATTTCCTTCTCTTGTGCAAATCAACAATTTTCTTATATTGTTCATTCATTGATTGCAACTTGTGCTTAACTTGTTAATGTATCTCATGAATTTTCTCTGCAAAATCTGTAGCGTCTTGGCAAATATATAGGTTTACTGGCAGATCAATTAACTCCAATATTCCCTTAGGATTGGTACCATACACAATTTTAAAGGCAAACTTTCCTGTGGACATATTTATGTTGGAATTGTAGGTGAATTCAACTTGGCGTATTACCAAATCCCATTGTCAGGGAGTGTCACCTACCAAGCACCTTAACAGATTTCCCAAACTTCCATTCACTACCTTGGTTTGACCATTCATTTGGGGTGGTATGTTGAACTGAATTATAGCTTGGTGTCTAACTTTTTCCACATGATTCTCTAGAAATGGCCTAAAATTTTGTTGTCCCTGTCACTAGTCATGGATTTTGGAATACTATGTAACCATACTACTTTCCTGAAAAACAAGTGACTCCCCCTGACTTGCATCATTAGTCTTTTTACAGGGTATGAAGTGGGCCATTTTAGAAAAATGGTCCACTTCTAAAAGCACATAATCATGGCCTCTTTGGGTTCAAGGCAGTCCTAAGAAAAAATCCATGGAAATATCACTCCATGGTTCTTCCGACATAGGTAAAGGCATATATATGCATGTATTTTGTTGTCCTCATTTCTCCATTTGACACACCCTACAAGTTGTAACAAAAATGTTTACATATATTCTCATATTAGGCCAAAAGAATTTTTCATTCAGTAACCCAAAAGTTTGATCACTTCCAAAGTGAGCCCTAGACCATTTGGATGCATCTCCCTTACAATATTTTCCTGCTTCGATCCAAAAGGAATGCATAGTTAGGATCCCTTAAATAAAAATCCATCCATCAGAAAAAATTCTATAAAGGAATTCAAACCAAGATGGTCTTTCTTTTCTTAGAGTTGCATAAATGATACCAAAATATAGATCATCAACATATCCATTCTTCATTTCTTCGAAGCCAACAAGCTCAATACTCGTTACCACTAACAAATTACACCTTCTACTTAAGGCATCTGCTACCACATTGGTTTTAACATTTCTATGTTGTGTAACAAATGTGTATGATAGCAGAAATGAAGCCCAATTGGCATGTGTGTGGGACAACTTGCCTTGACAATTTATATACTTCAAGGCTTGATTGTCCATCATCAAAATGAATTCCCTATGTAGAAGATAATACATCCAGGCTCCAATATTTAAAGCTTCTACCATTGCATAGAACTCATTATCATAAGTGGTATGCTCCTTTTTTACTTCATTTAATTTTTCACTGAAAAAGGCCACTAGTTTAGCTTCTTGGCTCAATACTCCTCCAATGGATACCCTCAAAGTGTCACACTCAACTATAAAGAGTTTCTCAAACTTTGGTATAGCAAGAAGATGTACTTTCATAATCCTTCTTTTGAGTTGTTCAAAACTCACAACAATTGTTTATGTCTAAGTAAACACCTTCCCTTTATGCAGTGGGTTAGGGCACACTTATGCCACTAAAATTTCTAATGAACCTTTTATAAAATTTCAACAAACCATGGAAAATCCTCACTTCTGTGATATATTGAGGAGTAGGCCACTGAAGAATTGCTTTCACCTTTTTCGGATCCATGCTCAAACCACTTGCTGAAATCACTCTATCCAAGAATACTAACTTATCCTTGCAAAACTCTCTCTTTGCAAGATTGATAAACAACCTTTCTGCGTGAAGTAGGTCAAGTACATACTTCAAATGTTCTACATGTTCCTCCATATTTTTACTAAAAGTTATGATATCATCAAAATAGACTATGATAAATTTTCTAATGTGTAATCTAAATACATGATTCAAGGTTTGATAAAGGTAGTCAAAGCATTGGATAAGTTGAATGGCATCACCACCCACTCAACTAGGCCATCCTTGGTTTTGAAAGTCGTCTTCCATTCATCACCTTCACGAGTTCAAATATGATGTTATCCACTTCTAAGGTCAATTTTGGAGAAGATCTTGGCATCGAACATGCAATCTAGTAAGTCATCCATTATTGGAAACTATATTTGTACTTTAAAGTGATTTTGTTAATAGCTCTATAATCTGTACATAGCCTTCATTTCCCTCCTTTATTGGGGGAGAGCAGAGACGACATCGCACATGGGCTCATGCTTTCCCGTATGAATCCCTTTTCTAGTAATTCTGCAATCTACCTCCTCATTCCTGATTTTCTAGAGGAGCCATTCTATAAGTAGCTTTGTTCGGAAGTTTGGCACCTAGAATTAGATAGTTTTGATGAGTAGTTCCTATTGAAGGAGGTAATCCTATTGGTAGGTCAAATGGTGTCAAATTTAAATATTGTTGTAGTAATGTTTGTACCACTGATGGGACTATCTACAAGTCTAATTTCTCCTTTTCTCAAGGGTATAACATATAACATACCTCACCACTGGATTCTTTGGAAAACATCTTCCATCCCATCGTAATAAGGGATATAGTTGTTAATTTGATTGATTCTCCACCCTTAAACGTATTCAAGGTGTGGCATTTTCCTTCATGTTGTATCTCATAAGTGTTTTCTTGGCAATGGTGAATTGCATTCCGGTCATATTTCCAAGGTCTACCCAACAACAAATGACAAGCATCCATTGGCACAATGTCACATAATACTTTTTCTTCATAAGGTCAATTTTTGAAGTCAACCAGACAAGATTGATTTACAAGTACCCTGTGGTCCTTTTTCAATCAAGAAATCTTTTAAGGATGTGATTTTGAAATACATTTAGATTGTAGCTTTTGCACCATCTCTATACTTACCAGATTATCCATGCATCCTCCATCTATGATCACTTTGTAGTTGCATTTAGTCCATAACATGCTCTTCATCTTCCAATAAATTTCAGGTGTTGTTTTGTTCCCAGATATTAAGGTTCTCCTCGGCATCATATTCTCTCCTATCTCTACTTCAATTTCTTTTGTCAAGAGTTCTTCTCCTTTTTCTTCTTGGGATACCATCACCCTTTTGGGGTTTTGAGGGCATTCTAAGGATTTATTGGGTTTGGCACATGTGGCACACTTTAATAGCCTCCACTTTCCCTACCTCTGAAGCCTCCCCTTCCTGGGAAATATGGCTTAACATTACCATTTGGTTCTTCTTTGTTGTCATATTTGGAGGAGTTTCCTCTTCCTTTACCCAAATTGTTGCCACCTCATCTGATTTCCATTTTGATCTACCTCTTTAATATTTCCTCTAGTTTCAAGGCTAGTTGGTAGGATGCATCTATGGTGTTCACTTTGAGCAGAGCTAGTTCATCTTGAAGTTGAAATTTAAGGGCATTCACATATCTTGTTGATGCAAGTTCATCATCTTCTTGTAGGCCTATCCTTATTTGCAGCCTTAAAAATTGATCAATAAAAGTCGGTATTGATAACTCCTTATGTCTAACATTGTGATATTCTATGAAAAGCTCATGTTGGTAGTCAAAGGGTATAAACTTATTTTATATAAATTTTAGCATATTTGGCCACATTCTCATAATTTTTTCTTTCCCTTGATTTTTCCTATTAGTTTGGAGGTTCTCCCACCACAAAGCAGCGTGATACTTCATTTTTGAGGCTACAATTTTGACCGTTTCTGAATCAGTTTCCTACATTCCTTCTATGCCATAATATTTTTATAATTCTTATACCAAATCCATGAACACGTCTGGATTCATCTCACCTTTAAAATCAAGGACTTCAACCTTGACTTGAGTGCCTTTTCTAGTTATAGATTCAATAAGTCTCTCCATGGGGTCTATGATTCCAATCCAAATCCTACAAACTTTTGGTTCTTCCCTAGAGTCTTCATGAGACAATATGGCCTTAAGGGCCTCTAACCTTCTGAGTAATTCACCTTCTATGTCTCCTCTCCATCTTACATTCTTCCTACCTCTTTGTGCCCAATTCAAATGGACTCCCCTTTAGGCCATTTGGGTTGCTCTGATACCAATTGATGCAACTCCTATGTTGCAACTATTGATGTGACTCCTGTATTGTAAATTAGAATAGGTCCTCTATTGTTATTGTATACGTGGCTACACTAGAGAAACCCTATGCATATGAGCTTAATACCAATAAAATAATCATGGGAATCAATAGTTGTACTCGATCTCGAAGACAACTTCAATATGATACATAGTCAGTTAACATCAACACAAATGAACACTCAGAGCATGATAGAGTTGGCCATCGAAATAACACATAGATTTGTGAAATTGCTTATTTAAACTCAATATGAGAATTCCCAGTTTCTGAGATTACATCCAACCCCTCTCACAAGGAGATGTTGCCTCTTTATTTCCTACACCCATCCCCAACGATGAATAACAACTAATCATATCCCTAAAATCATTGAACAGAGAAACATATTATCAAAATGGGTAAAGAAATCATGCAATTTCTGAAACAAAGAATTATTTGATTAGGTGAGATGCTATGCGTCATTGTATCAGTGTATGGTATGGTATAGAGAGTACCCAATCCAAACCCCTAACCAAATTATGGTTTTGGTAACAAAATATTTTGTTTCTGTAACCCTCACACCCATAGGCCTTTACTTTTAATTTCAGATACACCAAATTTTTGGTTTCCAGGGACAAGATGTTAGACCATGGATGCATACGTACAAGTATTGCTTCATAGTTCGAATAGGTTAATGCTAAAGGTTCACACTTTGAGCTAGCCAGGCGTTGGCCCAAAAATGCGTCTACACGATAGTTTACAACAAATCATACTAAAACCTAAAACAATATTTGAAACATGGATTAAGTAATTGTAAAATTGAGTACCTCATCAAGTATTTAAACTTTCCAATATAAGAGGTAGCATGGGAGGAAAGATTAGTTATTCATGTATAAACATCCAAAATAAGTGTTAAGTCTCAACACTTGCTTGAAGTGGGGCATGCTAAACTCTACATATTGTGGCATTACATTTCTATGAGAGAGAGAATCATTCATTTGCAACATAAATTCAACATACTGTACCTTATGTTGCAAATGAATGTGACTTGGTAGAGGTTATTGGAGGGCTTTTAAATGCCACTAATCATACATGAATAATTTGGGATGCAATATAACCATGCTCCAGTTATCCTTGTTTTGGTCAAAACCATCCAACATGTCTCTAGAAGGGTCATTGATGGTGTTGGTCATTAGAGTCTTGTTTGTCATTTGTATTATATCATAGACATTGCAAAAGGAGGTCATTTAGGCTATCATTTTTTAGATCGCTTACATCTTCTCGAGAATGATTATTATGAGAGGGATAAGAAAAAATATTAGATGCTACTCAATTAGATCATGCCCATCCATTGTTGATCTCACACCTAAATATTTCCTTCACAAATAGTTATAGGATCCTAGTTAGAAACTAATGCTCAAAAGAATGTATTTTGCTAGATATGTAGAGAAAATAATTGTTCATCCAAATTTTTTACTTATCCTTCTTCACTTGGGCACACTTTATTACGCCTAGAGGTGTTTTTTATAGCCCAGTATGAGGGAGAAGTGTAATTCTATGCTCATTGTGAAGTTGACAAATGGAACCTTAATAGAATAATAATAAAATATTGAGTAAGTAAAATTCTACAATGTTGTCCTTAACTTGAAATTCAAAACTAAAGATATATTTTTCCAAATAATTAAAACTAAAAAAATTAATGAAAATTAGATACTTCTCGATATGCAACCCGAGAGTTGAGCAATCTTTAAAACACGATTTGCATATGACTGATTTGAACACATACTAGATATTTACATATTAAACCAATATAGATCTATTGTAACTCTGGATTTACCAAGCCCTGAGAGGGATCAAATCCCTTGAGGTGAAGACCTTTTTTAAGCGCAAAATTTGAGAAAAAACTTGCACCTCAAGGGATTTGATCCCTCTTGATGCTTGGTAGATCCGGAGTTAAGATGGAGCTATAGTGGTACATTAAACAAAACACCATAATGAACAACAATGTAATTTTCTCTAATGCCAACATAAATATTGGATGTGTATAATTGGATATCAAATAATATTTTCTACTTCTATAGATCGTAATTACTTCGTTATTTATAAAAGCTTCTTTGTTGAGATATTTGAATTTCAACCTTTAATAAAAGTTCCAACTGGATTTTTATAAAAAGAATGTGAGATGTGATTCACAACAATTGAGGCCCATTCATGAAACTCATCATTTGCGGTCCATTCTTGAAGCTCGTGATCTTAGGGAGATATTCCATTGGAACAATAGTGAATGAGAATACATTGAGGTCCTATGCTCAATCATCAAATACATTGGCCAATTCCAATCCCGGAGAAGACACTTTTTGTTATGTACCTTAAATTTGAATATGGAATCACACACAAGTTAACAAAAATTTGGAATACTTTATTGATAAAAAAAATATTTAGGATAGAGAAACACCTTACAATATTTTTTTATGGAATAAATCAACTCGTGTTCACTTGCCTTTCAAGGTTGGGAAACATATCAATGAGACAAGTTCCAAATACAATATACTTCTACCCCTATTTGAACGATTACTCCATCATTACTTATAGCTAACAAGAGAATCATAATCATAACAACCTTATAACTACCTAGTGGACCTTCTTTAATGAGGCTCTGTGACATTATTTAATATTTTTTTTAACAGAAACTGAGAAAGAAGTATATTAAAGGGGTTGTGCACAGCCATTCAGTACAAAATTACAGCAGTAGGTAGATTCTCGCAGTAAAGAAGAAAGTGAAACAAAATATGGCCAAAGAGAAGGCCTTCTAGAGTCGCTGAAGTAGTTCCAATTCTGATTGTTCACATTTATAGTATATGTTCAAATAAACTATTGATTTAAAACTATGCAAAAAAACATGAACTATTCAAGAATATTTTAAGTTTGCCTGAAAACCCCACAGGATGGGTGACTGAATCTTCTTCCATTTTCTGAGTGGTTGGTACTGGATTGTCCTGGACGTGGCTTCCCTGGTTCAATTGCACTAGATTATGAATATCTTCCTGCATACTATCAATCTTTCCCATCGTCTCCTTCATGTCCATATCGTGGTCGTCGATCCTTGAATCATGACAACTGGTCTGGTAGGAGATATATCGAACATCTTCCACTAGATGCTTAACCTCCTTTGTAGTCTCCTTGTTATCAGTTATTCCAACAGCAACAAAACCTGCCAGGCGCTGCATGTTAACCTTTAAATCATCAAATCCTTCTTTGACAGACCTTTGAACCGAGCTCATACCTCTTCATTCTTGATCTGACACAAGGGGGGTTAACTTCTTGCAAGAATTCTTCCTAGCCTCGAACTGAGGATTATGTTCACGTAACTTCCTAGAATACAATAAGTCTCGCTCTAAGGAGACTCCCAAGCTTTGAATGGGGTCTACAAATAAGAAAGAGGGCACGCACTCCAAGTCTCTTGGACACATAGAGGAGAGCAAATTCCCAAGCTCACCACCATCTGAACCAGAAGGTGCAGACTCAATACCTGCAGATGGTAAGAGACCCCTTAACCCAACAGCAAGATGATACATAGGCAGGAAATCACCAGTATAAATTAGAGACAGTTCACTTACCAAATCAATTGGTCGAGAGAAATGCAGGAAGCTAGAGATATCCGAGAACAGCAACATCCCAACTGTGAACTTAGAGTTCTGCTCTTCCTCGCCAGGGAAACTCTCACAATCCTGAAGAGATAATGAAGGATGTATGGGAGGGAGACGAAGCATAAAAATCTCAATGAAGAGCCATTACGCGTGCAGAGGGAGGGTCTGGTGCTTGAGATTTGAATACAGAGTTGTGTGGAGAGAGAACAACCTTAAATGGAGGAGACGGGCCTTTAAGGAGGGTGGTAGGAGAAATCCACGCGTCCCACCATAAAAAGCATGGGCTGCCAAAAGGCAGTGGAAACTTCATACCAATGAACCAATATTACTAAAAATACCCCAAGGCATGGTCTAACGAATTAGGGAAAGACCCTTTTGGGTAATTAGGGGATGTGTTTAATACTAACGTCTTCATCGTTTAGTGAAATGGAGCCTTGAGAAAGAGAGGCCCCCCTATTTTCCAATGAGTTTGCCTTAGCATTTTTCTCTCTTAGGATATGGTAGTAGGAAATGCTAGCAAGAAGAGGTATTTGTTTGACCCTGTTATGTGGCCTTCTACATTTGATGGATCCCAAAGAGTAACCTATTTTCATTTTTAGAATTACATGCCGAGAGTCCCCAAAGACTAGCAGACTTGAGATGGTTCTTTTGTCGATCATTTACAATCCTTGAAAAAGATCCAGCCACTAGGCCTCATTGTAAGTCTTGTGTCCCAATCCCCAAGCAAATGTTTTTGCAGTTTGTCCTCTTGGGTCCAGAATGACCTCCCCCCTACCCCCCCCCAGCACCTACCTCCCCTGGGTTGCCTCTCGAGGCACCATTGAAGAATAAAGAGTAATATTTCTACTCTTTAATCCATCGAAAAATGTCATCAAAGTTTTTCTTGATCTCCCAGATCTGTATGGAGTGATAACTTTTGGATTGAGGGGAACTCCTCTGAAGGAATATGTTGCACCACCTGACTACTTGAGCTGAAATGTCCTCTAAATCTGGGGGGCCCAGTCCTCTTGAAACTATTTTTTCTATTGTCATTCCAATTGTCTTTGAGACTATCCGGTTTGGGACCACCTTCTCACCTTTGAAGATTGATATGTTCCTGGACAACCAAAGCTGCCAACATATATTTTTAGGTATGGCATTCCAAAGCCACTTTAAGGTGGGATTTTTTCTAAGAGTTCCTGGAAAGAGACTATTCCATACTAAAAGGAGTTGTCCAAGGGACTATGGGAGCTTGAAATGGGCACAAACCATATGTAAGATGGTCCTCCATACTTGAAGGGAGACATTGCACTAGAGAAAAAGATGGGGAGCAGTCTTTGAATCTGCATTGCATAGGGCACATCTAGAGGGGCCTTCTATTCCTCTTTTGTTGAGATTTTCTACAGTGAATACTTTGTTATGCATTAACAGCCAAATGAAACAATTAACTTTCGGAATACAATCCAGATTCCAAACCTTTTTCCAAATATTTGTTGAGGCGATGGTTGTATCAATTTGCATCAACTTGTATCCTTCCTTAACTGTGTAAGTGCAATTGTTTCCCCACACAATGGAATCTCTGGAATTTTTGCTGATGGGAGCTATACAGTGAAGGAGCGGGAGCAGGAGATCGACATCATGTTTTAAATGCTCAAGTGGATGGAGCATTCTCCACCCATTCCAATTCCCATTCTGGTTCCAAGAGGATAAATCGTAAAGGGTCAATAAGCCACTATCAATTGTTCATTTGGAGAGGTCCTCCAAGGGAATAAAGGAAGCTAACAAGGGGTTCCCAAGAATTCTGTCTCCCCATACTTTGATCGTCTTACCATTACCAGGAATCTAGTAGAATTCAGTTTGTATCAACTTAAGAGAATTTTTGCAGAGCTTCCAGATTGATGTGCCTTACCCTTCCCAAGGGTGGTTAAGAATTGTGGAGCAGGGCTCCCTTATGTATTTTTCCTTATAACCTCTTTCCACCAATCCCTACTTCATGTTTCCATTCTCCAAACCAATTTGGCTCCTGGAGGTTTATTCATATGCTCTAGGTCTCTAATACCCAATCCCCCTTTAGTTTAGGGGCCTTAACAGTATTCCATTTTACCAGATGAAATTTTTTATTTTGAACTTTACCTCCCTGCCAAAGGAACTTTCTTATTTCTTTGCATATGTTGTTTGTGATCATCTTAGGGGAAACGATCATCGAACTGGTGTAAATGGGATAGGAGGATAGAATTGACTAGATGAGGGTGATTTTCCCTGCAAGTTTGAGCCAACGGGAACCCAGAAAGAGAATCTTGTTTTTAATTTTTTGAATTATAGGTCTCCACATAGCTGAAGAGAAGGATTTTTTGGTAATGGGGATCCCCAGGTAGTTGAAGTGAGTCCAGTCGTGATTGACTTTTATGTTTAGGATCTGAGAGATGTCTCTGAGGCTGTTGACATTGTTGTGCCACCCATAGATTTGGCATTTGTCCAAATTCTCCTTACTTCCTGAGGAACAAAGAAAGAGGTCAAGAGAATAGAGTAAGAGTCTGGAAATTTGTGGGGATGCAGTTCCCAACAGGACGGAGTCATCAGCAAAAATCGCGTGGTTAATGGGATGAATCTCTGCTTTAAAGGAGAGACCTGATATCTTTCCTTCTTCAAGGAGTCTATTGAGTCTTCTACTAAGAGAATCTGCCACCAAGATGTAGAGGAAAGGTGATAGAGGGAATCCCTGTCTAATCCCTCTTTTGGCTTTCAAGAAGTCAGAGGGCCTTCCATTGATTAAGGGGGTTATCCAAGGGGAAATTATGCAGGCTTGGATTTGTTTAACAAAGATAGGTGGGAATCCAAACTTTTCCAAAATCAGAAAGATGTAATCATGTCTTAGTCGATCGAAGGCGTTAGCTAAATCAAGTTTGATAGCCATTCCAGGCTCCCGCTTTTTCAAGCTGGAGTGTATTGCTTCTTGGACTAGGAGGATATTATCACTTATATGGCCGCCTGTTATGAAACCTCCCTGATTTGGAGAGATTAGAGAAGGGATGATAGCTTTTAACCTAAGGTATAGCACTTCAGAGAAAATCTTATAAGAGGCGTTGCAAGAGGAGATGGGCCTGAATCGTTTAATAGCGGTGGGGTTAGGCTCTTTTGGAATTAGTGCAAGGAAGGTGGAGTTGATTCCCCCCCCCCCCATATTTCCTTTGGATATCTAGGAAATGAGATGCAACAGATCTTTAAGCTGATTAAATGCCAACACATCCTATAGAAGCGGATTGGAAAACCATCTGGACCAGGAGCTTTATCCAGGTGTAGGGACCAGATGGCCTTTTTAATCTCCTCTTCAGAAATAGGGGATTCTAAAGATTTTGGGTCCTCAAGCATAAGGAGAGGGGTAATGTCTTTGGCCTTATCGTCCATGTCCTCTTGGGAGACTCCCTCTTCATTATTGTAAAGATTTTCAAAAAATATCCTTACCTCATTGATGATCTCATCCTGGTCTGTGATAGTTGTTTCGTCATCCTTTTTAAGCTCCCTTATCGTGTTCCTCCTATGTCATTATTTGCACTGATTTTGGAAGAATTTAGTATTTTGGTCTCCTCCAGTTAACCAAATATTCCTGGACTGCAACCTCCAACTTTCCTCCTCCTGCCTGAGAGTAGTTTGCAATTTTTTTCAAGCTCTATTTCTTGAAACAGGAGTTCCTTAGTTATTTCTCTTTGCTCCATGCTTTCTTGTAAATTTTCCATCTATTTGACGAGTTCAAGCTTTCTTATATTAGGCTCCTAATAATGCTTTGAGACCCATTCCTTGAGTGCAATCTTAACCCTCTTTAACTTTTGCTTCCATATATAGGCGGGGGATCTCGGGATAAAGTTGTTCTAGGAATTGTGGATGATGTCCATGACTCCCTTCGGCTCCAGCCAGAGGTGATTGAAGCAAAAAGGGAGAGGTCCAAGTTTCCCAACTGAATAGAGGAAAACAAAAATTGGTTTATATCCGATACAACCGAGCAGAGAAGTTTAGATTCAGGTATGGACAAATTCTTTTGAAGATGGGTGCTGACCAACACTCTGTCCAATCTTGTTGCAATGTGTCTCGGTCCTATCCTTCTATTTTTCCATGTGAATTTACTGTTTTTAGGCTTGATGTATGATAAGCTCCATAGAGAGATCAAGTCCTCCAACCTCTCACCAAAAGGATCCCTAATTTTGGAGCCTCCCCTACGTTTGCCAGCCGATATGGTGACATGTAAATCACCTGCAAAAATACAGGGAGAATGTTTTTTCCCTACACATTGATCTTCCAGGTAATTCCAAAAAATTTATTTCTGTGCCTAGATGGTAGGACCATAGATGTTCCCCACCCAAAGGACTTCCTTATTTTCCTTGTCTTCAAGCTCCACAAAAAGCCAGTTTCTATTTTCAATTATTGTGTGCATTGAAAAATTTTCCTCATCCCACCAAGTGAGAATACCTCCTGTAGCCCCAATCGTACTAATTACTTTCCCTTCACCTTTTGGCCAAAATTTTTTCATTGTTGAAAGATTGTCTTCAAAGGTCTTTTTTGTCTCTAGGATGAGGAGGATGGAGTTGGCTTCCATTGATTTTAGTCTTTTGATAGCTTATGATTTCTTATTTCCTTCTAGTCCTCGACAATTCCAAGAGACAAGCTTCATTATTTTTTATGCAAGTGAATCGCCCTCTCCTTTTCCTTTTTCTCTTCTTCAGGGCTAAGAACATATTTATTGGCATGAGATTTTTTTACCAAAAATTCTAGGTTGGATTGTTTTCCTACTGCTCTATCCCTTATTGCTTCCTGATCTCTAACTGTCTTACTAGATCTCCTTCCCCTTCTGGATTGAGGTTATGGTTCTTCATTGGAATTTTCGGAAATTTCCTCCATAGTTGCTTTTGCCTTTGATCGAGTGAATGAGACTCCATTGTTTATAGAGGACTCGAGTCTTCTTTCTGAGTGGATTTGGACTGGAATATCCTGGACCAAGGGCTCACTCAACCAAATAGGAGGCATTTCCTTTGGAGCACCCCCCCTCCTAAGGGATGTTTGTTTCTTCTCCCTCAATGGGTTCCACTGCTACAGTTTCTTCATTTGCTAGAACATGGAACTTATTTCTGGCTGCATTCTTTGTCGAAGTGGTGTGTGGTTGCGATGGGGTTGCTCTTTCCCCCTTTCTTTTGCTTGCTACATTCCAACCTTATTCAGGGCTCTCTTCAGTGTTGGGTTTGCTTGGATTTTTTGGACAAAACTTGGCAAAATGCCCATATTCATGACAATACTTGCATTTAAAGGGTATTTGCTCATAATCCATGGTCTGCATATGATTCCACCCATTTATGGACAGATTGATCGCTTCAGGGAGCCCTTTCTCCAGATCGACTTCCACACATATCCTTGCACAAGAGAACATGGGGGCTTTTGCTCATATTTATCAATGTATTTTCCTAGAGTGTTTTCGATTGCGCGGAAATCCTCATCATTCCAGCAGTGTAAGGGGAGATGGGATAGCTTCACCCATACCGGGACCGCCTTAGGGATGTCTTTTTCAGGATCAATGGAGAGATCCCATTTGTTAAGATACATACCTCTTGGTCCCATAAAATATGGTCCATTTCTGAAGATAAGATCTCGATCCTCTTTTTTTTCAAAGATGAAAACAAAGTACCCCTTACCACAACATATTTTTTGCACTTCCCCTTGAATGAGAGGTCTCCAATTTTTATTGAGCCATACTTCAATGGATCTGGGAGAGGGCCAAAGTCCTGTGAACAAACCAATCAATCCTTTTTTTGATAAGGTAACTGCTTTCCGCTTAGATGTAGCAAAGGATAACTTGACATTCGGAACCTCAGAACGCTTCGCAAAGAGAGAGGAAGAAGGAACACTGGTCGAGAAGGTGCAATAGAAGCAATGCTACCATGAAAGCATTCATTGAAGCCGTCAGGGTTAGGCTCCGAGGGATCCATTGCTGCCTGCGGCCTGAACCAAGCAAACCTTCGCTCACAAAAAAACCCTAGCACGAGCGGCTCTTCCTCAAACGTGTAATATCCCTGGTTTTGACCCCGTTTGCATGATGTATATTTTGTAATTAATCGTGGTGAGGAGCTCAAGGCAAAAGCCCCACCATCGATTTGATTGTGTATGTTTCGACAATAGGGGTAGTTGCCGGTGGTATCTCGTGCTATTTGGCACATTATAATTCGGCATCATGTAAACACGCACATCAATTAAACTAAAACCACAACCAGCTATGGCAGTGCAACGTTGAATGAAAAAGGCGTGATTCGAAAGGATAAGGGGTGGGGGATGCCAAACCTTAGTCTATGGGTGAAAAACCCATGTTTTGCCACCTTTGTTTGTTTTCCACTTTTCCTTGTCTCACCCAACCTTGTCAACCTCTTTAATGCTTCAACTGGTGGTTGAGGAGTTATGGCTGAGTGGTTGAGGGCAGTTATTGCCTTTGGGAGTGGGGTGGCAGGGCTGTCAGTCCCATACCCACACCCACACTCCACCCACGACTCCATTCTCGTCTGTCTATTCGTCCTCCTCATGAGGAGCAGAGGTCTGTTCATCTCCTCACGCAGAGGTCTGTTCGTTCTCTCGATGGCCTGTTGATTCGCGTGCAGAGGTGAGGCTGTTTCCCCTCACGTGCAGGCTGGAATCCTCACGCAGAAATCCGATATGTTTTTCCCGTGTATTTTGCTGTTGGGTGCAAGCTTTCCTCACACACAGACCGTTGAGGTTGATTTTCCATGAGAGAGCCGTGCTCACTGTTTTCGTTTTGGGGCGGTTGTCTTCCCTGTGTTTTGTTGGCTGCGGTGTCCAATTTCGTTTTGGACCACTGTGTGTTCGTGGTGAGCCGTTTTCTGCTGGGGTCTATGTTTGGGTTTCCATGGTTATGCTGGGAACGCTGTTTATTAACCTTCGTGGGTTGTGATTGGTTTCCATCACTCATTGTGAGTTTGGGTTGCTGAATTGCCCTGGTTTTGGTTGCTGTGGATGCAATCATCTTTTGGGTGTTGTGGCTGAGTTGTTTTGGCCACGTTAGGGCCAAGAACAACTCAACAGTGTAGTTGGATTTGAGCTGTGTCTCACCCTTGGCTTGGGATCTTTTCCTGGTTGTTTTTCCTTCTTCACAGGGTTGTGAAGGGTTGTTTGGCTGCTGGTATGCAGTGGTTGTCCCTTGGATGGTGCTGGCTTGGCCGCTTATTGAAGGCCTGTTAAACCCAACGGTATTTGGTTTGGATGTTTTGTGTCCCCTTGGCTATGTGTAAGCCTACATTGTACCCTTAGTCCTTGAGGAATCATGCCCAGCTCGGGGGTGGCAGCGTGCTGAGAGATTGATGAGCACGATGGCCTATGGTTGGGTGGAACATTGTAGCGACGTAGTTGGTTGCGGGTGAAGCTGCCGTTACTTCGTCTCTGTGATTTATATTGATGTTAAATGCAGGAATGTCTATGTTTGCTTCCGCTGATTGTTTGAAGGACTGTGCATCCTTGTATGAGGAATTATCCCTGTTGTTTAAGCCTTAATTTCAGCATTGATGACTTCTGTTCATGTTCATGGGGGTATTTTCCCCTGTGTTTGATGTTCGTCGCGTCCTCCTCGCCAGTCTGAGGGATGGGGACGTGACAAAACGTTATTCAATATTGAATACCATAGTGAGATTTATTTAATAATAAAAAACATAAAGGACCTTGTTCACCTTATGACAGTTAAATGGTCTACAATACTATTACTCTAAATTTTCCCTCCAGTCCCCCATTACACCACTAGGGAGCATCATAAAACTCCAACCCTGTTAAAAAATCATTCCCCTCAATGGTTGATGTGAGGAGGTACAACCATAATATAGGGTCCCAAGGACGAGTGTTGACCCCAATGTTGAACTAGGAAAAGGAACCAAGGTCCCATGTACAAGTGTTAGTCACCATTCCAAAGTAAATGAAGAAACTCCACCCTAAGCATAGGTCACATGTGTGTGTGTTAATCACCATGTTGAAGTATCCAATGTCCCATGTCTAAGGACTAACTACTATGATGGAGTAATCAAAGGGACTCATCCATAAACCTAGGTCCCATGTCCAGGTGCTCAAGATGACACCCAAACTCCATGGATCGTTGATTGTTATGCATGAAATTCCCACTAATATGCTCATGCAAATCCAAATAAGTATAAATAATTAAAGAAAACAATTCCTCCTTGTAGCAATAAGAGGATGGCTCTAAAATGAACTATACTATTATAGAGAAACATATTAGAAACTAGTAGGCACCACCTATTGTTGTCTTTTCTCTATGATGTTCTCTTCATATGGTGGAGATGAGTCAAAAAAATAAAATGGAAGGAGTTATCTTTGATTCTTCCCCAAATTTACAATTGTCCATATATCATTCCTCATAAGCATCTTCTAAATCATACCCTGCAGATCTTGATGGATTATATTCTTCCATGGTGAAAGAATATGTGGTATTAAAAATATGGTTCTCCTCAAATTAGTTTCCAATTTTGCATGCATATTATGTAAAAAAATTGTCACCCACATTTGTGCTCGACTAAAACATGGTATTTCCATACAAGTCGAACACTGTAAGAAACCACTCACACAAACATATCAAGTATTAACACATTGATGCTTTATTTGGTTAAAACCCTGAGAGAGAGAAATAGTCCATGGCCTAAGCCAAATAACTACTTGAAGCAATAAATTAATGCAAAAGGAAAAATAATTTACTTATAATTTTCTCACAATTGATTATCAAGAAAATGAAATTTATGCTCTTTATATAGGGTTGTTCCCATGAATATGGGTAAAACACTTTTTGGCAAGTGGATTGCCCAAAACATGAGCTTGATCGAGGGCTTAAATAAGAGATAAAATAACCCTTGATTGAGTTTTAAATCTCAATGGAAGGTTAGCTAAACCCTTGATCGATATATTAGCTCGATCAAGCTATTAACTGAATCGACGGTTCAATATAACTTATAGTGAAAATTTATTTTTATTTTTTATTTTTTTTGCATGGTTCATAGCCTCGACAATTGTGGTCGGGGATCACTACATCCACAATAACAATTCTAGGGGGGGCATGCAAAGGGACCTCACCATATTGGCTTCAATTTTGGGATCCTAACTTGAAGGGCCCAAAGAGTTGGATTCACGAGAATTGAACCTTCGACCTCAATATCATCGGTCTTTGGACTTAGACTCCAACGAGCTGAGCCACCCCTCGGGAATTTAAATAGATTTTGCAAATACCTCGGTGGAGCTATTAGCTCGATTGAGGATTTTGCGAACATAAAATTATATGTTATAGTAAAAAAGTTATTTTTTTAGTATTTTTTTAAAATTTTGTCGACATAAAAAATTAAAAGTTTGGAAAAAAAAGGTTAAATTTTGCTAATTCTATTCTTTTTCTAATAGTTCAATAGTTGATAGTTATTTTGAAATAAAATCTTAAATATAATGCACTACATCAAATACCATGGGTATACCAAAACCATGGGCCATAAATCACTAACAACAAACATTAATATTAATTAATGTTTGTTGTTAGTGATTTATGGTCCATGATTTTGATATCCCATGGTAAATTTTCCCATGGTATTTAATGTCATATAATTTGGTTTATATATCCCAAATTATTTTTTTAATTATCTTCGTTGCTCTTAATATATTACCTATATTGTGTGAGTTATTTTTTATAACAAAAAAAAACTAATTCCTCGATCAAGCCAATATCGAGATTGAGATTTTTAGTTTGATAGATGCATTTGAATTAATAATTTTTTTATATAAAATGTAGTCATTTTATATTGCCTTTTATGGTTAAAATCTCAATCGATATTTTAGCTAAACCACACATAAACCTTTGATCAAGATATTTAAAAAATGTGCATAAAACCTCGGAGGGCTTTAAAACAGGGTTTTAACCCCATTTTCTAAAATATTAATTTTTTATGCTCTTTTTGTCAAACCTAAAACCTATCCTAGGATGAAGCTTATATGGCAGATCATACCAATGGATTCGTCAATGATTCGTCTATCCATTGGCATATAGTTTACAAGTTTATGAATTGCTATAATAACTTTTTTTTCTTTTGAAACCTACACTTACACAACCATTTCAACAACTTCGAATCTACGCAAAGAAAAATCAACAACAAAAAAAACACAACAAAAAATTTCAAAAAGTATATATTCCCCAAACCAATGCATACTCTTCAAAAGGATATATTTTATTTTTTGATTTTTGTAACCAATAATTTTTTTTTACGTCCACACACGTGTGAGAAATGCAATTAATATATGGCAGATCATACCAATGGATCCGTCAATGATTCGTCTATCCATTGACATATATTTTACAAGTTTATGAGTTCCTATGATAACTTTTTTCTTTTTTCTTTTGAAACCTACACTTACAAAACCATTTCAACAACTTCGAATCTATGCAAAGAAAAATCAACAATAGAAAAAACACAACAAAAAATTTCAAAAAGTATATATTCCCCAAACCAACGCATGCTCTTCAAAATGATATTTTTTATTTTTCGATTTTTATAACCAGTAATTTTTTTTTACGTCCACACACGTGAGAAATGCAATTAAAATTTTCAACAGTCAATTTCAAAAATTTAAAAAAATATAATTTTCCATCATAAATTAAAAAAAGTGTGTGCCCCACTTGTGTAGATTATGGTCATATATATATTTTTTGAAAAATTCACAAATCAATTGTAAACTTTTGTTCAAATTTACACAAATAAACGTATCATTAAATGCAATTTTGGCATATTAAATAATTTTATTATTTTTAAAATTATATATGTGTGTGTGTGTGTGCGTGTGTGGAAAGACAACATAATTCCATACAACTTTTTTTTGTTGCGTGTCAAAATTTACAAAGCATATACGAGTTTTGAGGGCTCTGATTTAAGTAATGAATAAAAAATTAAATTTTCACCATCACTTTTGGCCAAAAAGTGTTACTCATTTTCATGGAGTCACCCATACAGATCATGGACCAATTGGGTGTAGTCACGGATCAATAGCTATAAGATTGAAATCATGATGAACCATCAGATCACTCTATGTCTAGGACATATTGTGACTATCGGATTACATAAGTACAAATGCATACTAATTATACTAAAGAAACATGTTTTACCTAAAGACACATTAAACCAAGTTGATCTTAAGTAACTCCTAAGTGTCTAAATATCCTAATATTCCCCCTTAAGAACAACTTGGGATAGGATTGAACGGTGTACAAAGGTGACTTAATAAGAGAAGAAAGGAGGCATTAGAGCAACCCCCCCTTAATGACAAATTCTTGAACTCTTAAAATGTATAAAAGTTTAAAAAACTTAATTTATATAAGAGACTTTGTGAAGATGTCTAAAGCTTGATCATTTGTAGGGAATAATATCACTTTAATACCGTTATCTAGTTGACTAAGCTTTCTAATGAAGTGCATATGTAGCTCAATGTTTTTGTTTTGCTAGTGTTGAACTAGGCATTTGTTGAGTTTGATGGCACTATAATTGTCACACTAGATGTTAGTATGATGTTGATGTTGGAATCCAAAATCTAAAATGATTTTCCAAATCCATAGGGCTTCTTGACTTGCATTTATTACAGTTTAATACTTTGGTTTGTTGAATAAAGAGCAAGAGCTCAATGTTTTTTACAATCCCGAGTGATAACCCTGAAACCAAGATTGAAAAAATAACATGAATTAGACTTCTAATTATCAAGGTCATCCTCCCAATTAGAATAAGTGAAACCAACCAACAAAGGAATGCCCCTTGAATTGTAATGTATGCTAAACTGAATTGTACCTAGAATATACCGAAGTATATTTTTTACTTATTTCCAATGACTAGCATGGGTTGTTTGCGTATACTAGACAACAAGACCAACAACAAAGAAAATATAAAGACAGCTATGAGTGAAGCACAAAATACTACCAACTAATGGACAGTACAAGGTGGCATCTACTTCAGGGGTAGTGCAAGTGAAAGAAAGTTTGATCATACACTGAAAGGGAGAAGGTGTTGGTTTTCTTTTATGTGAAAGGGATGAAGAAAGTCACAAGCATTCTTAGACAAAGGAAAAAATTCCTTCTTTTATTTGCAAGACTTGGAAGTCAAGAAAATAATGCAAGTGCCCTAAGTAGGTCGTTTCAAATATTTTCTTAAGACAATAGTTTACATGTATTAAAAGTTTAAGGTCACTACCAGTAAGAATAATGTTATCAACATAAAGAACAATGATTATTACATGGTTTCCTACTTTCTTGGTATATACCTTTCGGTCAAAATGGCATTTAGAGAAATCATTGTCAAGGAGAAAGCTATCCATTTTAATATACCAAACCTGAGGAACTTTCTTAAGGCCATAGAGATATTTCTTAAGGTGACGAGCATGGTTGGATTCATATTGAAAATAACTAAGAGGTTGTTCCATGTAAATTTATTCTTTCCAATCCCTATGCAAGAAGGTGGATTTGACATCCATTTGATGGACTTCCCATTTATGTGAAATAGCAAGGGCAAGAAAAAGGCAAATGGAGTTCATTTTGGCGACATGGGAAAATGTTTCATTGTAGTCATTTCATTTAACTTGGGGAAATTCTTTGGCAACTAACCTTGCCTTAAATCTTTCAATACTTCCATCTAATGCATACTTATTCTAGACACTCACTTACATATGACAAGTTTTCTTCCTTTCAAAATAGGTACAAGAACCCAAGTATCATTCGACATTAAAGAATGGTATTATTTATTCATAGTTGCATTCAAATCTGGATGGCCAGAAGCTTCTACAACTGACTCTAGGTCACAAGTCTCTAAAACTTGAACAAAAAGAGAAGAGGCTTACCGAAATTATGATCGTGTTCAAAGTTGATAAGTAGGATCATCAACAAGATCACCAACTACTTCTCATGTTGAATGGTCCCATATAGGAAGCGATGGTGTTGGTGCAAATTCATGTTCAATGGACGCAAGTAGAACATGAACAGATCAAGGTGGATTTTCATCCCTAATGTCATCATCTGAATAAGGAAGTAGAGTAGGATCATAAGCACAGAAGTTGGGAATAGAAGGTGTCAAAGTCGTCAAATATGGAAGCAATGCCAAATTAGGCTTGCATGCCAAGATATTTTCATCAACTTTAACATCTCGTCTAATAATAATGTCACGGGATTTAGTTTGATTAAGTATATAACCTTTAACATCTTCAAAATAACCAAAAAATATATGCTTCTCACTCTTAGGCTGTAATGGATTTTTTTTCATTGAGAATGTTATGCTTCACTACCAAACACACGAAAGTGGATTACATCAAGTTCAATTTTACTATGTTTTCCTTCCAATGTCATATCTTTTAGAACCTTTGTGGAAGTGCAACTGAATATGTAATTGACAAAATTAATATATTCCACCCAAAAAAGGACTTAATCCCTTTGATTGGATCATAATTTTCCATTTCCTTTCATGTGTGATTCTCTCTTAGCAACGTCATTTTGTTGTGGTGTGAATGGAACAATATGTTGCATATGAATGCCAATGTTGTACAGTCATTTGTAAATTTATTGTTTAGGTATTCCCCACCCCTCATTATATATTCATATCTTGTGTATTTGATGTCCATATTGTTTTTCTACAAGGAAGTTGTAGGCCAAAAACATGTCAAACAATTTACTCTTAAGTTTTTAAAAGTAAACCCAAGTGTGTATGGAGAAGCCATCAATGAAAGTTATGAAGTAGTTGACGCTAGAGAAAGAAGGAGAAAAAAGCGAACCACACAAATCACTACGAACAAGTTGCAAGGGGGTCGAAGCATGCCAAGAGGTAAATTTGTCAAAACTATCTTAATGATGTTTGTTGATAAGCAACTTGGAAGGAAATTAAGTTGTAAAGAAACTTTACATTCAACTTATAAATTCCTCTCCATTTGTATGAATCAATGAGGTATATATTCTCATTCTAAAATTTAGTTTCCTTCATATCAATGATAGATATATTCTCATTCCAAAACTTATTTTCCTTCAATTTCATATCAGCTTGGATTGAATTGAATTATAAATCTTATAAGCAAGAATACATCCAATTTACAAATTAGTGAAATGTCAATAGTTGTAAATCTTTTAAGCAAAAATACATCCAACTTGCAAATTAGTCAAATGTCAATATTGAGTTGTAAATCTTTTAATAGTCGTAAATCTTTTAAGCAAGAATACATCCAACTTTAAGTAACAACAGATCCCACTTACAAATGATTGAAATGTCCATTTAAAAGCTTGACCATGGCATGATAAGTATGATCTATAAAATAGCAGATTTAAGTTTCTTTACAAATATATTTAAACACAAATTGATATCTAATTTATTTCAAGGTTGATAACAAAGTAGCTACATGGAATCCAAGCAAAAATCTTTGCCATTTTGACTTACAATATTTAAACATCAATATTGATATCTATTTTATCTCAAAGTGGCTACATTGAAATAGCTTCATTAAAACCTTACCATTTTGACTTCCTAAAAATATGGTTTTTAATCTCGACTCAAAGTTGATAACAATGTTACTACATTAAAGCCCAAGCAAAAATCTTTTTTAGATACTTCAAATGCTTGCACATATACAATGTGTTAACCAAATCTTTAAAAACTACTTCTCGTTACCAAACTTTACAAAAAATTGTGCTTATCAAAAAAAATCTCAAATCTGACAAAATTTCACATTTTGCCTTGCTTTATATTTCACTGTGGATGGGTTTAAGAGAATATCTTCCTAATTGTAACCAAACACCAACCAAAGTTGACAAATTATTTTACTCTCCATAGTTTAAAGTTTGATGTGGAAGGGTTTAATAAAAATCCCTCTTTTAAATTTGAGAATGGTTTAGTGTGCAAAGGGTTTAAGGGAATATCTGCGTCGCTATATATGGGAGAAGGGTTTACTGTGGAAGGGTGTAAGAGAGTATATCTTCCTGGTTATAATTTAAAATAGACAAAATATTTTACTTTTAAGAAAGATCTTAAATTTGAAAAATGATAAATGCTTACTATGGAAGGGTTTAAGAGAATATCTATCTTCTTGGTTGATTAACAAAATAAAGAAAATATATTTTTGGTTGATTGACAAAATATTCTACTTTCCTAAAAAGATAGACATGGCAAAATAGGTAATACTAGGTAATACTATTTCGAAGACCAATGGGTTAGTTTAAGTGGTTGAGAGCTGTTTAAGCTGGTCTCAGGTTCAAATCTTCAGGTAGCTACACATCTTCAGGTAGCTACACAGGGGTCTCACTCGATGTCCCCGCCGGGTTGGTCCCTGTAATCAGAGTCAACCGTTTACCTCAGGTGCCATCCTTAAAAAAATGAAAAGTACCTAAAAGTTTCCCAAACGATACTATTTCGAAAGTTTTACATTACTATTATACAACAAAATCATAATCTCACAAAATAGATAGAACTATTTCAAAAGATTTGCATCCCTTAAATACAGCTATTTTGCCTTATCAAGTATTTAATTGTGAAGGTTTTTTTGCCTTCCCAAATATTTAATTGCGAGGGTTTTAATAGATTATCTTCCTATTTGTACCCAACCAAGATTGTTCCCAATGCAAAAAAACAAATACTTTAAACACCATTAGAATAAAATCACATATCTTTTCTTGGTATGGTGGCAGTACCAAAGGAAAGGCCATTGTGGCAAACCAAGGAAACCTAGATCTCTGGATACCCGTCACAATAGGCCCCACTGCTGAGCAAGTTACCAAGTGCACAAGCATAGCAAAACCTAGCAGCTACCAAACAATGATAAGGGCATTTTCCAACCATGCCTCTTTGAAGTATGACCTGTCTTTTAAAATATGGTCTATTTAGAGGAAACTGACTTGGACAAAGCGAGTTAACTTTTTTTGGACTCGCATGTTGGAAGGTGGAATTTAGTGACTTGTCAATCTCTGTATATATTATTCAAATCAAAATAATTATTTAAAAACAACAATTATCAGAAAACAAAAGATGTATTAATTTGCCAAACACCCTATGATGGTTATCAACTGGATTTTTCATTAGTCGGTCAATCAGAACTGGTTGGTTCATAAAGCACATTGCAAACAAGGCTTGGTTAGTGACTAAAAGCCCTTGCACAAGATCAGGATATATCTACACGAAACAGATGCCTAAGACACAAATTTGAAGATACCAAGAAACTTAAACTGAAAACAGCAAATCACAACTGTTTGATAACAAAAGCTCTGAAATCCCATCCTCAAGTCTCTAAAATTCATTGAAAGAAATAAAGTTGAATGTAAATGTTATGGCCAATCCCAAGGGATCATAGCATCAACGCTGCAGTAAATACCCAGGGCGATAGAATAAAACATTCCTCTGCCCGGAGGCTTCTTCTTACCCTCCCACTACACTAATCTGCTGCCTTCACGGAAGAAGTATAGCAGATGTGTAACAGGCGGAATACCAGATACCATCAACGAACTGAATTCACTGTGTGACGTTCACGATGGAACCTACGACATCAAACAACAAATTGTTTACAGTCACCCCCTGCCGTAAGGACGAGGAGCTCTAGCAAGAAGCATCCCATCCCCGTCACTTAATAACAGCATTTCTATACACAAAACACACTCCGAAAATTTGAATTTAACCAAAACCCTTCCATCAGACTCAAAACACACTCCAAAAAATTGAATTTAACCAAAACACTTCCATCGGACACAAAACATGCACCAATTGCAGAACCAAAGGCATCAAGACAAATGCGTCACAACAGGCACCGCCCCCATTGGATTGCTCTTGCCCTCTTCTCTAATAAAGGACGGACCTCTTCTCTAATAAAGGACGGAAAGGTCTAGGGTTTCATTTTCATTTGTAGGGGTTAGGGTTAACATTTCTTTTCAACAGAAGATAAAGGATGGAAAGGTCTAGGGTTTCATTTTCGTTTGTAGGGGTTAGGGTTAACATTTCTTTTCAACAGAAGGGGTTAGGGTTAAGCTTCTCTTAATGGAAGATCGGTACCTTTTTCCTTTTTTTTAATCCTTTTAGAACTTCCAACTTCTCTAATGAAAGATAAGAAGTAGGAAATTCTTTAAATGATTTGCATTTGGTGAGTTTTAACTGAATCTAAAGACATGATTTTTTTTTGTTGAAATTGTTATTTTCATTGTGGAAATTGTAATTTTGATTGTAGGAATAGATTCCTAGTCCTAGATTATCCTTGAGGTACGTCAATTATACAATTTCGACAACTAAAGACTTTCATTTCAACAATTTTTATCAGATTTTAACCAAAAACTTTTAGAGTAAAAGATGCAAATCATCTAAACAATAGCTTACTCCAAAAAGTAATATTCACAAAAAGGTAATTACTATTTTAAACTTGTGGACCGTGAAACGTGGGTTACAATTTTAAATGGACCGTGAAACGTCGCTTAAAGTAAAGGTGTAAAGTGTACCCATAAAATATGAAAAAGAAGTAGTTTAACGATTAGAGGACTTTTTGGTCATCGTTTAAGTGCCTTTCTCTGAGGTCACCATGATAACCGATATCATCTTGTCTACATAGATCCATCCCTTATTCTCTGTCCTCGTTTGTTGAACATTCATCCCTATGGTCCCACCCTTATCTATCCATCGCCATCTTGAATACTCATCGATCTCAATCTCTAAATTGGAGGACATATGCATTAATGCGAGAGGTTGGTATAGCATTCGCCACTCGCCATCGAAGTTCGGAGTCCAAACAATCTCGCCATCACCTGGTTCCATGTTCCCTTATTCCAAATACCAAATGCATAGAAGTCTTAATGTTATCATTGGACTTGGAGTTGCAATTGGTGTTGACTATGTGGGGTTCTTGCAGGTTTACCTCTATCCCTTGGCATGTACTAATTATTGGTGTAGAAATGTGGCACTTACATCTCCAATTGAACTTTGGCCTCTGTACGAACCTATCCAGTATCCTTTGTTACATTTTCATAACGTACATAATGGGATGTAAAGATGACAAATATCAACGTTGCGAGTAAAAATGAGATTTAATTCAAAGACATAGTGGATCATATGTCTAACTTAAACAAAATCTAGGACTAAATTGATGGAAAGAAGAATAATTTACATAATTTGGTTACAAAGAAATACACCATTATGTTGGTGTTAAGAAAACGATGATAAACACCACTTTGTTATGGCTTGTGTAGTACTTTTTATCTAATAAAATGCATGACTATTCTGCTAAAGAAACATAACTTCTCTTTGTCTTTGTTGTTCTAACGTCCCCGACCCTCCGACCGGTGAAGAGGATGCTGCCGACATACTATCTACTCGGGCAACCAGCCCCATGAACATAATAATAAAAATTGAAATGCATTGGATTAAAACGTGCATAGATGCATAATTATTTATCATACAGTGGAAGCAAACTACATTCCATTCAAGCATTTAGCATGTTCATCATTTTGATCAAACAACAAATACAATTGCAGAGATGAAATAGACAAGAATACTTATCTTATGAGGAAGCTCGTCCCACAACCAGCTATGTCGCTGCAACTTTTTACCCAACCATAAACCAGTGTGCTCCTTAATCTCTTAGCAACACTGCCACCCTCGAGTTGGGCATGATTCCCCAAGGAAAAGGAAACTAGCAGGCTCACACATAGCCAAAGATTTGTCAAACTCAGTGAAGTCAAATCTATGTTTGGGTTTATCAGACTGCCAAGGGGACACAACAACATATAACCAAGCCAACAAGTTGGGTTTATCAGGTTATTAGGAGATGGAAGCATGGTCTACTAAGCTAGTGGGCTCACTGGAGAGCTAAGGATGCCTACACCAGAACTAATTTGACTCCTAAGACATCCACACACACCCAACACAAGGAATCATTCCCTTCTCTGTTGCACAGTCCCTCGGGACATGAATTCCCTTCCAGTGCTATTCAGGGGGTGTAGAGAAGAGAGCCATCCCTCTATCTCTGTTTATGAGGCTCCTGCAAAACACTATGTTTGCCAAGCAGACTCCTTTCCACTCCTACATAGTCCAAAGACCAATTGCATGCACAACAATATACACCATTTATGGGTTGAGGAAAACAGTTCAGCCACAAAATTAATTGCCAAGGAAGATAAGAACAACCCACTGACAACAAATCGTATCCCAAGGAAGTTTTGGCTCTAATGTGGCAAAAAACGAATACAATACACAATAATTACAATGGTGGGCATGGACAGAAACGTCCTAGAAGCTAAAATCAGAAATAGTAAGTGGGTAAAACAGCCCCAGGAGCCAAAATCGATTTTCAGCTTGGCAAATGGTGGAGAAATGCAACAAAAACGTTGGGGAAGAAACCCAACCACAAATCATCACCCAAAACGAAATTCTCAGCCTGAGGAGAGTGAAGAACAATTATCCACGTGAGGTAAAAACATACATACATCAACCCAACGTGGATGAATGATGATGGTAAAAATGCCCAGGAGCCCCAAATCGTGAAAGAAACATACAACAGAAAAAATCGTGGAGGTCAAAAACAGCTCCCAAGCGTTCCCTGCGTGAGCAAACGAAGAACGTGGGTGTATGGCAGAATGGCATACGTTTTTGGGCATTTTCCTTGCCAAGGAAGTTAGAACACATTTTCCAAAAATGGGTCCTCTGCCCAATTCGAAATTTCTGCCCATACTCTTCCCACTCCATGCAATAACTAACTCAACCACATTCTGTCAGAATTTAATGATTGGGGAAAAAGACAAAATGGGTAGTTGAGGGTTTGATGGGTTCTCCCTTTGACATTTGGCTTTTCCCCATTGGCCCAAAGGTTTAAATAATTTCCCTCCCTATTCCTTAGGAAAATCATGCCCTTTTCATTATGGTTGCATTGACATAGCTAGTTGTGGGTATTTTAATTAAAATACATATTTACATGATGCCCAAAGATTATAATCTGCCGGAAAGCACGACATACCATCGGCAATGATTTTAATCGTTGGAACATAAAAAGTTAAATCGATGGTGGGTCTTTTTCCTTTAGCTCCATACCACGATTAATTACAATATATACATCATATACATTTTTAATGCAAACGGGGTCAAAAACGGGGTGTTACAGTTGCAGTCGGTAACCTAAGTAATAACTTGATTCTTACTTCAGTAATGTTTTGTCAATAAACACTGGGCCACTTGATGTAACAATGATGTTTGAGTTGTCCCATTCTTCTGTATAGGCTTTTACATGCCAACTTTTAACATTAAATCCTACCAATCTCAGTGGGAAACAAATCCTTAATTTTAAGTGTTGTGGAGTTAGGTGAGAGATGGACATATTTAATAAAGTAAAATTGTGTTTTTGTTCGATAATACTAATAAAACAAAAATGAAATTGTTTATAGATGTTTTATACAAGAAAATAAAATTTTCGAATAAATAATTGAATTTTACAATGGAAAGGTTTGTAAATGATTTTGATTTCATCCCTCTATGATTAAGACTCGGGAGGCCTAGGAAATAGTTCTTAGTTTTTAAAACCACTATGTTCATCACTACTCACCAAAATAAGTAAAAATTATATTTAAAACATCAAATTTATGCATACGTTTATTTGGCTAAAACAAAATTACTTAGAAAGTGGTGCATGTTTTAGGCCTAGTGATCAAGTCAGTGGTGGCCATACTAGGGCATTGTTTGCTAGTTAAAGCAAAAAAGCAAGCATATTGTTGATTTATCTTGGGTGTATCATGGAAATTAATTTGCTTCCACAAAGTAGGTTGAGCTCATGTTGTATATCTAGAGGTCTTGCTTGCGAGTAGCATTTTATTACTTGCCAAGCATCTACAATCAATGCCAATGGAGTGACTGTCAAATTTCAAACTAAACCTTATCAGGAGTTGCAAGCACATAGTTCCTATTAGGAAGCTAACTATGTGAATGATATCATGATAAAATCACTTCTAGAAACAAGATTGTTAGCTAGTCCTCAAATTTGCACAAATACCACCAATGTTGTGCTTATTGATTGTTTCACATCTTTAATTTTAATGTCATTGGTAAACCCCATAAGAACATTGTCCATCATTTAAATGATGATATCGCTTGACATGCCCCACACAGCTTCCTACCAAATGATCTTAGAATGAATTTAATGGCTTTGTGGTAGTTTTATTTGTAAGTACCTACGAAAGATTCAAAGTGTAACCTTCCATTTACAACTTTTCATCTCAATTACTCATTACCAATAACTTTAACCTCTGTGGACAATAGCTTTGTAGTAATTACAACAAACACGTATTCTTCTTAATTCATATGGTTGTTTCACCAAAATGGCAAGATTTTGCAGTTTCCTAGAAAATCCTCATTATACTCTTACGTGACAACATGCAACACATCAAGCTTTTCAACCTTTAAAAACATACCTTGCTTCATTCACCTACCTAACCAATGTATATAACATTACATAAATTTATCTTAACTCATTATCTACAATAAACATATGCACCTACAAACTCCATTATAATGCATCATAACAAGATAATACATTGTTATATTTCTCTTGCTTACAAATGTGACTCGTCATCTAAAATAAATATATGCACCTGTTACGGAGAAAAATTCCTATGGACTGGGGTGTACCACAACAGATAGAGAAACCGCAGAAATCAATCCCTTCCCAATATGCAAGAGAAATACAATATCTAACACTAAAGGATCTCGAAACATACCTTATTCTGGACGGTTGAAGTAGATCCCCGTTGAGCTTTTTACAATCCCGCTTGCGTTAGCAATTTACTCTCAACAACAGTAAACAAGGAAAGCATGCTATATAATACAGTGTTAGGCCTACTCTAGCGTATATAATCAATACTGCACAAGCAATTAAACGCATCCATGGATTCAATATTCATTTAAATGCACATCATTGTACAGGAAAAGATATTTCTATTAATAAAACCATAGATTACATAAGTGACAACCTCTATCGGCATGTCTGCGAACCGGAGAAATTGAGTCCTCCACTTGGGCCTCCACCACCTCAATCCTCCATCTCTTGATAGCAAGCTCACAAACAAAGGCAAGCTTGGGAAGAACACAAAGTGCTCCAAGGGACAAAGGGATATAGACTCAAGGACAAGCAAGCTACGACAACAATTGACTATAGTTTTCTTGCTCTTCAATTCCTCTCTTTCAATGTATCCAAGGGGTTCCTTATATAGTGCTTCAATGGGGTAATGGAAGGTCAAATCCAAGCGATCTCGAGGCATATGGAAGGCCAAGAGACAAATAGCTCGGATCCACATCAAGGAAAACTCCAAAAATATTTGGACTTATGCACAAATCCCAATGTACGCGGGTTTAAGGGTAATATCTGCGTATATACGCGAGAAAGGGATTAAAAATCGCATACAACAAATAATAGGTGTTTTTAGGGATGATCTTGGAAACATCAAAGGTACAATCATAGTCTATGGGGTCCAAAGAGTCTGCAGAGGGACAAGGAAGGCCATAAAAGTGTGATCAACCATGTGTGGTAAAATCAGCTGTAACAGATGCCCCCTAATGTGTGAGGTCAGAGGGGTAACATGATGGCTGAAATACATTATAAATCCATGCCAGAAGTGGAGTGATGAAGAACCAGGTGGAAGAACCAACCATCCAACAATATAGTACAATAATCAATCTCTGCATATGACTGCAAATACATATAGCAGTCCCAGATACATAAGAGTACAATGGCCATGAATAGGCATGATATACAAAATGTGACATGTGTGGTCATTGCCAAATAATATATGATAGATCAGAATCTCCATGATGAAGATATACAAAGGATCAATATCTCCATGAAAACTGAAGATATACAATGGATCAAGATCTCCATAATGGCTGAAGATATCTGACATACACTGGAATCAAGTCACGAGAGCTGAAATATCATGAACATTGGCATGATCAAGGAGGTAGCATATGTGGAATGTCACCAATCTGGAAAGTCTTCTACACAAACTAATACAAGTACATGTCCTACTATGTGAATAGAGGTGTCGAGGTCGAACATAGTAGTCCATCATCTGATTACCGGTAATTGATGTATACTGTTAACAGACGTGAGATCACCCATCGATAATGAAAATGGGAATCAAGGTACTAGAGTGCAATCTAACAAGTGCGAATAAATGTGTTGAGGTCGAACACTTGGAAGAATCCATCGATCATGGGACATTGATGTATTCCCAAAACTGTCGATGGCAAGAGAACCTACCACTGATGACTATAAGTCTTAAGGCACTCAAATGACTTTAGAATCCTATCCCAAAATAAATGATATGAAGTCGATGGGATGGAATCCGCTGGAAGGAGGGCATTAAGGCATCCCCCATCAACCAACACGAGGTACTCAGCAACGTTGTATAATGTGGAAGGACTCGAACAAGATGTGAACGAACTAGTAATAGAACTGGGAATGGCTGACATGCAAAGTCAAGACAACTAAGGAATGGTCAACTCATGTTTCAACTTCCTTTGAACAAGAGCATAAAGGTGAATGGTGACTGAATGTAGGCAACATAGACTTGATATACAAAACTGGGACATCTCTGCGACACAGGAGGCATCGACAGAGGCTCCATAGGGACTGGAAGCTTAACCAGTCGGTGGAGGTAAACTCAGAAAAAATGAGTATAGCTCCTAAAGTCAAACTAGTAACCCAACCAACTGATGTGATATATAGTGCTCTGTTCGAAGGCGACACGACTCGACTGTTGCCAAAGATAACATCTTTTCATGTCCGACTTTTTGGTTTTTTTATTTTTTTAGACTTTTTCAGATATTTTGAAAAGCTTGAAAAATAATAAAAGTGCTTTATAGTTACAAATCTAGGAGGAGATGAGTGTCAAGGGGAAAACAAACTAGTTCCAAGCAGTGGAACATACCTATGCTCAATGTAAGGAAACATGTGCAGGATAACAACACTCGGGGGAAAAATCCCCTCCCGGTAAAAAATGGGGATTCAAGCTGCACAGATATATAAAAAGGCCCTGCTTGGCTAGACATGAGACAAGCTCGGGCTATATGGCTGATAATCAAAGTCAGGGAAGCTGGCGTAAGGCTCAATAAGGCATGCAAAACTCATGATAATGCAATTACAACTTGACATATACAAGGGAGTCCCAGGGAAATGGCCAGCATAGAGTTCAAGAGGAGTATGAAGCTCTTGCTCAAAGTCATGGCGGTACTATACAAAGGACTCCCACACCCTAAAGGAGAAATGTCGGCATGGGCACCAAATGCAAAACATGATCTAACTAGGGTACCCATGTATGGTAAAGCTCTACTATTCACAACATGTCACTTCTAAAAGCAACAAGAAGGTTTCAAGACAAGATGGAATGGGTTCGTACCTAATGTTAAAATGAAATGGTCATAAGGTTATGCAAAGTGCAAACAGATGTGAAACCTAACCTATATGTCAGTTTAGACATAATACCTACAGTAGGCGTGAACGGATCAAAGCCACGGTCAAACCGCACTCAAAATGGATTCCTACAACATCAAATTAGTTCAGATGGTCAAAAACTATAGAAAGTGGGTAAAAATTTCAAAAAATTTCTATAAATAGTGAAAAATTTAAAAAATTTCATACCTTTTGAAATTTTTACCCAACATAATGAATTTGAGCTCAGAACTTCAGAAGCGAATTCCAGGAGCATCGTCCAACGAAATTTCTCCCCGCTTGATCCATGTAAATTCTCATGCTCATCTCTTTCATTTTCATGCAAATTTTTTGAAATTTCATGGTCTATTTTATTTTTTGAGCCATCCAAACTTGTGTGTTTCGGCCCATGCAAAAATTGGGCCTTTTTCCATGTATAGGGCTCGCCATATGCAGAAAATGCACCGAAAGCCACGTACAAGGCCACAAATAAGGTTTTAAAGGGAAAAGACTGATAAAAAAAATTGGTTTTTGTGTAGGATGGTGCTAGAGTGGAGAGAAAGAGAGCATGGTGATGTTGAGGAAGCCATGCAAGGTGATCTCATGGCCCAACAAGCATTACGGGCATGCGACTTGTACAAGTTTTGGTGTCTTGGCATCCTGAGGGGCAAACCAAGACTACTCCAGCTACTGGTGAACTATTGGGATCCAGAATCTGAGATATTTCAGATAGATGGGATGTTGTTCAACATTGAGGTTGAGGACATATATTTCATCATGGGTTTGTCCCGACGAGGGGAGATGGTGAACCTTCGATCTCGTGGGCCACAAGGCGGGCTGACCATAGATGAGTACATAGTTGTGTACTGCTTTTCGGAGATGAAAAAGGTTGGGAGTCAAATCTCGAGAAACTCATCCAGATTCTGGGGTTGAAGGCCGTACTTTTGGCACTAGGTAGGATTGCAAGGTTGGCTTCACTCCACCAGGCCTCATGACCAATGATGTTCTATGCGGTAGAGTGCATGCGACCTACAGTGTATGACTGGAGTACTACGCTGCTGAGTAACATGAAACAACAGCTTAGTGACTGGAAGATGGGTAGGGTGCGGAACTTTGAGTTCGGCAGTATACTGAGCACGTTTTTCTTTGAGCGGGTGCCAGGGCTAAGCCCTAGGGTAGACATTGCTCCACATGGAGTTCAGGATCTAGCCCAGCGACGCTGGGTGAATGTCATGCGCAGACTGGGCAGAGGTAGGGTGGTTAACCCCTACCCAATAGATTTATTTCCATGGTGGTGGAGACAGATCGTCGCCATAGATGACTATACCCTTATGCAGGGATAGACTTCCACGGGGACCTAGATATGCTGCTACCACTAGGAGCAACTTTTGGTGACATAGGTAAAGAATCCCAAACCCACTTTTTAAGTTTTGAATTTTTTTTTTTTTTGTGTTTTTTGATATATTAACTCAAAAGACATGTTTTTGGTGTGACCACACATTGTGACAATCTGTCATGTATATGCAGATGTAGGACCATGACGGGAAGAAGGCTTCCCTCGTCATCGACAGAGGGGAAGAGGAGATGATGTTATGGATGCGGATACGGAGCGGATGCTCCAAATAATCCACACGAACTTTGTTTGTTTGACACACAAGGTACCCATGGCGCAAGTCGAGGACTTGCCTGAGGCCATGCAGTGCCAAGTGGTTGGTGTACCACAAACATGGGTTTGACTATTTCGACAGCTAGCTAGATCCGTTGTGCTCTATCATGATCAGAACCCCTCTCACCACCCCAGGCTTAGAGACTTGAGTGTATTCATTTTTGTATGACCGTGTAGCATATTTTGGTGGCTCGGAAGCCCTAATTTTGTATATGACACATATGTATTCTGACGTCACTTTTTGGATGTTAATGATAATTTTTTTTTATGATGATCAATCTTATTTTATTTACATGTGTGTAAAATGTGTGTTTGTGATATGCTTATGGTCTATGAAACAAATGCCAATCTAACACATAGTTAGCATATGAGTCAGCAACTTGATTAAAAATTCTTGGAACATGGATGTATGTTATATTCTCAAATTTTCGTTCTAGCAATCTAACACGTAAGAATATTCGTAATAATGCTGGATCCCTAATGTGATACAATCCATTAAGTTTTGAAACCACTAACTACGAATCAAGACGTACCTCAAAAGAAAGAACACCATGTGAAATGACATCATGCATTAACTCAATGATGGCACTATATTCAACAATATTGTTTGAAGAGGGCCGTAAACATATGTCTCCTGAAGACAATACTTGACTCGTAGGAGTATATATCACCCAAGCAGCCGAAGCTGAGTTTTGAGTGTGGCGGCTAGCACCATCAGCGAATGTTATGTGAACGGAAGACTCCATCGACATCTGCCATAAGAAATGAAAGCTAATCAACAAACCCGATCACCATAAGAAAACTTAACTATGCAATGCAAAACTGTACAATAATATACAACAATCATCCCTGGTTGAAGATCATGCATAGTATTTTTTGAGATAGATCCCATTTCTAGGGTCTGCCAAGGTTGGCCCTTCATAATTAATCAACTCGTAGGCGCCTTTCTTTAATACGTGTTTCACCACGTAAGGACCATGCCACATGGGATTAAATTTTCCTGCCCCCAAGGGTTCCTTAGCTTGATCCCACAAAAGGACCAATTCGCCTTCACTAAAATTCCTCAGACGGACAAACTTATCATATTGGACCTTGACGCGACGCTTGTTAACCTCTAGAGCCACCAAGGCATCTCGACGCTGCTCATCAAGCTGCTTTAAGTGGACCAAACGCTCTTCCAATGCGAAAGTGTCAGGTAAAATCTCCATAGCTAGCTTCAAAGAAGGGATTTCACATTCAACTAGAAAAACTGACTCCACCCCTTGTACAAGCTGATATGGAGAGAAACCGGTGGCAATCTTAATTGCGGTTCTATAGGCCCACAAAGAATGCTATAACATGATATGCCAATTAGTCTTGCTTTGTGCGATGGTTTGTTGGAGAATAGACTTAAGTGATTTGTTCATTGCTTCAACTTGTCCATTCGCTTGAGGTAATAAGAAGAGGAATGCTCTTTCTTATACCCTAACTTGGAAGCAACTCTTCCATCATTTTATTCTGAAAGTGCCTACCATGGTCAGTGACAAGCTCTTTCGGAATACCAAACCGGGTGATAATCTGGTTGAAAACAAAATGTGCGGCTGTCTCAATGTCAGATTTAACTGTGGGCATAGCCTCTGCCCATTTCATGAATTAATTGCTCGCCACAATAATGTGATGATGCCCCCTAGCCGAAGCTGGGTTGCAATCCATAAAATCAAGCCCCCATTTGGGGAAGGGACCGGCGGTGACAATAGGATGTAACGGGGCTAGACACGAGCGCATATTATGTGCAAACACCTGGCAAGGGTGGCACTTCTTGATCGCATTAATGCAATGTTTGAAGATGGATGGCCAAAAATAGCCCGCTGTCAAGATTTTTTGGGCTGTAGAAAGCCCAGATAAATGACCACCACATGCCCCTCCGTGGCAATCATTCAGCACAACCTCGACCTCATCATGGGTTAAACAATGACGCAAAATGGAATCTACCCCACGACGGTATAAAGTGTTATCCACTATAAGGTAGTTCTTAGCTACATGACGTAATCATCCTCGCTCATCCCGTGAAAGGTGAGTAGGGACCTTCAATGTGTGCAAATGTACAATGATATCCCCGTACTAAGGATCCACAATTGAGATATGGAAAATATGCTCATTGACAAAAGTATCCTCATAAACCTCCTCCTCCTCTAAACTTGGAAAATCAGATATAAGCTCCGCAAAGATCAATGATTTCTTCGATTTTGCCGAAATGAACTCGAGATCAAACTCTTGCAAAATGACAATCCAATTAGTGTATTTTCCCCTAATCATCTTTCTAGCGAGGACGAACTGAAATGGATTGATATGAGCTACGGCCAAGGTTTGGCGAAGGAGAATGTAATGTCTCAAACGCTGACACGCATGAACAATAGCCAAGGAAAGCTTCTCCACATGGGAATAACGAAGTTCTGCATCTATAAGGTTTCAACTCAAATAATATATGACATGCTCATGGAGCTCCTCATCCTCCTGAACCAAAACCATACCAACCGTATCCATTGACGCGGCCACATAAATAAAAAAATAATGGCTATAGTTTGGTGGACTAAGCACGGGGGCCATTGCTAAGGCTCGCTTAAGAGCATCGAAAGACTCCTGGGCTCACTCATCCTAGTAAAAAGGGGTGTCCTTATTCAAAAGACGCATAAAGCCTTTAGTTAAGTTGGAAAAATTAACCACGAATCTTCACAAGAAGTTTGCCATGCCTTGTAAACATGGACGGTGTCTAATATTGCGCGGGGGAGATAATTGAAGTATTGCCTCAACCTTTAAGGGATTGACTCTTATACCCTTCTTGGATATAATGAATCCTAGTAAATGACCAACAGTCATGCAAAAGATGCACTTGTGAGGATTCAAACGAACTTGGTAATGGCGGCATCTTTCGAACACTAATCTCAAATGATATGGATGACACACTCTCAAACAAGAGTGAGGAGCGAGATCATCCAAATATACTTCGATAATCTTTTTAAGATCATGAAATATCAAGGTCATGGCCCGTTGAAATGTGGCTTCGGCGTTTTTAATGCCGAAGGACATGTTCCAATATGAAAAAGTACCCCAAGGACAAATAAATGTGGTCTTATGTTAATCCTTGGGCTTAATCTGAATCTGATTATATCCGAAAAAACTGTCCATGAAGGAAAATATCTCACTTCCGGCACACTCATCCAAAATCTGATCAATAAATGGTGTGGGGAATTATCCTTAGGACAGGCATGATTTAAGTCACGAAAATTAGTGCATATATGGATCGCTCCCTACTTCTTATCCATCGGAACGGGATTTGAAACGCACTTCGTCAAGGGAACGAGATAGATAAAACCATCTTTCAATAATTTCTCTATCTCAGCCTTAGTAGTGGGTGATTTTCTAGGATTCACTGCACGCAAACGTTGTCGAATTGGTTTTGCATCCGGATACGTTTTGATCTCAAGTTCGATAATACGAGGGACTATACCTTTCATTTCCTCGTATGACCAAACGAAAATGTCGCAGAACTCTTTAAACAACTCGGTATACTCCTTGATCTCATCGGGGGAACAACCTACCCCAATGTAGACATTCTCAACCTTACCAGGATCATGAGAAATATTGATAGGAATGGTTGGTGATAAATTAGCCATGTTTCCATCAGCCATCTAACCAGTAGAGCTTAATGGAACCACGAGGCTACCAATATTCTCGCTAAGAATCTCCCTAAATTCATCACACTCCATATAATCGAGCTTAGGAAGGAAATATGATCGATGATGCAACTCTTCCCAAGGTTGATCAACCCCAGACATGGCCTCAAGAATAGCTTCATCCGATGGAAAAACATCATCGAGGCAAACATGTGAGTGAGATGACTCTACTACCCATGCAGGAAGCACATACGGGTCCTCCTCCTCCATCAGTGAAGAGGAAGGACTAGGCTCTACAACCTGATCAAGATTCGCTTGATACGCCACCATTGTTGCAGGCAATGGCACGTCTATCTCAATGAGCACACTCGAAGTACTCGGTGAAGGAAGAATCCAAGGATCTTCCACATGGGTAGTGCGAAAAGACATTGAATTCGATGAGGATGAAGCCCCACCAAAACTAGACCCAATCATAAGAACGGGCGCAGGACAACTAAAGTTTCCCATAAGAGAAGGATACATACCCACACCCACACTCTTAGTTGTCGGTTGAGAATGATCGATATTCGGGATAGAAGCTCCCGATGATGCAATTACACTTGGATTATGGAATGAATTTTGATCAATCGTAACAATATTCCCATTAAGCGGAAAGCATATCACTCGGAAGAGGGAAGAAGCTATGGCTTGCATACTATACATCCAATTGCTACCCAGTAAAAGATTGTAGTCAAGGGGCACATCAAACACCTAGACCTCGATTGCGATGGTCTTCCCTCCCAATTGGACCTCTAGATAAGGAAGAATCCCATGCGGCCGAAACGATCTACCATCGAAAGCTGTGAACATAGTGGCAGATT
Source organism: Pseudotsuga menziesii (assembly GCA_001517045.1). NCBI lineage: Eukaryota > Viridiplantae > Streptophyta > Pinopsida > Pinales > Pinaceae > Pseudotsuga > Pseudotsuga menziesii. The sequence continues at coordinate 404,254 of LPNX010950504.1, read as the reverse complement.
AAGACAACTTGGGAGAACCCAAACCTTTTCAACACAACAAAGACACCATGAAAGCAGCAGCGCCTTCATCAATGACAGTATGCTTGAATGTGTTGTTAAGACACTCTATATGAATCAAAAGAGACACGTAGTAAGGCAAGTGAGGCTGCACTCCCATGGTTTCAAATTTGATCATGGTAGAAGAGTTATCATCACTAACCCCAAGAGCACACAACAAGGCTTTCCTCTACGGAGGACAAGTCTGAAGAACTTCTAATGTGGACATCGCACAAGGAGTATGGCTCAAATCCTCGAAAACTGAATAGTTTTGGGTGGCTCGGGCATTAGGATTGTGCCCTGAACGCTTTAAGACTCCCTTAGGAATGCGAGGTGGAGCTTCAGGTTTATCCATAGGCTTTTCGATTCGCAAAGGGCTCTCGGGTGGGGAAGGTTCTTTCCCAAGGTTTGGTTGTGACGAACCATAATCTTTCACACGAGTCACAACCTTAGCAGCACGCACCATGTTGATGTAACCGTGACCATTATTGGCCTCTAGCGGATTTTGATTTCCACCCGATGCACAACCAGGATCAATGGTCCTTGAGTTCATATTTTGATTGTTGGGTAAAGGATTAGTTAACATAGCTGGGCCCTGTGCTATGAACCTCGAAGCATCTTCCCTACGAGGGCACAAGTGAGTGAGGTGGTCATCCTTACACAACTTGTAAGGAAACTTCACCTTACGTTTAGACTGCTTGTCCCCCCCAGCATTTTGAGTGTTCTTATCATTATGATTAGAATTTTCGTTCTTGTTCCCACTCTTACGATTATTTTTTCCTTTTTTCTTATTCATTCCAGGTTGCTGGTTTCCTTTCGGGTTCGACGATTGGATGAAAATTAAATTCACCAATTGGGTAGGTTGAGACGAAGCCATAGCTTGTCCCGACGTAGACTGGTTAATTGACAATTGGCTCACTTGTTTCACAACCGAGTCTGCAGGTTTGGTACTTGTAGAACCCACAATATCATCATCATGTGGCCCAGGCTTGATCTTGGGGTCAAAATTGGACCTAGGAGCATTAGGTATAATCTCATACAAAAGCCCGAATTGAGCATCGATCAAATCCAACTCTTGTTCCCTAAAAATAGCTTGTTCCTCATTTTGAACTCAAGACGTAGAAACATCCTTTGCTATGTAAGGTAATAACGATTTGAGGAACCATTCAAGAAGAAACTTTGGTGGTATAAAGGCTTTGATTAACTATTTCCATCTATTTCACTCTTGAATAGGATCCGAAATGTGTGTGGCTTTATCTTGCCGGAAGGTTGACAAGAGTTCGGTACCGACATCGTAACGTATGGGTAGCTGGAAACGATTAAGGAAATTCAGTGCAAGATCATCAAACATAGTATAAGCCCCCCCAGTAACTCTATATACCATTTCACCATAGGACCCATTAGGGTGCATTGAAATAGACTCAAACAAATGGAATCATCATGTAAGGAATTGGAAGAGCACCAAAGGTGGAAAGTGGTGACATGCTCACCAGGATCTTCACCAGCCTTATCTTCAAACTTGGGAATGTCCGAAGGAAGTTTGGTAGGGATTGTCGGCCATGCCGGTTCATGAGACACAGGACCATTCATCAATATTGACAAGTTAGGTAAGTTCAATGTCACAAGGAAAGGGAGCCTAGGTTGAGCTGGTTGGTTCCATGCTCCCTGGTAGTTTTGATTCATGTAAGGTTGATTGCTATAAATACCATGGCCTTGGCCATAATAACCTCCTCCAATTTGACCCATGTAGGGCTGCATGGAAGCATTGTGATGTGGGGTACCTTGATTATGAGGCACTACAAAGCCATAATTAGAAGAGTAAGCAGGTTGTTGATACTCGTACCCATAGGGTTGGTAGTTTTTTCCATACTGCTGTCCATAAGAAGCTCCATAAGGTGTTCCATGGGATGTACCATGAAAAGGTCCATAGTTTGGTATACAGGGAGCTCCACGAGGTGGAACATGAGACGATCAAGAAATAAGCACATGACCTGTTGACACAACAGGAGGTACTTGGCTCTGAGATACAACCACGTTAGCAGTCACAGAACGAACATGGCTAGTAGCAACATTCCAGCCTGAAGGACCACGTGAATTAGGGGGAGGATGAGTCATTAAAAACAAATTCGAAGGAACGGGGTTTGAGGACGAATGGACATGTGCTCATGATCTCCCATGGTGTGTGAATCAAAGTGAGAAGTATTCCGCCTATACTTTTTGGTTCTCTCTTCTAAAGGAGGAGGAGACGTGGAAGGCGGAAGTCTTGCTAAACGACGAGAATGATGGGGTGCTGCGCCCGAATCCACAATGACTCAAAAAATAAAAAGACTCGATCTAATTACGAAAACCGTAGGCAAACTAGCGTGCACAGAGCATACACCTAAAAATGTAAAGCCAAATCACAAGCAAACCAAGGGTAGGATATGTGAGCTCCCGAATGAAGCAGGTATGTCTCGCCTAGGAGAGGCTTGAGACTCTCATACACAACAAGCGGAGGTTCGTAACCAATTATAGTGGCCCTCAGCTTCAACGCATATAGCGACTGTGCGTTCTGACCCCTACCTGGCCAGGACACTTGCAGAATAACCTCTGCAAATACCCCCTCGATAACCTAGGTATGGAAACTAAGGTCACCTCGATATAATCAATGCTCAGGCAAATAGTCACAGGCGGGATTGACCGTATGGGCAAGGTAACAAAGGCCTGAAAGCACAACTAGTACCCTAGAGGTGCACTAGACAATACCTCAAAGGCCCCCAGATATGAATACAATCCTGGAAATATCTCTAGTGCCAATCAATCACAATTAGGGGTCATCCCAATCATAATTTCTCACACTGCCTCGTGCTTAACTCCCTTGTAAGAGGAGGATCCTGAGAAACACTAATTATATACAGGATTTCACACTCTCACTTGGACAAACACCTAATTGTTTCATTCAGTGGTCTTGGAGAATTAACTCACAATGAACTATTCCAAGACCCTAAGACCTAGTCTTGTTGGTGCACCCTAGAAAAGAAAAGAGTGTAATTCATTTTATTATGCGTTGGTTTTACTTGGATTTATTACTCAAAGGGTAAATGGTCGTGCAACTAATGATGTTATGACACAACAAGAAGTAAAATGCACACCTAACAATCAATGCAAATGCACTGTGTCGAATGTAAAACAGGGTATGTTACTACGTGAAGTGCAAAATTTTCCTTCAAATGTATATGCAATCATTCCTATATGAAAACCTAACTAATATTCACCAAGCAAACCTAATGCAAGTACCATGCTAATGCAAAATGCAAAGAATGCATAACTATGCAAAAAGCAAAATGTTTTTGTATTTTTGAATTAAATGAGATAAAAAGCAAAAATATGACTCTACCACCCTCAGACTTTGCAACCACTCACAGACATTAGCCAAGCAAAGTACTAAGAAAAAAGAGACCCAATGCACTAATCTCAAAACAAAAAATAGAAAATGAAATGACAAGAACATTTTCAAAAAATCAAATAAAAAAGAGTCTCTAGTCAGAAACAGAGGGGAGATACAGACTCCAGAAGCATCAAAGAAGACTCGTCAATCATCCAAACTCACCCAGCAACACTTAATCTTCCCAAAAAATAAAAAAATCAGGGCATATGCAACTGTTCTCAGTAAACCTGCGTACATACGTGACAATTCTAGGAAAACCTGCGTGTACACGTGACTGTGAAAGCAAAACCCGTGGACAGGAAGAAAAAGAGAGAAAAATAAGGTAAAAGGACAAGTCGAGACAAAATTTACTCCTATAGGACACTACTGGGCAATCATGCCCCCAGATCCGACATAGAAACAAAGAAATCAGAGCAATACAAGCACATTGAATGCCAAAAACCCCCAAAGAAAAAAAACTAGGAACCTACCCAGTGGAGTCGCCAATTCTGTTACGGAGAAAACTTCCAATGGCTTGGTGTTTACCACAGCAGATAGAGAAACTACAGAAATCAATCGCTTCCCAATATGCAAGAGAAATACAACATTCAACACTAAAGGATCTCGAAACATACCTTATTCTGGACAGTTGAAGTAGATCTCCATTGAGCTTTTTCCAATCTCGCTTGCATTAGCAATTTACTCTCAACAACAGTAAACAAGGCAAGCATGCTATATAATATAGTGTTAGGCCTATTCTAGCATATATAATCAATAATGCATAAGCAATTAAACGCATCCATGGATTCAATATTCATTTAATTGCACATCATTGGACTTGAAAAGATTTTTCTATTAATAAAACCAGAGATTACATAAGTGACAGCCTCTGTCGGCATGTTTGCGAACCGGAGAAACCGAGTCCTCCACCTGGGCCTCCACCACCTCAATTCTCCATCTCTCGATAGCAAGCTCACAACCAAAGGCAAGCTTGGGAAAAACACAAATCACTCCAAGGGACAAAGGGATGTAGGCTCAAGTACAAGCAAGCTACAACAACAATGGACTATAGTTTTCTTGCTCTTCAATTCCTCTCCTTCAATGTATCCAAGAGGTTCCTTATATAGTGCTTCAATGGGGTAATGGAAGGTCAAATCCGAGCGATCTCGAGGCATATGGAAGGCCAAGAGACAAGTGACTCGGATCCACATCAAGGAAAACTCCAAAAATATTTGGACTTATGCACACATCCTGATGTACGCTGGTTTAAGGGTAATATCCGTGTGTATACGTGAGAAAGGGTTTAAAAGTCACGTACAACAAATAATAGGTGTTTTTAGGGATGATCTTGGAAACATGAAAGGTACAATCATAGTCTATGGGGTCCAAAGAGTCTGCAGAGGGACAGGGAAGGCCATAAAAGTGTGATCAACTATGTGTGGTAAAATCAGCTGTAACATCACCAACAAGCTCCATTATGATATGAAATTGGATGTTGTGACTACTATGTATTTGAACCATCTATTATTTCTAGTATTCATTCATGACAGAGTTAACCTTACAACATTCATAGGTATATGCCATTAAAAGCATATGTTTATCTCTTATTTTTCTTAGATATATTTTTTTTGGGATCATCATACTTCATATTTGTCATAGTTGAAAAAAGGTAATTGAATTTTAATGACCAACATAGATCCATCTTAAATATGGATTTACTAAGTGTCGAGAGGGATCAAATCCTTCAAGGTGCAAACCCTTTCCCCTCTATTGAATCCAATACTCACCCATTTTGTAGTTAAAATCACGTCTTCAACATAATCTGTGTAGTTGAAAGGCAGGTTGCCATGGATTATCATGCTATGGGGTATCCTTGCACATTATTGCACACTGCCATGGATGATACACGAAGAGGTATCACTTCATATATTTGATAATGCATGTAATACTTGTGGTAATTAATATCATATTGTAATGGCACTCTATTAATACTCTTATGACCTATGCAAATCAATTTGTTACCTGTGTAAATTCATTCCTTATACCCACAAATTAATTGTTGCATTGGATGGCGCATGTATTTATGCATATTCTTGTAGTCTCTTGAAGGATCGGAAATTATAATATTGTTGCACTGATCGGGAGGGAAGGTAATGTTTGTATTAGGTAATTAATTATCTGTATCCCCCGGGTATTAATCCATATTGTTGCAATTTGTGCATCCACTAAAAATTATAATATTGTTGCAGTGAACTGGCAGGTAATATTTGTATCATATCATTAATTATCAATTATTTGGATAACTCAAGTATTATTTGCATTACATAATTGGTTGATATATTTTTGCAACAAATGGAGAACTGATATATTATTTGCAGGTTTGCATTACATAGTTGGTTTTCACTGCAACAAATGGAGAGCCGATTTAGGTTTTTTTTCACGCAAACAAATGGATAACTGATATATGTTTTTTTTTAGCGCAAATGGAGAATTTGTTTAAACCAATATAAACAACCCTAACTCCAGTTTCAACATGATAGCAATGTTTGAATATGGTTATAACATTTTAATGTTTTAATATTTATGGTTTTAAATATTAAACAGTTATTACAAAACTCCAATTTCAACATTATAGTAATGTTTGAATATGGTTATAATATTTGAATGTTTTAATATTTATGGTTTTAAATATTAAGCAGTTATTAGGGATTTAAGAGAAAGGTTTTAGACAAGATTTCAGTATTTTTGTATATGATGGTTATGGATTCCCAGCTCCATAATACCCATTCTGTGAAGCTCCATCGAAAAAGCGGTAGATAGAATTGAATAATAAAATCCCAAAATAAAACTGCAAGCCCTCAACAAATCGAATCTAGTAGGCTCTAATACTAAAATCGAATCTGGTAGGATCAAATACTAATGAATTTATGTATTTCTTTAGGCCCCAAATGAAATATAAAAGATACGGTGAAGCTTTATCCGGCCTCCAAAAATGAGTATGAAGGCAATTCTTCAACGAAATATGGCCCCAATTACCTGAGTAATGAATTTTATCAGATAGTTCTGTCTAGATCAGATGAGTCTGTAAGCACTGATAGAAGAGATGGCCCACCATTTTAGCCCCTCGTAAGCATAATGGAAAACCTATAAGTCCTCTACCACCTTGCTTGTAATAATTTTCACCAGTTATAATACGGTTTTTAAGAACTAACCAAGTGAAGCATAGGATTTTATACTAGGTGTTGATCAATCCCATATATGGCAATGCCACTAGCAATTCTGAGCAATATAATGTACATAGGATATATATTCATAGGGTAATCTGGTGCTTACCTCTCCACATGAAGTAGTGTAAGACCATAAAATTTTATCATCTGTAATCCTTAGACAAATACAACCCCCTTGAAAAGACATAATGAATTCACTCCACGTAGTCGTTGATTGAGAATCGAGAGATATGTCTGTTGTCGATAGCCAATATTCATCTGTAGATGCTGAAGGACATTTGGCAACATGATTCAGGAAGAAAATACCCTTTGAATGAAGAATTTTCAAAGTATGTGAAGAGAGTATGACTAATTGACCGCCACCCATGTAAGGATCTGTCCCAATCCTGACTTGGTAACCATTCTCGTCCTTCCAAGCAAGTATGTTATTTAATACCTAGAGGGATTCAACTAGACCCTTCCAAATATTGGAAACGGAAGGAACTTTCTTATTTTTTCCCTCCTAATCCATTCGGTCATTGAGACATCCTTCACATATTTGCTACGGATAATGGATCCCCATAATTTATCATCCATCATCGCTTTCCATAATCCTTTCATAGCTAAACCCTGACTGAACCAAAACACGTTCTTGATGCCCAGCTACCATCAAATTTTGGTTGAGCCAGTAAGTGCCAAGCCACCAAGTGAGAGTCATCTAGATTTTAAGCCCCACACCAAAGGAAATTGAATATAACCTGTTGAATCTTCGAGAGAACGTGAGTGACGACCTTAGTTAAGGAAAGGCAATATATAGGAGTGATGGAAAGAATTGAGTTCATCAAGGCCAATCGACCACCTATACACAAAAGTTTGTTATACCAAGATAAAATCCTCATTCTCAATATTTTTCTCCAACCACAACCTATCATTAACTAAATAAGCGTTGGGCTTCAAATAATATCCAAGATATTTGAATCCTTCCACTAGCCCTTGAATGGAGTAAGGGAAGATCTCAACGATCTAGGCTAAAATGTCATCATCCATATTGTGTCTATGAATATTAGATTTTGGCACACTAATGGTTAATCTTGAGGCCAGGCAGAAAAGGTCCAATATACCCTTGAAAGTATGCCACTCCGACAAATTCCCAATGCCAAAAATAAAGACATCACAACAAAAATTAGATGTGTAATATAAGTAGAAGAAGAAACCTTTATGCCTTTAATTTTACCATCTTGCATCCTCGAGTCAATCAATCTACTCAATCCTTCAATGAACAAAATAAAAGGTAAGAGCAACAAGGGGCATCCTTGACAAAGACCGTGACTACTTTGAAAGAAAGATGATGGTTGACCATTAATCAAAACAACCAAATTTGTCGATTCAATGCATCTCATAATCCGCTAAGTGATTACAAAGTTAAGCCCAACATTAATCAACAAAACTAACAAAAATATCTGACCACCATGTCATATGCTTTAACCAGGTCTAATTTCATAATCATAGAACTCTGATTTTTCACTTTTGTTGAGCTGATGGTGTCTTGTGCCACACCAATGGCATAAAAATTTTGGCGTTGGTGGAGGAAACCAAATTGCTTTTTAGATATTTCTTTATATAAACCATATTTAATCCCGTTAGCAATAATGATATTTCTTTAGATAACCCATACTTAATCCTGAAAAGAAGTCGCCTTCGAATGTTTTGGAATTAAAGCAAGAAATATAGCATTTATTCCACCCAATACTACACCTTTGATCCGTGCTTATTCAACAAGTCTAGTGATTTCAGGACCCAATATGTCAAAAAACTAAAATTCAATAGTCCAACCATCTGGTTCAATATAATTTCAATCTCCTTTAAATGAACTGGTTTCTCAATCTCCATGCAATATTCATCCGAAAGGATACGAGGCATAGCTTGTAAAATATTCATCTGTGCCTCCAGATTAACAATACCTAGTCTTTTGAAGAGTTCAAAAAAATACCTAGTAGCATTGCCTTCAATCACCTCCTGAGAAGTAACCATATTACCATTTTGATCGTCAACTACCCAGATAGCATTATGTCTCCTACAACCATCAACAAACGTATAAAAAAGCTTCATGTTCTAGTCACCATTTGTAATCCATAAGGCCCAACTCTTTAATTTATTGATAGCCTCATTATTTTTTAGAATCTTATTCTTTTCTCTTTCAATTCTCTTAAGTTCACTTAGTTCTCGCATCGAGAAGAATCCCACCAGCGTTGAGGACATGCTATCCTTAATATGATCTTCTATAAAAATGACTTTACAATGTTGAGTTCGAGACATTTCCTTAATCCACGACACCACCAACTCTTTTAGAGATCTCAAAAAAAGAGGAAGTATAATAATTTCCGACCCACCATGTTGTTGATAGAATGGGTGCCAATGGGTTCTAATCAACAAATCAAAATCATAATGACCTGACCAGATGTGGCAGAATTTAAAAGGATACTTCACCTTAGTGATCCCCCACTCCAATATAAGTATGATCAGCATATGATCAGAAATATTCACCCCATCGACCCAAGATTGTACGAAGTCCATTGAGCCCACTAAATCTTCAGCAACCAAGAAGCGGTCAAGTCTTTTGGACACTGCGTCAATGCCACTATGACCATTCCTCCACGACCGAGACATATGGCTAGGTTCAATATCAATTAAGGAATGGGACTGAATGAAATGTTTAAACCAATGGAAATAAACATCAATATGATCCCTGGAACGCTAGGACTCATGAGCATAAATAATAAAATTAAGATCTCTAGCCATGACGAGGGAAGGACAATTCAACATACCATTGTTAGCAATGGAGGTCCAACAAGTCTTCTTACCATAGTAAGGACCATAACAATTTAGAACATGTAAAGGATATCAAATAGTTAACATTGGCCCACCAATAGTATGTCACCACAAGTTTTAAGAGGCCTAAACCTGAAAACATATGGATTCCATGCCGACACTGGATCCCCGAAAAGGCCCAATGCATCTATACATCGACACTACCAATCAGGAACTAAACGAAGAATAACATCCCTGGTCTTCAAACTCGTAGTCATAGTTTCTTGAAAATAAATCAACTCAAGATTAAGAACCTTAATCAAACTCTTAAGGGCCAAGAATTTTTGGGAGGCCCCCTAGGGACACAAACATTGAGGGATAGAATCAACATAAATTAACCTCGTTGACACTCTTCCTTGCTCTAAAGAACCAAAAAGAATCGAAGAGTTACAAATCATACTCTAGAGAGTCAATTGAATTGAACATTGAAGGGTTTGAGTCAACCCCCTCACCCATGTTCCCATAATGAAAGTATCTAGCAATATCTTTTTGTCATGCCCTCCATTTTTTTTCTTTGAATGGTGACATTAGAAGTATCATTGGGGTTCAGTTCCCTTCCCATAAGACATCTAAAAGGAGACAAAAGAGGAGGGTATTTAATATGAATATCCATAGGTTCCTAGAGGAAACCCCTTTGAGCCAAAGGAGGAAAATCACGTTCATTCACCCGACTAGGATTTAATGATAGTAAACCCTAACCCACTGCCAAAAGTGGTTCCATCTCATCTCTCAGGATCTAAGAGTCAGAAACTAAATCCCCAAAACCATCCCCAGAATCGACCTTATAAGGCTTTGGTTCCCCATACTCCTCATGGCCACTAGGTGGAAGGATACTCGATAATGGAGGGTTGATAATAGAAGGGTATTCAGAAGCAGGTACATTCAATCCTTCAATATTGACTCCTTCCAATAAATATATCTGATAGGATGAAAGACAAGCATAAAAGGCATGATATAGAGACTCCAACTTACAAGAGTAAGAGCCTGAATTCTTCGAAAGTGATTCCACACCCTAGCATTGATCCTGAACCAGGAAAATCGGCGAGTCTATAATATCAATCATCTTGTAAAGATTCAAATGAGGATCCTTCCTTCTGTTATGGTTTGAAGGGCAATTATTCTTGAGATGACCCATCTCACTGCAAGAATAACACCTAAAAGGATTTCTCCAGTAATCCAAGGGTTGACTAAAGCGTTTTTCACACCAAGTAAAATGTATCACTTTTGACAAGTCACAATCGATGTCAATCTCCATCAATATCCATGCCATCCTCTTATCCTCATGATACAATGATTTTTTGTCAACGTATATAAAATGGTCCACCATATTATAAATAGATTAAAAAATCTCTGACACCCAAAGTTCCAAAGGGAAGCCCTTCAACAAAAGCCAGTAATGATTCCTCTGAAATTTATCCATCAAAGGATTAAAATTGGAGTGTCATCTCTTCAAATAGAAGGATCCTTGCCCAACAACCCACATATGCGCTAGAATTTGTTCAACATTTTCAGAGTCAACAAAGTGGAAAATAATCCAGTTATTTATCAACATCTATAACCTAGGACTATAGGTTAATAGTGGTTTCCAGTTCTCCAAGACCTAGTGTAGAATGGAAAACCTAGATAGTTGACTGAAGCAAACCTTACCCACAATGGTGTGTTTTGACAGACCGATCAAATGACCAAACATCTTTTCTGAGGGTCACATTAACCCCTTTAGACCTTGGTCTCAAGGATTTCAATGCTCTATGTTGTTTTGTCGTCGCACCTATACTGCGGGAAGCTCCCCCACCCTTACAGGGAAGAAGTAGTAAGTTGACCTCCATCGTGGACTCATATTCTATTCCTTCCAATGACAAGTCTTGTTGGTAGGTGGTATGGATGCACATAGTATGGAAGAAGATGCGCAAGGTGTGTAAGACAAAGGATGGTGTGCAAGACAAAGGATAGTGTGCAAGGCGTAAAAGTCGACAAAGATTCGGCTTGGTCATGAGTTTTGTACTTTTTGGTCATAATTTTGTAGTTTTTGGTCCAAGTCAGTTAGAGAGTCGGTTAATGTGGACCATTTTGTAAAGGCACAAGCCTATATATAGAATTAGGAATGTAGTAGGAAAATAAGCATATAGAGACACGTAATTGTATGTGTGATGATCTCTTTGACATCTATGAAAGATCGATCTGTGTGTTTGCTCTTTGTTGCAACCCTGAGAATGTATTTCAGGAACCTGTTTTGATGCGCAAAAGTAATATGACATGTGTGGATGATGTTGGAACCACTACGTCTTGATCTATGATGTTATGTTTTCTTCTTTTACTATTTACTAATGCGATCTGAAAGAGTAATTGCTGCAATATGGTTTATGTTCCTGAATGATGCGATGTCTCTGCATATTGAATGATGTCATGTTTGTCAATCTCTTTATGAATGAATCTAATGATGTGATCTAATATGAATGGTTATCAATGTGACTGAACATGAATAAATGATGATAAAAACACCAACCTAAATATCAGGTTGATATCGTGACAGTAAAAAAATAGTGGATAATTAGATGCCCAAATCCTCCTCTTTACTGCGAAAACGTGGTTCATGCAGCTCTCCCTCAAACATCTCGGGTGAGACTTCATCTGCTTCGCAAGTGTTGTTGGACAGGGTAAAACCTGTCTGGGTCAGTGCTTAGGGAGATCCCTGTGTGTAGGGGTGTCGACAAAGTGTGAACCCCTGTCGACAAGTCTATGTCAACAAATGGTTTTGTTTCTGGGACCATAATTCGAGGAAAAGGAGGATATGTTGTGGCATCCAAAGAGACCGAAGATTCAGGATTGGTTCGATCAAAAGGCTTGAGAATTCACAACAGAAGAAAATCCAAGTTCCAGACTAATAACAGAAGAGTGGTTGGGAAGGAATATCTATTTTGATATCCATGAGTTCTTTGCCGAGTTTCTGATTATCTTGTGCGAGTGGTTGGCATAGAAAACCTATCGAAAGACAAACTTTCAAGGAGGCAAACCTACTTGTTGGACCCTAGAGTTGTTCCAACAACTGAAGGAAGTAGACAACAAAGAATCAAGGGATATCGAAGTGTGGCTTAACAACATCTTGGAAGGATACATCACTGAGTTCGTAGTTGACATAGTCAAGTCCTATAGCGACGTGGAAAGAGAATTATTCAAAGGACCAAGAGGTAGGTTTCTATTGTCTTTGCAATTGTGGATTAAAATGCTTATCTGTGAAAATGACATATTGAAGATGAACTCCGGTGAGTAAAGCTCTGGTGTGCAGAGGTTGCGGGTACTGTAGAGACGAGGGTTGGATAGAATGATATGGGGTAGATGGATGGGAGTTACGATGAAACTATGAGGGAAGTCGAGGAAGAGTGTGGTCTTCGGCAAAGTGGGTTAAGGTTTCAGCAAGAGAAGAGACAGAGGACTGAGGAGAGTCCTATTGTGACCATAACAAGAAGCTACGAGATAAGATCACAAGGTACTAAGAGACCCTACAACGAAAAAGGAGACAATCAGGCTACGCCTGAGCCCAAGGAAAGACAAACCCAAAGCAACAACGTACCTACCCCTGCGTGCACTGCACCACGGTTAGGAAGAAACACTAGCTCAACACCAAAATGTCCGGTGTGTCATCAATACACTAATAGTAGCGGATCAACAAATGTAGGAAGAAGGCCCAAAATGGCGGTTAATGATGTGAAATTACCTCTTTTCCATGGAAACAGGATTGAAGATCTGAACAATATTAATTTCCCTATGAAGCGGTATGGACTATGAAGCAAGTCCAAGATGAAGATATTAAGAAGGGTTAGTTGGCGACAACTTTTTCGAGGTCACGCATTAGATTGGTACATGAAGTCCACACAAGTTTTGACAAGGAACCAGCAAAACACTAGTATAAAATGAGAAATTAATGACTAAAAAAATGACTAAAATCCGACTATAAACGACTATTTTTGAGTCGGTGACTAATAGTAGCTAATTTCCACTATCGTATAGCTAGTCGTATTTCAATTAGTCATTAATAGCTTGACTTATTATTCATTGATTTAGTCATTGATAGTCAATGATTTAGTTATTGATTTAGTCACAGATGTAGTCACAGATTGCAGCAATTAATGACCAAATATACGACTAATTAAACTACTAGATGATAGTCATTGATTTAGTCATTGATAGTCAATAATTTAGTCATTGATTTAGTCACTGATTGCGGCAATTAATGGCCAAATATACGACTAAATAAAATACTAGATGATAACATATTAATGACTAAGTTAAATATGACTAGATACATGAAATTAGCTACTAATAGTCGTATATATGTGAATTTAGTCATTTTCGTAGTCACAAATTTATGATAGGGTACGGAGAAATCGAACCACCAACCTCTTGCCTATAATTAGGCAGGTGCTCTACCATTGAGCTAGCACCCTTTAAGAAGTTGTTATTGATTGATAATGATGATATTCAAACAAATTTTGCATCATTCAAGCATACAAAGTAATGATTATCAAGTTACTATAGATCCATAATGGCTTACCATGTACTAGTCCTTCAAGTCATTTTTGCACTTAATAAATGCATTTGAAAGACTTGAAGGAATATTACAAGGTAAGCCATTATGTATATATAGAAACTTGATAATCATTATTTTGTATGTTAATTCATCACATTATACACAAACAAATCTTTTCAATGATAACCAATCCAAACATTAGTGTGTTCGACAATCCAATCTCCCCCTTGAGTAAACAATTTAATTGCATTGTTATAGCTAATCTCCATGCAATGATCAAGTTTTTAAACTTCCAAGTTGTCCCCAACAATGTATTTGAACCAAAATCCAACATATACAAGAATACACACAGAAAATATTGGCATGCTTTTGTTATTTGAGTGCCACTCTAAGTGAGATTTCATAAAATCAAATGATACTAATAGAAGTATTTTCAAATCCAACATATATAACAAAAAAATGTAGAAGAAATACTTCAAACAAGACAAGGGGAAGATATTTGAATGCTTGTACTATTTCAGTGCCACTATAAGCAAGATTTATTGCAATGAAAGGATATGAATAAGATTGATTTCATTTCACAACCAAAAACATTTTCATAAGATCATAACCATCAATGTTATGAAGTTTTTGTGGGGACTGTTTTTCCCATATAAAGGGATTGATGTCACAATAATTTGTAGAAAGAAAGGTAAGTACATCCAAGATCAAGAGATTCCATGCCCAAAAATGTCTTGAATTAACCCCACAACCATTTCCCACCCAAATTTATGTTGGAAAAGGAAATGCACCATTCACAAGGCAATCACAAGAGCTCCATAGATTGCTTTCGGAGACCACATAAAAAGTTGAATCTTACAAACCACTAGTCTGGGTGGTCTCCAATCATAATCAAAACTTTTTATAACTTGTGTTTTTTATCCTAGCAGTATTGTCTTTTAGTTAAGTTACCCAAAATCCCAATGGGCTAGCTCAATTGGTTTGAATCGACCCATTTCAAGGCATAGATTGCAGATTGTGTTTAGAGACTATCAAAATTAAGCTTCTAAACCACTACTCTTGTCGGTCTCCAATCATAATCAAACATTTTATATCCCATAGTCTCCTTATCCTAGCAGTATTGTCTTTTAGGTAAGTTACCCAAAAGCCCAATGGGCTAGCTCCATTGGTTTGAACTGACCAGCTTCAGGGAAGAGGTCATTGAGCGGTCATGGGATCAAGTCCGGTAGAGTACCTCTAGATTAGGAGCACATGTTGTACTCAAACGGTATTTACCCAAGGGCCCAGAAGCCATTCAAGGAATGTGAGAAATTTCCTAGAGGGTTTCCCCAAGGACATTTTCCATAGAAAAAATAAAGCAAGTTACCCAAAAACAAAAACTCAAAAAGAGAGGGGGAAAGAAGAAGAATAGAAACAATGCTAGACAGTAGATTGACATGACAGTAAGCAGCCATTTCCATATGACCTCATCAAGCTAACAAGAGCAAGTCAATGTTAAAAATAAAAGACATTCACAAAGTGCATCCATAAAAGCATCAACCAATCATGAAAAAGGGCATTACATAAGTTAATAGAACAAAATAGAAGACAATTTTTTTACTTACGCTTTGAAAGATCCTTCTCAATGCATTTGATATGAATTTCTGAACGAAACTCCATAAATTGATCTGTGGTTATTACAACAAGTTTATCCCCTTCTGCAAGGTCCACTGCTCTAGCTGGGGATTCAATGTTAAAAGAAAAAAATTGAGTTCATGTCACCACATTCCATAACTTGACAGTCTGATATGCACTGCTCATTATTAAACGTGTAGAATCCCCTACATCATGTACCATCAAATTATCATTTAGTTTCAATATTCCAAAAAATTGCTTTCAATATTCCAAAAGCCTTGAATCATGGGAATTCAAACATTCATATAAATACATAAAAATCAAACAAGACCCAAAAGTATTAAGAAGGCACAAGGCTCCATAAAATCATTAACACTATTAATATTGCATGGGTACATAAGGTGCAGGTACAGTTACAATAAGGATGAAAACTTTTGGAACTACAAGTAGGAGAGCACATTGTGTTTTCTTTATAAAAGAGGAAGTCATCAATATGCAGATATAGCATGTACAAGTACATCCCGGGGGAGGGCGAGGAGTAGCGAAGCCGCCCATCCTTAAGCCAAAATCTACAGTATAAATTTTAAAAAATATATATGTCTCCTAGGTTTTCCATTCCTAGACTTTTGACATCTTCAAAGTTTTAGACTTAGGTAAAATGCATCTATTCCTAATCATAAATATAGAATGAGCATTCAAATCTTCCATGCAACAACTTTCAGAATGACTTAACATGTTGACCACATAAACAATAAATTGACAATCTTGTGACAAAAATTTAATCAAAATCCTTGGTAAATCCAGACAAGCTGAACATTATCATGAACTGCCACATCTCTGCTAGAACAATGATATAAATCTACAAGATAAGCGGCATTAACATATTATCCATAGTGATTTTTTTACAAACCATAAGAAATGGAATTCTGCCCCAGATTTGTATGATGAGGCAGGAAATACATATCATAAGGACTGGAATGCAACAAGTGTGTATTCATGGAATTTAGATGGTTTTTCAGAACAAGAAATCAGGACTCTTGTTAATTCCATGATGGTCTGTTATAGAACGTATGTATCTTATGAGAGCAATCCAATTAATGCCTGCAGAAAGCTAATGGCTGGCTTTGAAGGCACATTACAGAATTGGATCTATGCAAAACAAAAAGAAGATCCTAATCTGATGAATCTTTGGGAAAGTATGTTTCTCATTAACGAAAATGGAGCTACAATTCTTCACTCATAGGGTAATACTCAGAATAACATGATTGGTTGCATGTTACATTATATTCTTGAAAATTTTGTTGGGTATACTACTGCTGACAAACAAATTCAAGCCATGTTTCTGTCTAAAATGAAATGTGATGACTTAACAAACTTTGAATTTCATTTTACTGAATTTCTCACCAGACTTTTCAGACTTGATGATCCATTTAATCCTAAATGGAAATTGGCATTTCTTGCTACTCTTCCAAATTGGTTTGCAAAGAAAGTCACTAAGGTTTTTCCTGATGATGTGACTAAATATGCTTGGGGAGTTATAAGGCAAGGAGTGATTGGTGAGATTGTTTCTACTTGCAACCAAATGAAGATGGCTAGAGCTGCTTCAGACTCCTCCAAAGGCTATAGCTACAATAAATTATGGAAGCAACACCATATTGCTACTGGTTCTACATCCAAGCCAAGAAAGAAGAAGCATCATGAAAATTCTTTGCCTCCAACATCAAACTTTCAGGGGGGAAGGAGACATGCTTCAAGAAAAATAATTGTGCACAAAAGAAAGCCTCAGTTTAAAAGAGTTGAACTGTTTACTGCTCCAAAAGGACATTCTCAAAAGAAAGTTGTGATCTGTTAGAGATGTGGATCTCATGATGGTCACATAGCTCCAAACTGTCCAACTCTGAAGAAGTAGTAAAGACAAGATAAAGAGGCTAAGAAAAAGACTCAATTATTTTACATGAATAATAAGGAAAAATCAATGTCCTAGATATTCCTGATGATTTTCATCAAATTGAAGAAATTGTTCAGAACACAAATGATCAAATATTTGAACAACAACTGTATCAGCTTCAAGCTGATTCTAGTTCAGTAGAAGAAGATGAACAAGATGAAGAATGGAGTGATCCAAGTTGTATTGCTTGTCAATCTGAATATGAATCATGTGCATGTACTAACCCTGATTTATGTTCATGTAATGTTTTGAATATGTCCAGTCCCGATAAAGGAGAAAGATCTCTATCTAAAAAATATATCCTTATAAGAAAGCTTACTGAAGCCATGACTAGAACATTTGATCCTTAGATCAGAACAATGTATCAAATAATGTTGATAGAACAGTTGGATGGAACTGAAAAGACCAAGAGAGATAAGAAGCCAAATGATAGAAATCCAAGTATGATTCTTCGTGTTGTATCTCTATTCTCTCTTGATGGTATAACTTCTCAACTCTTAAAGAAAGATGATGAAAATGAAACAATTCCTAGCACTATTGCTGAAGTGTATAAGGAAATCAAGTTTTTGAAGAATTAAATGAAAGAAATCAGAAATGAATGCAGTATCAGACATCAGCATAATTATTATACTACTACTGCATCAAGTTCTTTTCAAGGTCCTATACCTCAACCTCCTGCTCCAACGTCTTTTGCTCTGATTGACTGGATAAACCATATTGCACCTTGGAAATTTTCTCCACTGCCTAATAATCCAGATATACATCCCATGAATTCTCCTGAAAAACCTCAACCTGAAACCAAGCCTGATGTTGAACCTGGATTGGAATATTCAATCTCTGTTGAACCTTCTTCAGATCCTAAAGGGGAATTATACTTCAATATGATTACTAAAATAGATATCGACGTTCCTCATATCGTCAAAATGAAAATCATGTTTGCAAGAAAAATTTAGTATTGGAAAGTTCTTATTGATACAGGTGAACACTACAAGGATGAATCTAATACATCCTTCTCTAGTCCCATACAGTCTCAGACAAGAAAGCTCATTTACATCATTCAAGACTGCTAACAGAAACTCCAACAGTCCATATGAAACATCTCTGAGTGTTTTTCTTACAGAAGATGCTGGCCTGAATATTACAACAGTCCTTCATCCCAATCTAGATTGTGATCTTTATTTGGGAACTCCATTCTTGGGCAAAACATTTCCAAATGGTGTGGAATACAATCGACATCAAAAGAAATTGGGCATGTTCTTCCACTATCGATCTCATAAATTCTTTTTTCCTTTCATAAGCATTCATTCTCCTAATACTCTTCATAGAATGGAAATATTGCAAGAAAGAGTCAGTGAACTTCATATTATTGCTGAAAATCTGGGAATAAGTGAACAACTGCTTGAGCCAAAGAACATACAAAAAATAAAACAGATAGAAACTTTCTTGTTTGATTGCTGTGATGATTTTCCAAATGCTTTCTGGGAAAACCATAGAAAATAAAATTTCTCTTCCTTTTGTTAAAAGTCACCACATTGTCCCCCACATAAACAAAGCCATTGCAATGAGCATAGAGGAAATAAAAAATTGCTGAGAAGAAATTGCCAAGATGTCATGAATAACATTACCTAACTTCGTTGACTTTGTTGCATCATCCTTATGGGCATTGCAACCCCATACATGGATGCATAGTATACGACACTTCAAGGAAGTTTCATTTAGAAATGAATTATACAAATCAATAACATCATATTTTGTATACTGGTTAACTCATCCGCTTCGAGCTTCAACATTTCAAACAAGTACCTAATCAATAGAATGTAATATATATTTCTGATTAGATTCTAAACATAAATATTATATCATTTTTTCTTATAAAGTAGTTGAAACATTAAATGTGTTCCTAGCCTTGTGACTTGCATCAGATAAAAACCATAAAACCAATTCCCATGGTTCCCAAATCTTGGAAGCAAGAAATTGAGTAGGGCCCACAGTTCCTAAAGATTGTTTTGAATTGAGGTACGAGTCAGCAAGAGCCTCCGGCGAATACAAGACCTGTGAAACAACATGAGACATTCTTTAGTAACATTGCATCTCTCATTTCAATTCTCTTCTTCCATAAGAGCTCTCAGTATTGTATATAAGTTAATACCCCCACTTACCACTAGACCCACATCCCAACAGACTTTTGAGAAGGCACTTTTCAACTCAACATATAAGAGTAATGTTTCAGACATTTTGTATTTTTCTTTGGTCTATACTACTTGCCTTGTATGTCCACTTTTGATGCCCATTGAAATACTTTTTCTGTCATGCTTGAGATAAGTTTGAGTTTATTACTCGAGAAGCTTGGATAAGATCCTATAGCAAGAGATATAGTACTCTAGTAGTTTATTTGTAAAATCTTGAGTTTGCAAGATCTCCAAAGTGTTCAATATTCGTTCAAGAGGCATAAAATAAAAGGAGACATATTCATTTCTTTAAGGTCTGGAGCTTCTCTAAGCAAGTATTGCTGTCGTTTTAATCCTTATAGCACCAAAAGCAACATTGAAAATGAGAATTTAGAATGATGCAATATTGAAAACTAATGTTGGCAATTTTCATACGCAGCTATTGTTATACCAAAATCCTATCATCATCATGTGATAAGACCTTTGACATACCTATTTGCCCTTAAACCCAACACTTGGAGTGGAAACCCATGTTGATTGTCAATCTTTCATAAAAAGACTCAGAACCGCGCTTTCCCCTTTATCCATGAGATGTACCTTGCTCGCACCACCTGTACCTTGTTATCCATAAGCGGTGCCACTGCTTATAGCCCTTGGTCCATAAGCGTTTCTTACCTGAACTGCTCTGTCATAGAAGGATAAAAGTGGTACCCTAGGTAAAATGGGAAAAAGAGAAGATTCTCGAGGCTTTTAGATCATGAGCCTTGTGTCCTCCCTTATCCCTATCATTGTGGGTCAGTTGAGCTCGAGATCCCTCATCCTAGGATCTTAAAGGCCACCTCATCCACAAATATCTCAACCATTCCTATCCATTGAGCCTTATAAATACAAGCTCATGTCCATGGTTGAGGGGAGAACCATTGAAGTATTGTTATGCTGTTGGATTGACCACTTGGCCCAAGCCATTGGAGAGCATAGAGAGCAAAGTTGGAGCTTATGGGGATGAAAGTTTTGGTTTCATGGAGATGCATGTCAACACTGAGGCTTAATCGGTTGTAAACTTCTCCATTTTAATCTTAATGCAAAGCTAATTTCTGTCCCACTTTACTGTTGTTGTTTGATTTCGCATGTAAATGTTGTTGGATTCCTTAGTCACTGGCATGGATTAATAGATTATGTTCTGGTAGCTTTGATGTGTTTTCGTGTTTAATATGATTACAGGTACACAGGTTTACTATCGAAGCAGGCATTCCAGGTATCTACGATATCTTGGGAGGGTCTTCATCCTTTGTCATTCATTTGTTCTGGATCTGAACCATTTAGACCAGAGGAACAACTTTTGTCCGCAGAAGGTGAAATATTCCTACTAACAAATTTGGCGACTCTGCTAGGGAATGGATGTATGTCTCAGTCGATTTGATCTTCCTCAGTTCTTCAACCCTTGTCCGAATCCAGGATCCTTCTCCAACTCTCTTCAGTCAGATCTGCTATCTGACTCAGTGGATTTTTGTTTGAAACTTCCAGAGCTGCTTAGATCTGAATTATTTTCGACCTTTTATGCTCTTTCTCACTTTCAATCTATCCGTTTTTACCTTGATCTGGTATTTTTCTGACTTGATCTGTCGTTCTCTATGTGTTTTGGAATTTTACGAGGAACTGTGCTTATGCAGTGGGCGAGAAGCAGTGCCACCGCTTGAACCTGAGTTCTATTGGTGAGAAGCGGTGCTCGGATAGAACCGCTCTGTCAATACCCGAGAAGCACGGTGCCAGGTAGGCTTCATTCCAAGACCTCCTTTTTCTCATTTTTTGTAAAAAAATTGAGTTGATTTGCTTTCATCCCTGTACTATCAGGATTGTGTGTCAGAATTTGATGCTTATGGTTTAGAATTTTATGGTTAATGATTGGTTTGATTGGGAAATTCAAAAGCTAGGTTAAACTTTTGATTGTTCATTCACTTTGGTGCTTGTTGGTTGTAATTACGAAAGGATTTCTTGTTTTTTGAAAAGATTACGGTGTTAGTAAGATCTCTTTTCATTTCTGTTATATAGACTAAAAGAAGAACACTTGATTGGTGTCTTAGTTTCATTTCTTGTTTGCATAGAAAACTTCTTTTTCTTCCTTTAAAAAAGAAATTTTTTGACTGAGATTAGGTTATCATCGTTGAGCGTTGGACATTGGATCTCTGATTGGCTTTACAAGCTTTCAGGCTCTTCATGTTCTTTCGTCTCTTATGCATTTAGTACTATCTTGTCAAAATTAAAAAAATGGTAGTTTTAAGTTAGATTTGCCTATGTTTTAAGAAAATTGAAAATAGAGTGCATTTGCATGTAGTGTGCTTCTTGTTTTTCTTTTAGGAAAATAGATTCTTCCCCTTCTCATTGCTTTCAGAAAAGAGAAATCAATTTGGAAATTGCTACTTGTCTTTGATTTTGTGTTCGAGACTGTTGTTTGGAGTGATAGGTTAGAGACGTGTTCGGGCATTGTTAAGCGTAGGAGTTGTCGTTATTTGTCCGCATTAAATCTCGGGACTCGCGCGGTTCTTCCATGTACCATCGGTATACCGAACGACCTTTCATGTACCCTTGAGGTATATAGAAAGGTACTTCACATACTTGATTGTATATTGGAAGGCCCCTTGTGTACGGTTATGCATTAGACAAAACTACTACCGATTTGAGATCCCACGTACCTTGAGTACATCGGGAGACCCCACTAGGATACCTTATCTATTTGAGAAAAGCCCTTTGGCTATCTTGCTTGGATCCATACACCGAAAACAACATTCGAGGAGATTACTACGCACGTACCCTCGAGGTATATCACGAGTGGCACCTTCTTGACAATCCTGGTGAGAGACCTGACTATTTGAACTCCTCCTATCATTTTAAGTGTGCTTGTTTTGACCTATAGCTTGTGTAGGGAAATTTTTTTTGGTGTGTTTTCTAGTTTTTCAGACCCTAGGTTAGATAGGAACTGTACAAAATGGCTGAGTTAAGACAGTCCAGAAGAGTATGGGGCTTGCCACCCGATTTTATTCCTGGTTCAGGAGAAAATCCAATGGAAGCTATCGACCAAGGAGGTGCCACCACCTCCCAAGTAGGAGATAACGTGGTTGCCGAAAGTGGAGGACCATATTCTTCACACTTGCCTCCCTTGGTCCAACAACCTTCTCGAGGCAATACCTCATTCCATTCTCCCACTGAAGGTCATGTTGATAATACTACCCGTCTGGATTATGGTCCCAATGCTCCATTTTGGGATACCTCTATAGGATAGGCCATTGCCTCATTTGGCACCCATTTAAAATCTTCTAAATATGAAGAAGAATGTAGGCAATACCGCGCTACCATTCTCCGTGCACAGGAGATTGACAAGCAAATAAATGAACTACTAGGCCCGACACCATCACATTCCACATCTGTTCCTATGGGATATCGTTCACTTGTCGATTCTATGAGACCCATTGAACCGATTATAGATTGTGCAGTAACACCACACAACCCAGGTCAAATTACCAACCCCATCACCTCCCATGTTATGTCTGTTCCAAATCCTCCCAGGTCTTCTGCACCTAGGGCCCAACCTTCAATTCCCGTTTTGTCAGTACCTTCTAGTGCTGGGGGGGAAACCCCACGACGAACTACGTTATCTAGCACTAAAATTGTACCTAGTCAAGGGCAGACCTCTAATATAGAACCATCTACAGTTTATGTCCCTCCCACCCATACTAATGCGGTTAATCCCCCATCCATTTCAGGTCAGCCCTTGGAGGCACAACCTGTAACCATTCAATCTTCTAGAGGTTATGGTTATCAAATACCTGTAGGTAACATTAATCATCCACCCAATCCTACAGGGATGCCTTATGCTGGAATTCCATACCCTAGTAATACTTTTACACCGTGGGGGCAACCCAACTGGTTTTACCAGCCAGCTATGGGGAGGATACCTATACATACTGTGGGAGGTGCCGGAGGATCGCCTTATGGAGGTCCTCCCCCTGGGGTGCCTAATGATCCCAAAGGATTTGGAAACTTTCCTCCTTATGGTCCTAATGGTCTTGGGGGGACTGGTGGCTTTCCTCCTAACGATCCTGGAGGGTTTGGTGGCCCTCCTTCTAGTGGTTCTAGCGACTCTGGAGGTTTACCTCTTGGTGGTCCTGGAGGGTCTGGTGGTCTGCCTCCTGGTGGTCCTGGTGGTCTTGGTGGTCCAGGAGGCCCTGGTGGTCCTCCTCCTGGAGGCCCTAGTGGTACTAGCAGTCCTGATCCCGAAAATCAACCCCCTACAGGCAGATTTTCTGCTAGTTCTTCTTCACAACCTATCTTTCAGTCCACTTATGGTCCTACTGGTAATTATATGCCATATCAATATTACCAGTATGTACAACCCAACCATGAGTTACCTTTCCTAGCAACTTTGGACTTACCAGATTTGTCCAAGTTGATTAATGACCCCATTCGACACAATCCCTCGTGGCCTCCTATTCCGGTAAAGTTACCATCGGACATCCCGAAATTCGATGGGAAGCAGGGAGACGACTCGAAGAACCATGTTATGACATTCCATTTGTGGTGTTCTTCAAACTCCCCCATGGATGATTCAGTTTAGTTACGACTTTTTCAGCGAACTTTGACCGGTACAGCCGTGAAGTGGTACATTGAACTCCCACAACATTCGTTTGTGGATTTTCGCTCATTGGAAATCGTGTTTCTTACACACTTTCAACTCCCTATTCGTTATGAAATGGGTACTGATCTCTTAACTTCTCTGCGACAGGACACCTCCACCCACATATCCGATCATATCCATGAGTGGAGAAGGTGGAGAAGGCTTATTAAGGCCCCTATTCCAGATCAGTTATTAGCTGATTGGTTTACCAAATCTTTGTTGCCTCCTATTTCCCAAGATGTGGCCATGGGCGGTGCCGTTACTGAAGAGCAGGCTATTAGTCGGGCTCAGTACCTAGACTTGGTTTATTCCCAGTCTGGAACTCTTTATGACCTCATTCCTCAAGCTCCTTTCCCCAACACCGATCCTTCCAAGCCATGAGTAGAAGTACCTGTTGATGGGATTGTTGGTTCAATCTAGTCCCCGTTAGCAGCGAAACCTGCCAAGCAACCCCAGACTGCCACCCCTACTCCTTTGACTCCTAAGTTTTCTGCCGAGGTTAATTCTATTCAAAGTACTCAAACCTCGGGAAATAATAAAAAGAAGGGTAAAAATAGAAATAAAAAACCTGGAAACCAATAGGAGAATACAAGACCAACCAACAGTGATAACAATAAAGGGAAAAGAAAGGAAAAATATCCTTGTCTGCTATGCGAAGGTGACCATTTCTCAAAGGAGTGTCCTCGTTGGGACGAAATCTCCCAATTTCTGAAATCAAATCCCACACCCGCAATACTCATGGATCCTTTTCCCTCTCAGCAACAATTGATAGACCGCATGTCTAATCAGGCTAACTCTAGTTCATTAGAAGAAATTCGTATGATGTCCTCAGATACCATTAATCTACAAACTCGAAGTCAGAATTATGAAAAACCCGCAAATAAGAAAGAAGATCATTCTTCTTTAGGGAAAGCTCCCTCTACTAGTTTTCCTGCATCCTCATCTACTGTCCCCCTATCTATTGAGAAGCCTACTCTTGACATGATTTTGCGTCCACCGAAGAGTAATCTTCGGAAGGCTGTCTTTAATCCCAATGCCTGAGCTGCTCAATTTTAGAATGTAGTTGAAGATCTCGCTTAGGCACCTTGTGAAATGTCTACCTTAGAGGTACTCCAAAGTTGCCCTACACAGTGCAAAAACTTGTTGGAAACATTAGGAGCTTTAGACCCAGATAATACCAACTTGATTCATTTCAATATTGAGAACTATAAGCCTAGGTTACCTCATAAACTTGCTTTTTAGATCATTACGAAAGTAGTGGGAAATAAAGTTTTTTGAATGGTACTAGATGAAGGAGCTTCGACCTCAGTTTTTTCTTTGTCTTGTTGGAAGGCTCTCGGCTCTCCCAAGCTTGTAACATCACCTACGACCCTTAAGGCCTTTGACGGATGGGGTTTCCAACCACATGGTCTCATATCAACCCTAGCAGTCGAGCTAGGGGGAAAAACTGTTTCCATTCAAGTAGAAGTGGTAGATTCCCCCTTAGATTACAACCTCCTTCTATGAAGAAATTGGTTCTATGCCATGACTACTGTCGCCTCAATAGTATTCCGAATAGTCCAATTTCCACATATAGGGAGAATTGTTACCATTGAACAACTTGATTTCTATACGCCGGATGTTACTACCTCCACGGCTAATAACATCCCCATGTTAGGCCAGTCCCCTCCTCCTTACCAGTCGATTGGGGTAGGCATGTTGAAGGACTCATCCCTTATGGGGATTTTTCCATCCACTCCTCCTAGCACAGATACCACGACAGTCCTTATGATCGCCTCATTTGATTATGAGCCTAAGGGTTAACAAGTTGTTGAGTCCACCTCGTTGAGTCCACACGAAGCAATGTATGACACAATTCAAACCTTTTTGGATGATCACACTGATGACCTTCATCTAGTGGCTTTGGATCCTTACCATTTACCGTACTGGTTAGAACCTTCTATTCCCATTCTAGATTATCTCTTTGAGACTTTTCCTTCCGATGAGTCCATTATGGAGATCATGAATATGGATGAGTCCATTTGGGAGGATCACCATCATAGATGCATGTTCCTCCCTAACACCGGTTCGGTTAGCCATGATTATGCATCCTTGTTTCCTACTGATATTGTTAACGTACCCCAAAGTCCCATATTGTTGCAAGATACAGATTCTGAAGGAAACCTTTGCAACATTACTCAGACGAGTCCAATTGACATATCATCCAAGCCTGATACTATCGAGCATGCTCATGTTGGGCAAAACTGCTCGACAGATGAATCTGAAGCATACAAAGCACTTTTCAAAGAATTCTGTGATATTTTTTCCTGGTTCTATGAAGAGATGCCGAGGATTGACACATCCATTGTGGTCCATGAGATCAAAACCTATCCCACGGCTGAACCTGCTAGGAAAAAACTAAGGCAAGTCCATCCTCGAAAAGCCGCAGCTATTAAAGCCGAAATTGAGAAACTTCTCAAAGATGGGTTTATTTATCTTGTACCCTTGATGGAATGGGTATCGAACGTTGTCCCTGTCAATAAAAAGAAGGGCACCATTAGAGTCTGTATCAACTTTAGGGATTTGAATAAATCTTGTCCCAAGGACAACTTTCCTACTCCGCATATCGATCAGATTATCGACAACTGTGCTGGAAGTGTCATCTTTTCATTTATGGATGGCTTCTTTGGCTATAATTAGATTTAGATATTACCCTCTGATCAGCATAAGCCGACATTCATTTTCCCATGGGGAACCTTTGCATATAAGAAGTTACCTTTTGGCTTGAAAAATGCTAGAGCCACATTCCAGCGCGCAATGTCCTATGTGTTTCACGATATTAAACATATTGTTGAACTGTACCTTGACAACCTCCTTGCTCATTCACAGCGTCAGGAGGACCATCCTAGTCATCTTAGAGAGATATTCCTGAGATGTCGTCATTATAATATACGGCTCAATCCGCATAAATGTGTTTTTTGCGTTGAGACGAGATGTCTGCTAGGTTTTGTGGTATACAAAGATGGCATCCGGATTGATCCTTTGAAAATTGCCACCATTTTAGCTCTACTAACCCCAAATAATCTCCTTGAACTCCAAATTTTGCAAGGGAAGGCAAAATTTCTCTGTCGTTTTGTGTGCAATTTTGCAGAGAAAACGCACGGTTATATGCGTCTCCTCAAGAAGAACACCTCGTTCTTTTGGGATGACTAGGCCCAATGCGCCTTTGATAATCTTAAGCACGCTCTGACTCATTCACCTGTGATACACCCCCCAGATTATTCAAAGGAATTTCTTCTGTATATTGCTGCCTTCGCTACTACCATTGCTATGGTTTTAGTGCAGGAAAATCTCCATGGTCAGGAGCACATGATTTATTATGCCAGTAAGAATCTTATGGATTCCGAAACTTGCTATTCACGTGTGGAAAAGTTAGCATTGGCCACGGTCATTGCTGTACAAATGTTTCGTCACTACATTCTGCTCTGCACTACCACTGTATTGGCAGAAAAAAACCCTATGTATTACATGCTGACTTGTTAGGTGCTCGGGGGCAAGTACTCCCGATGGATAGTCATACTACAGGATTTTGATCTGGAATTTGCCAAAACCACATCAAAGAAATCCTTGGTATTTACCGAGCTCATGTGTGATCTTCCCTGTGCTTCGATGGAATCTGAGCCCAGTGATTCATTTCCAGATGAATTCTTGTTCCTGATTAGCACTACCGACCATTGGTATGGAGATTTTCTTATTTATCTCCAAACACAACGATTGCAGCTACATTTATCTCATGACGATTGCCGTCGTATCCACCACCACGTGAAATACTACCTCATCCTAAATGATACCTTGTATAGACGTGGGATTGATTCTATTCTCTAGTGATGCCTCACCCATGAGGAGGATGAACATGTGTTGAATGATTTCCACTCTAGAGAATGTGGTGGTCATTTATCTGGGATGGCTATAGCCCAGAAAATACTTCACGCTGGCTATTTCTCGCCTTCTGTCTTCAAAGACTATCATGAGGTTGTTAAGAAATTCCCACCTTATCAACACTTTTATCCTAAAAAGCGGACCCATCCTGCTCCGCTACACCCTATCATTTCCGTTGGCCCATTCGCCAAATGGGGAATTGAATTCATTCATTGTAAGCCTACCTCACTCGGGTGGCATGGTTACATCATCATAGCCGTTGACTATTTCACAAAATGGGCTGAGGCCATGCCTACATATGCGGAAGATGGTAAGATTTCCGCTCTCTTCTTGTTCAATCATATCATAGCTAGATTTGGAGTCCCACAGTCCATCGTTACTGATCACGGATCCCATTTCCGTAATCAAATGATGGAGGAAATGAGTGCCAAGCTAGGTTTTCACCATGAAAAATCTATGCCATATTATCCACAAGCTAATGGTCAGGTAGAGGCCATTAACAAAGTTTTAAAAACTATGCTTCATCGAATGGTTGGAGATCATAAATCCAATTGGAACCACATTCTTTTCGCCGCTCTTTGGGCTTATCAGACTTCGGTGAAAACAACCACTGGTTTCACGCCATTCTAGCTTGTCTATGGACTCGAAGCTGTCTTACCAATTCAATGTTAGATTCCATCTTTACAACTTGCCATCGAACTTCTCTCAGACACTTCCGCAGAGGAAGAAATATTTTTGTACTTGAATAACATTGACGAGACTCGGAGAGATGATGCCTTGGCTAATGAGGCACATAAGAAATGCGTCAAGGAGTAGTATGATAAATCTGTCCAACCTCGTGTCTTTAATGAGGGTGACCTAGTTTTGACTTATGATTAGAGATATGACAAACTAGGGAAGGGTAAGTTTGAGTCCATGTGGTATGGACCTTTCATCATTTCTAAAGTGTTAGAGAAAGGAGCTTACGAGCTCGTTGATTATGATGGAATCCCTTTGGGACAACCTCGCAATGGGTTGTACCTGAAAAGGTACTATGCCTAGGTCTTTCTTGGATAGTATCTTGTATATATGTATATTGCTTGGCTTTTAGTGTGCTTTTAGTATTTTCAAGATGGTTTTGAGTTTAGTGTCCGCATTTGTTTATACCATGTTTTGGTCATGCAGATGGATTTATATGGCTTCGCTGATGGTGCTTGCTGCCACACCTTGAATCTCGCCTCAGCTGCTTGGGTCCTCTATTCCCTGACTGAAGATTTGGTCAGTTCAGGAGCGGTTTGTATAGGTCCTACTACTAATAACATCACCGAGTATGAAGCAGTCATCGGTCTCCTAACTGAAGCTGTCTCCCAAGATGTTCGCAATTTGGTAGTCTTGATGGACTTGCAACTCGTGGTTTTCCATTTAAACCATATTTACACCATTAGAAACCCTGTGCTTCTCCACCTCTTCTGGAGAGTATGTTTGCTTGAAAGATCATTTGAAACCATCACTTATAGGAATATCCCTAGGGAACATAATGTAGTTGCTGACTTATTAGCTAATTACATCCTAGATTGGCATATTGCCCATTCATGACATTGAAATCAAACATGGTACATTGTAAATAAACATATAAAGACACATAAAACTCATATAAAATGCACTTACCATTTGAACATATAAACACCCGGTAAAGTCTGTATATATATATATATATATATATATATATATATATATATACACGAAAAAGTTTACAAAAAATAGGTCCCGAGACCTCATATGAAGCATGTAGGCTTTTAGGCAAAATCACTATACAAAATCCTGAAGCTGTCAGCTTTCAGTATATATCTCATACACTAGTGATGCTCATGGTAGAACATCACTGCCCGAGCTACTCTACACAGTAGCCTACTGAATCAAATCGGTACTCCCGCTGTAGGTCTCTGATACCTCATTGGGAGGTCATCAATGGAAGCATCTGGGATATCCAAGGTCAACTTCTCTAGGTTTTCCTCTAACTCCCGAGTGATATCATCGCCCTGTGGTACAAAGTGGGCTCCACCTCTCCTATCCAGTGGAGATGCTCCTCCAAGTCACGCTGCTCCAACATCTGCATGAGAATATACAGGTCTCGTCACTTAACATAAAAAGTATAAAACATTAAAAAACATTAAAAAAAAACATCTTATCCATTTTACATTTTCTTGCTTCTTATCGATGTTGCCCCATTGTCCACCAGGTCAGAGTGGTAGGTCAGGATCTCTGGTGAAGTCCGTACCTGTGTAAGCATAATCCTCAACCATGAGGATCTGATCTCAGAGCCATCTGAATAATGGGTCACCGAACTTCACTTTCCCTCTACTTACTCTTGTACGAGCCATGATCTGGACCCACCTCATTATACGGGGGTCCCGTGCTCTCAGAATTTTGAAGACCACCTAAGGTCTCATCTGTGGAACCTGCTCGAAGAAGAAGCAGGCTAAAATGGAGCCAAAGCCAAACTACTTTATCTCTCCCTGCCAACACTTAGTCAGCTGATCTTTGAATATTGGAAGCATGGCTTCCACCCAGTTGAATACCGTGGGTGCCATGGCCTCTATGGCATATAACATGTGTGCCCTAGAATCCTAGTGCACACCCTGACTCCCGACCATCCTCTGCATAGTAAATAAGATGGTCCGTAGGGTCCCATCCATCACTGCTCTGATTGGGATTTTCTTCCCCGATTGGCTCGTCCCTGGAGCACAGTGACGGTCTATCAGCTCTTGAGTGGTAATATCCCCTCCATGGGAACCTGTCAGTGAGATGGGGGCACCCTGCCTCGAGAGACCAGTCATGAAGTAGATATCCTCTACCTCCATTGTAAGGATATGGGCCCCAACCTCGAAGTACTACTGCTTCGGATTCCACATCCGCAGTATGTGCTCTAATAATCGCTCATGTGACACCATGCTTGGGGTTCGAAAGAATTTCAGGAGTCCACAGTCCTGTAATGCGGCAATACAACCCGCATTCCTTTCAGCAAAAGCATCATCATTATCATGTTGCCTTTCTTTCCATATCACCATGTTTGAGCAACACAAACTTGCCAAAAACAATCATAGCGCCCATTAGAATCATCTCTAATCATTTAAAATCAAAAGAATGACTCATTATTGCTTGTGCTATTAGTTTGAAATCTCCGTGGCCGGCACCGCCTGTTCACTGTTGGAGACAGGCAGTGGCACCGCCTGTCACATCTATGTTTTAGGCGCGGTTCTCGGGAGGTACCGCGTATCTCGTAAGGAATATGCTCGGTGCCCATTTTCAAGGTTTTAGGGCTTGCCATACAAGCCCAAAACCCCATCAAAACTCAAAATAAATACTATGAAAAGAAAGAGTAAGGTTTTAGCTGTTACCTGCAACTAATAGTGCTCAAATCTGACGGTGGGAACCTCCGGTATCAGCTGCTGAAGATCTGGCTAGCTAGGAAAGTGCTCCAAATGCTCTCCACTGTGAGTAAATAGTAAAATGATTTGATTTTTACTATTTACATGACTTATATAGGAATTTTTGGGTCTGATATACTATAGTTTTGATGTAAACTTACTTTTTACTCTAGATTTATCAGTCGTAATCCCTTAATGCTAGTTATGAATGCATTTAACATTGTTTCTGAGTCGATTGCAGGATAAGAGAAACTATAGTAAGAAGCTTTGGAAGTTTGTTTATGACTTTTTCACACTTCCATAAAATGGAAAAGGTCGATGAGCGTTTGTTACGAAACTTTGGTCATGCTCCTTAAACCCAGTATCAAAGGTCCGAGTCTGTTTCCGATTCTTTCCAGGCTCGTAAAAAATTGACATTGTGTAAAGAAACGTCATGGAGTCTTCTTTTCACCTCTTTTTCAGGCTCCTTAAACACGAAAAGTTCGTCAAGTCCATTTCCGATTCTTTCCAGGCTCATAAAAGGTGACATTGTGTAAAGAAACCTCATGGAGTCCTCTTTAAATTCTTTTTAGGCTCCCTAAATACGAAAATATTGTCGAGCGATCTTGTCTTCTTCACGCTCATTAAAGCATTTGAAGAGTCGTCCGTCCGACAGTAGGTTATCTCTTTTTCGGTTTGGATAGGACTATTTACGAAAAAGGAACACTCCAGCTAATCATGACTAGAAGAGTTCTCTAAGGTATGATTTTACACTTTTTCGGGGCTTAGAGACTAAATCATATGAAAAAGGACCCCTCTGGAGTCTTCTTCCGTAGTCGTTCAGACTCTCTAAACATGAACGATACCAAGTTTTCTTTCATTGGACTCATTAAATTAAACATTGAGAGACCTGTTTTGGGAATGAACCCCTCCTCTCTCAGGTTTGTAAAACATATGAGTTTGGACTTGTCTTTCGACAAGCTATATCGAGTGTTTGTTACCCTCTTTGAACTCGTAAAACCGAAAAGAGGCACTCATCGATCATGATGGGGAAAATGGGAAGGGAATCATTTTTGCAAATAAATGGCAGTAATTTGTCATTACCTTTGAACATGGAACTTGTCTGCACATCATGTCAGTCAATTGGGTATTCAGCTGATCTCCATGATGATCCACTTTCATGAGTCATGCCACTCCTTTGAGTCTTTCAAAAGAATGCATTGTCCATTGTCGCATTGTGTGTTTGTCCCGTTCAGTCATGCTGCCAAGTATTTTTGTCGTGCTGCCCGATGTTCAAAGGGAATTTGAAGAACTCTTACCTCTCTAGTCAACATAGTCTTTGTGTCAGTACTTTTGAGTCAGTCCTATGGTTACTACATTCACATCATTCCAGAATTATGTTCCGAGTTTCGTGTCATCGATGTGGGACTCATCATGGCCCTCCTTCGAAATCAGCTCATTATCCGGGAAATAGTCTTAGAATTAAAAACTTAGTACCTTGAGATCTGTATACCTTAATGGCAAATTCTCTCGCTCTCGATAGAGGTTCACATCATTGACCTTTGATCGCTAGAATCGACTAGGAGTTCGACATCAGGACATCTATTCACACTCAGTAGATTGTACTAGGTACCATAGGAATCATTGACATTAAGGGTGATCTCCCTCGCACTTGTTAATGGTTCACATCATTGGCCGGTAATCAAGTGGTTTCTACCATGTTCGACTTCACATCATTGTATTCATATGGATAGAACCGTACTCTGTGGAAGACGAGATGAAGACCCTGGTCATTTGTTTAAAAGCGTTCATTGCTTTCCCCCCAGGTTGCGATGGAGTTTTGTATATCTGGCATGGATCCACATTTGTATGGTCGTGGCTATGCTCACATTTGTGTCTGTATGACATAGATCTACATTGTATGTTTGGTAGCTATGTCCAAGTTTGAGTCCTCTATCACATAGATCTATGTTGTATTCTAGTAGCCATGCTTGTTTATTCCTTCCATGGATCTGCCTTGTATTGGTCTGCAGCCATGAGTTGGTTACTTGTGTCTATGAGTAAAAAATATTGATGTACTACAGATGCCTACTTGACTACATGCTCCGATCGAGCCGACATTTTCACCTCGTAGCAACGACTTGTTCTCTCAAAGCGCTAATTTATCATATTCCTCTAAGACTCATGCTTTGGGGGGCATCTTGTTATACCAAAATCCTGTCATTATCATGTGATAATACCTTTGACATACCTATTTTCCCTTAATCCCAACACTTGGAGTGGAAACCCATGTTGATTGTCAATCTTTCATAAAAAGAATCAGCACTGTGCTTTTCGCTTTATCCATGAGCGGTACCTTGCTCGCATCGCCTGTACCTTGTTATCCATAAGGGGTGCCACCGCTTATGGCCCTTGGTCCATAAATGTTTCTTACCTAAACCGCTCTATCATAGAAGGAGAAAAGCGGTACCCTGGGTAAAATGGGAAAAAAGGAAGATTATTGAGGCTTCTAGATCATGAGCCTCGTGTCCTCCCTTATCTCTATCATTGTGGGTCAGTTGAGCTCGAGATCCCTCATCCTAGGATATTAGAGGCCACCTCATCCACAAATCTCTCAACCATTCCTATCCATTAAGCCTTATAAATACAAGCTCATGTCCATGGTTGAGGGGAGAACCATTGAATTATTGCTATGTTGTTGGATTGATGACTCGGCCCAAGCCGTTGGAGAGCATAGAGAGCAAAGTTGGAGCTTATGGGGATGAAAGTTTTGGTTTCATGGAGATGCATGTCAACACTAAGGCTTAATTAGTTGTAAACTTCTCCATTTTAATATTAATGCAAAGCTGATTTTCGTCCCACTTTACTTTTGTTGTTTGATTTCGCATGTAAATGCTGTTGGATTCCTTAGTCACTGACATGGATTAATAGATTATGTTCTGGTAGCTTTGATGTGTTTGCGTGTTTAATCTGATTACAGGTACACAGGTTTACTATCGAAGCATGCATTCCAGGTATCTATGATATCCAGGGAGGGTCTTCATCCTTTGTCGTTCATTTGTTTTGGATCTGAACCATTCATACCAGAGGAACAACTTCTGTTTGCAGAAGGTGAAATATTCCTGCTAACAACTATATTAAGAAATAATGTTGGCACCTTTCATAGGGAGCTCTCTTTAGTAATTTAAGTGTTGCAAAATGATAATCAATGTGGTCATGATGTCTATGTAGATAGCAAAAGGATATGAACAGATAAGGGAAAGTGGCGTGGTGAAGTTTTATACTAGAGAGCAACTACTAGAACCAATCATTTGGTCCATGCTTACTAGCATTATTGCTTGAGATATAAATGTAATTGAAGAATTGTGGGCAAGACTACTTTACAGAGAATATAATCTTTCATTTTGTTAAAAAATGAAACACCTTTAATCAAAACGTACAGCTAGACAAGGGTCTATAATGATTAAAATATCAAATATTTATCTAAGGCATGCAAGTAGGTGGTATTGTGAATATACTTTGAATGGAAACTGGTTTTGATGGTTTATATAAAGCTTCGGTTTTCACCGCATCATCAGATTTTTCATTGGAAAATTCTAGATTCAGGTTATGACAATACTGTATTTTTCTCCTATATTATGATGAATTGTTATAGAATAAAGAGATAAATGAAAATACCAATAGTTCCTGGGTTTGATGCTTGTAAGATCAGTTCAGATTTATCAATTAAATGGTTTGCTTTCATTTGGACTCTACTTTTTCTCCAGGTAAAAAAGATGCTAAATTTGTTCTTATGGGATAAAGTACATCAGAAATTGTGTCAAATTAGATAGATAGATTGCACTCAGTGATGCTGTTAATAGCCCAATTAAAAAATGCCTTGTATTATTTACGCCATTCCAAATCTAATCATACTTCTGAAGTTTAATAGTGATGATATTAAAATAGGAAGATGCTGTAAATTTCAGTTCTTTGGCTTGCCTCTCCTAGGTAGGGACTTTGCATTTGGTATATGATGATACTAAATCCGAAACAGACTGTAATGTCCAGTGCTTGGCTTGGCCTCTCCTAGTCAGGGACTTGGTATTTGGTATACTTTTCTTTTACTATTTGCACAAGAGTTCAACATTTTTAATGAACTTTAAAAGAGAGTTAAATATACATCATTTTTGCATTCAAAACCATTTGATATAAAAATTCGCTTAGGCTATGGACCTTCATACACTATATTGGAGTAAAGTAGTTAGCTAGATGTTTTGATTTCATTTAATACATACTTCCAATTAAATCTAATCATAGATATTTGTTAGATGTGCAACTGTAGGGGATTTGAATTCAGTACACATATTTTTTTGCTAATTTAACAACAATATTTTTTAATTTTCCATTTGCCTCTTTCAGTTAGAGACTTCACATTTAGAAGACTGTTTTTTGTGGTTGAAATTAGTAGGTAGCAGATGGGGTGATATCTAGACAGGCCAGCACTAAATTAAATCTATTTATGCTAGGTTTTATCATTAATTAGTAATAACCATTGGTTTTCAACAATTTCGTATTACAACTCATCATTTAACATGACATCAATCATGCAGAGCAAATGACTTTTGCATGCTCAGGTATCTAGCTGTTGAGGTAACTTTTATATATCTAAAACTAGCAATTGTAAATATACATGCAAACGATTTGATATTTTCCTCTTGCATGCACAACTAAGGTGGGTTGGAATCTATTATTTATTTCCTGAATTTCTATAAGAATAGGGATGAGAGGAATTTGAAGGCAAAACCGATTTTTGGAGGACCTTTTTGCAGAAGCGAGAGACCACTCTTCTTCCATCTTCAGGGACCTGTCACTACTTCTATCCCTATTTTTCCATAGATCTGGGTGTAACCTATTATATCTTTGTTTATTATAATGCAAACAATCTCTTACATACAATATAATTTGGTATATTTATGCTTGACATCCAATTTCCTGGGTTCATTGGTTATTATTTGTTAAGAAAAATTTGCAGTGTAAGGTTAATTATTTATGCACTTCTCTTGATTTGACTTTGATTCGAGGCACATATTCACCCATGTTTCCTTTCATATCCCATTGTTAAAACTTACTTTGATGATCTGATCTCAAGCATAATAACTTTTAATACATTATTTTCTTACTTTAATTTGGATTGCTCATTGGTAGCCCCAAGTGACCATAATCACTTTCAAATTTCAATACTTTCTTTTCTTACTTTGGATTGCTCATTGGTAGCCCCAAGTGATTTTACGTATGTATGCTAATCAAATTATAGGTTTACCTTTTAATATCAGCATACATCCCTTAGGAACGCCCTCTTGAGACTGAAAAAACACCAATCTGAACAAAGAAACATTCAACCATGAAAGGGTTGTTTATGCTTACAGTTATTGAGTAACTCTACCTGTGCAGGTTTGCAAGATAACAATGCACTAGGTCACATGGACAATTTTAGAATTGTAATGGCAGATTTTGTATATTGACTCATCATTTGGAGAGAGCACTCCACCTTAGCAAAGTTTTCTATGTTCATCTAGCCCTCTCAATAGCTAAATGTTGATGTTCTATGATGAGACTTGTTGTTCTGTTGATGTTAGTTGGTTGCACTCCATTAAATCCTATGTTCTTTTCCTTTTTATCCTCAAGGGAGATTGATCAATTACATTACAATAGTTAGGGCATTGTAGCGCTATCTTTATCCATGGTCATTGTTCAACTCATATCATGAGGGCCCATCAATACTAGGACATCATGAAATTATGCCACCTAATCATCTAGGGCATCCTTATCCAAGAAGCATCATTCTAGCATTCTGAAATCCATAGCATCCAACCTTCATGAACATGCCACCGCATTGAAATCGCGATGAAGATCGCAAATGGCCACCCATGCAAAATGGAAGGTAACAAAGGGCACAGTGAGTGAAGGCACACCACTAGTCATCTTGGGAGGCACATAGGAATTACATAGACAATGGGGCGGCGCATGCATGTGTAGACTTAGGGTTTTCCTAAATTTATCCTTTGCTATTGTTAAATAAATCTAGAGGATTTTCCTAATATTGGAAAAGGTGTATGATTCACGTGGTTAGATATTTAAGGGCAGGGCGCACTTCCATGGCAAGATCTCTAGTAGGGCACTCTTTCCCAGGAAGATTACTCATGTATGTAGGCCTTAAATATGTTTTCTATTATTATCCCTAAGCTCTCTCTCCTATTCTATAAAGGAGGGATAGCGCATATTAGTTTTTTATTTCTTAAGAGTTTTGGCAAGAGATATGTTATGTGAGCTTCTATTTTCTGAGTTAATAGAAGCAAATGTAATCGACAGTTCATATTTGTAGTTGATGTTAGTGTTTTCAGGTTGTTAATGCATGCAGATCTAGTATTCATATTCTACTGCTTCAATAGGAGTTTAATATTTTCATATTTAGTATTCGGATTCTAGTGCAGAACCAGGTCCATATCATGGTCAAGGACAAGATATCATCATTCAACAAAATGATCACTCAACTCTAGTTTGAGTCCACACCATGGTCCCGGACCAGGTGTCCCCATTCTTCCGAGAGAATGGCTCTTGATGTTGCTCAGAAAAAATCAACGCATTGCAAATGACATTCTGCATTTTTTGTACTGCTTGCAACCATCTTCTGCTTACAGCTGGGAAAACTGACTGATAAATGGTAGAAATTTTTGCTTGAGTGCACCAATGGCCAAGAGTGGCAGTTGAATAATAGTACGAAAATCCTTGCAGGTGTTGATCAAGTTGAAGTGACATGCTAAGTCCTAACAATAAACACTCTATCATGTTTTAAGCCCAACATCATTGAAAAATTGAATGCAGGTACCCAGTGATGGATGATGAGGATCCTTTGCTAAAGGAGAATTTGCTCTACACCCTATTCACTTAAGCTGAGAAGTCTTGGATAACAAGTGTTGCCTAAACAACTAGCTAACAAGAAAAAAATCACTAGACTAGACTCTCCAATGGCTTTAGTGTGCAGCATGGAAAGAGAGAAAATAAAACTCAATTTTAGCACTATAAGATTTATGGCCAATTATGGTATCACATAGTGACATATCACAATGCTTCCATAGTGTTTTCTACATCCCTCTTTGTTGGACAACAATAATCTTCAGTGACCCCTAGTTTTGTAGGAAAACAACATGGTGGTTTCGTCATCTGATATATTCTGCAACTCAAATGTCCCTTATCCACGGCAAGTGAAGTGCAATGTGACATTTGATTTCCAAAAGGGAGTTAAGTAATATGGAATTTTTCATATTCTGGGACGAATCAACAACACAAACTTGGGCTATGCTCTTGTTACTTGGGAATTACATTTTTGTCAACTGACATGGGGAGGAAGTTGAAGATTCTTGCTCTTCACCTGGGCCTCAAGAGGAAGTGTTGTGTTGTTAGCCCCCCTTCCAACACATAGGAGCATAATTCAACCAAATTAAGCAGAATTCAACTAGATTAGGCCCTTCCATAAGGGAATTCAACTAAGAATTTTATTCAGCTGAATTCTCCCTCAAATTCAATTTGATGCATACAAATCCATATACAACAAATATAAACCATACACAATAACCTTTACATACAAAATTCAAATTTAATAATTATGAAACTAATATGAACTTGACCTGATGACATTGAAAACTCAAAATATTTGGTAAATAATTTTGGTTATGAGATCTCTTCCGTATAGGGGCAACTTTCAGGAACACTCTCCAATTTTTTTTAACTATCATTGGTATGTCTTTTCATATTGATGGCATGCATACTTTTCAAAAGAAATTAAATTGGTTTTTCCAGCACATTTTTCCTGAATTGTATGAAATCCAAATTTGAATATATGGTAACTGTGCTTAAAAGTACAACAAGTGACAATTGCAATGCAGGAGACCCTAATGCATCTACCAAAAAGGAGATAACAAAACACAAGAACCTAGACTTGTAAAAGGACAAATAATAGCCCAAGTGGTTTTATCAACCAGTTGTCAACAATATTATTGGGCATTTGGCCAGTTCCAGCCAACAGGTGCTTGGTTCCAATAACCCGAGGTGAGACACAATAGTCTACGCCAAAGGGTTTACTAGGCATGTCATCCACAAATGTGGGGAAGCATCCCTTGGGTTCCGCTACAAGATTTTCCTTAGGGAAAAGAGAAAATAATAAAACCATCAAATAAAGTAGAAAATCCAACTATGTAAAACCTCAAAAAATAAAATGGGAATTTCAAAAGATGAGAATAACAACAGATAAAAATTTAGGTTAAAAAAAATAAGAATGAAGAAAATAGACTGTCGGTTCACCAACGGTGTTGACAGGAGTATCAAACCGCCCAAAAGGTTAAAAAGTGTAAAGAGCACGTGCATGCCTCCATGATTTTGGAAAAACAATTATCCATCAGAGTTGGCCCCTAAGTTGAAGGAAATCCGCTCTAAGCACCTTCCCAAATAGATAATATGAGATAACATAATTTTATTAATGTCCAACAAATGACCACAATAATAGTCGAGTGGGACTGAAAAAAGTATATCCAATGTAAATACAAAATGTGAGTATGTGTGAGAGAGGGAATCATTGTCAAGTGGTAAATCAGTTGTACTTTTATGTGGTTCAATGTCCCAAAGAATACTTCGCCCATGATTTTGTCAAAACAATTATTCGTAAGAGTTGGCACCTAAGTTGAAGGAAGTTTTCTTTAACTACCTTCCTAGACAAATAAGATAAATCCTAAGATATGATCATTTTAGTAATGTCCAGCAAATGACTACAGAAGTAGGTCGATTGGACCAAATGAGTACATCAAGAGCAAGCACAATGAGGTCAATTGGACCAAATGAGTACATCCAATGTAAGCACAACGAGGAAGTGCAAAAATAAGAGAGAAAAAGTGGGGATCGAACATGTCACCACACTAATGCAGCGACCAATTGGGGTTGTATTGTATGTTGTGAGAGACAGAGACAATAACATGTGAGTGGGTCTTGGTCAAGTGGTAAACCAAATGCACTTTTATCACAAATACAAAGATTCAATCCCCAAAGAACATAGTGTTAATATGACTAATTTGTGTTGTCTTGTGGTATTTCATTATTAACTGAGCCTAGGTGATTTGTTCAAGGCACCAGGCAGACAATGCTAGGTGCAGTCCTGGAATAAAAACAACGAAATAGCACATCAGACAAAGTTGGTGCTTTCTGGCCCACTAGGGTTTTACTCTAAAGGTTTAATATATAAGAGAAAAGATGACCAAAAAATCATGGGGAATACCAAGATAGAAACTTGCCAAATTGTATACTTGGACACAGTCCCCATAAGCATTAACATTCCAGATACCCAAATCGAATGTAGCCATGAGACCCTCCTTCAAATCTGAATACTCAGCAACATCCCTGCTCAAATCAACCCCAAGCTGCTTCCGCAGATTCATAATCAAATTATCATGCAAATCGTAGATAGCAACGCTAGCTCCCGGAAGATAGTCCTAGCGATCACCAAGCCTTTCCACATCCTCAGCGTTGATGAGACCTTTGTAATACAACTTAAACCACCTACCATCCTTTGTAATCCAGTTGGCCTCGAAGGGTTTCTCATAATTGTCCCCAATAGCGTCCCACTCATTCTCCAGCATTGTTTGAATGCTGCGGGAAAATTTAGCACCATGGCCTTTCCTGTAAGTTTCTTCAGACAGACGCCGCCTTTCCTCCTTAGCTTGCTTGTTGTTGGCGACCTCCTGTTGAAACTCGAACTCGAGGGCCTGCAATTTCAATAACACTGTCATGTCCCCATCGTTGCCATCGCCCGTCTCAGAACGACTGGAATTTCCTGCAACATTGGAGGCACTGTTAGTGGCTTCATGGTGGAGGTCTTGGGTTGTTCCCATGGAGGCCTCGAGAGCCTCCTACAACTATAACTCAAAGGCATAATCGAGGCTGCTGCTCACCGCTTAGGCTGCAGCCAATTCTCTGTATTGGAAGGACGTTGTATCAAGTCCAAATTCACCATCCTACCTATCCTTACAAAAACCGATTATGACAAGGAAATTGAATGAATTATAAATTCAAATCCAGAGGATTTAAAAAGGGTTTTTTGCCCTTCGACCTCTTCTCGGCGCTCCGTATAGAATTATGATCCTCTACAATGCCTTTAAATATCTGCCTACCGATTCCTGCATTCACTTTGATGCTTCTTTATCGACTTCGACGCTCACATCAATTTTGTGCCGAGGCAGTGATCAAATTTGAAGGGCGGGTCTTAATTTCAATTGGAAGGGCATTTCTTCTTAGAGCCCTCGAGCCCTTCAGGGAAATATAAATAATTGTACTTCAACATGAATAATTGTACTTTAATGGACAAGTATAATTTAATTAAATCCTTTCACAAAAAAATGCAAAAAATAAAATTGTTCTTTCAAATTTTTACAATTTTTAACATTGAGTACTCCTTACTTTAATTTTACAGTTTAATAACATAAAAACT
The DNA here is from genome assembly GCA_001517045.1 of Pseudotsuga menziesii. Lineage (NCBI taxonomy): Eukaryota > Viridiplantae > Streptophyta > Pinopsida > Pinales > Pinaceae > Pseudotsuga > Pseudotsuga menziesii. Next base: position 361,997 of record LPNX010950504.1, on the reverse strand, counting down.
ATTCTATTGTATTTTTTAAAGTTGGATCACACTTCATTATACAAAAGAACTACTGAGACCATGCCATAACCATATTGAAGCAATCACGTGCAATCTAAGATTGAGAGATGTAAGGATGATAAGGATTGGACACCTGATAAAAAATAATACACAACTCAGAAAACATTAAAAAACAATTCCTACATACCAAGCAAGTTAGTAAAGCTAGCATAACCGGGGTCAAGGCATCAAATATTTTTGTTCAACACTTGTCATGAAAGCATACATGTATGGGATGGAGGGGCAATGGAATCAAGCCTAGGTCAATTGAATCCTTTCAACTCAATGCATGTCTCAGTCCCAACAATCTGCCATTTAAATTGAACCAAATTACCAAAAGAAGTTTATTAATGGATAGATTTAAGAAAGTTATAGGTCTAAGTAAGTAAGGGCTTGGGGCTCTAAAATTTGTTGTCTTTTGTACGACTCCACGACTCAGTGAATCAACAATCACGGGTAGGAATTTAAGTTATTTAATGAAAACAATTAATGTGTATACATCTATGTCGAAACCGTTTTCCATGCTGATGCAGGCCACTACGCCCTTTATTGTCTTACCAAAAGGCATGATAATGAGGAATAAGACCTAAAATTATGGACTTCGCCTTCAAATAATGCCTTGCAATCACATTGGTGAGGAGTGATAAGAAGATCGTAAAAATCCAAATAAACTTAATATAAGTTATATGGTAAATTTAATATAAGACTTACTTATAGTTGTCTCTTACTCTTTGCGTCTTGACACATTTAATATTTTATGGTTGTCTCGGCGCCTTGACCCAATTCATATTTTAAGGTGAGGATTTGCATGCATAATAATCCTTAGTTATGACTATAAGATGAGGCCCTTAAAGGGAAGAGGATGTAAAGAAAAGCAATTTTTATATGTATTTTGGTGGTGCTGAGGACAAATGTTGTGAGAAACCAAAAATGTTTGGAAGGACGAAGGGATTTTACATCACGATCATGCCACCCATAAAATTGAAGACTATTCTTGAGCCAACAATTGTTTTTTTTTAAATTTTTATTAATAACCATTGTTTCTCCATATTGTGTGCTCAATGCCACATCTCTATAGCAAAGAGTAAATCGACCTCTGCACAGTTTGTGATCCTAGCTACATGCCATTATTTGTATTTGCATGACATTGAGTGTTGTTTATGTTGTCGTGATTCCATGATATTCATACAAGAAATGAAGTGTTGGAGAGGAGCACTCATCAAACTGGCCTTTTGAATTTCATTTTGACGAAAAAAGAGTGGACATTGGTAGCGAGGTTCACATAGGTAGTTGTTCTTTTTTTATTATAATCGCAGTTGTTGACACATTCTCACAATTTAGATTGTAGCCCCAAGTGACTCGACAGACAGAGTCATCTCGATGGCTAGTGCCTCATAGTCATCAATGATTATTGGTCATCCTGCACAACTAAGTAGTGAGTGCATGACATGAGTGAGTGAGTGATTATAATTATTTATCATATTTCATTATTTTGAATGATGAGTTGAAATTTATAGCATAGGAATTTCAACATCTTCATAAATTTATATGGGTGGGTAATTTCAAATGTTTCCCTTCTTTTGAAATGTTGATATAAATTTTGCCATTCTTAATTGGAAGGGTAAAACTTAGATTTTAATTTTTTTTGAAGGACAATTTTAACTTTACACTTCTGGGAAGGGATAGAACCCTTTGGAAGGGCTCGGAAGGGTTCAATTTTGAATGCTAATAACAACCTCATTTGTATTTTGGTTGGCCCGCAGAACAATGACCGAGAGTTTACTACTCAAATTAATGATTATTATATATGAAGGAGAAATGTGAAACAACTTATTTCATCCCTTTTTGTTATATTACTTTAGTAAAGTAATTTTTTTTTGTAATGATATAAGAACAAAATATTCCTTTGTAATAAGACAAAATGTTCCAAAGTAATAAGTTTTTTTTAAACTTACTTTGCATGTTTTTAACTTCTTACACTAAAATAAAAACAAAGTTACAAAATTAATAATCAGTGACGCATATAACTACACCATGTGTGAATTTCTTTTTACAAAGTTGAAGAATAAAAACAAAGTTACAAAATTAATCAAGGTTTAAGTCGGAGAGATATACACCATGTGTGAATAAAAACAAAGTTACAAAATTAATAATTAGTGACCAATATAACTACACCATGTGTGAATTTGTTTTTACAAAGTTGAAGAATAAAAACAAAGTTACAAAATTAATCAAGGTTTAAGTTGGAGAGATATACACCATGAGTGAATTGGTAAAAAAGAATTCACACATGGTGTATATCTCTCCGACTTAAACCTTGATTAATTTTGTAACTTTGTTTTTATTCTTCAACTTTGTAAAAAGAAATTCACACATGGTGTAGTTATATTGGTGACTAATTATTAATTTTGTAACTTTGTTTTTATTTTAGTGTAAGAAGTTAAAAACATGCAAAGTAAGTTTAAAAAAAACTTATTACTTTGGAATATTTTGTCTTATTACAAAGGAATATTTTGTTCTTATATCATTAAAAAAAAAATTACTTTACTAAAGTAATAGAACAAAAAGGGATGAAATAAGTTGTTTCACATTTCTCCTTTATATATAATAATCATTAATTTGAGTAGTAAACTCTCGGTCATTGTTCCGCGGGCCAACCAAAATACAAATGAGGTTGTTATTAGCGTTCAAAATTGAACCCTTCCGAGCCCTTCCAAAGGGTTCTAGCCCTTCCCAGAAGTGTAAAGTTAAAATTGTCCTTAAAAAAAAATTAAAATCTAAATTTTACCCTTCCAATTATACACACACACACACACACACATTGGGTAATTATTGTTAGCTCTGGAGAACTCCATCTCAAAAACTATACCAACCTTGAAGATACAAAACATGAAAAAATTAAATGTCGATGTGCTTGTGAGGGGGTTATAATACCTCATCTTCCTAAGACTCTATCCAGAGGAACATATCTTCTTATGAATCAACAACCCATTTTCCTCTTTCATCAACCATAGAGTTGTTTTCTATGAAAACATATGCATAGGAAAGTTTTGTGAAAGGGGTCATAAGTTCAGTTATTTAATGAATTGCAACATTTGGGAAGCCAATTTCATTTTGGAAGCCCCCATTTATCTATTACATGACTTTTTAGATTCCCAAAATTGTAATTTTCCATTGTTGGAGTGACAATAAAAAATGACTAACATAAATGACTATTTCATATTCTTCTAGCTAGTCATTTTTTTTTATGCAGTGACTAAATTAGTCATTTATGTTAGTCATTTTTAACTCTATCACTTATTATCTAGTCATATTTGATAACTGGTGACTAAATTAGTCATTAATTTTAGTCGTTTATAGTTGGGTCAATCAAAATTGCTCATATTTAGTAGTAAATCACTTGAAAAACCTATGGTGACTAGAATTTTTGGTCATGTAGTAGCTAATTCATTATTTTATACTAGTGAAAGACTTTCACATAAATTAGAATAAGATTGATTGAAGAATTGAGAAAACTCAAATCTGAGTCACAATATATCATCGAATTGAAAGAGATCAAGCAATATGCGAACGAATTGGTCTAGGATTTCGATCAACGATTCAAGACGTTGATGGCAAAAGTCAGTTTTAGAATGAGCGATGTACAACAAAAAGAATGGTTCATTGCAGTGCTAGCACCACATATCTGAATGCCATTGATGTAGCAGAAGATTGCGACACAAAGTGAAGCACTAGAGATCATAATGAAGATGGAAGCGTCACCAGTCGGTGTAACTGGATTTGGCATGAATTAGATCCAATCACAACTAGAAAATTCGATGATCCATTTGCAAGATATCAAGAAGGGAAAACATATCCGCGAAGAAGTATGGTGTACCCAATGTCATATGGAGGGACATCATAAACATTAATGTCCAAACTTTTGCAATTACTTGCTGTCGGGAGCTCCAAATTTGCTAAGTCAAGGTGGCTTACCATGGTGTCGAATCTGTCAAAATCATGGACACCGACACGAGGAATGCGTATAACTCCAAAAGATGGTATCGAAACCTACAAACTTGTTTTGTAATTTTTTTCATTCTGTTGGCCATGAAGAGAAGGACTATCGAGCATATGACCTGCTCCAGGAAAAGACAATAGATACGTACTATGTGAAAGGAGAAGAACATCGATTAACGGAGAGACCACCTGTTGGATTTTTCTCCCCTCTCACTATCCCTTGAACTAGTTTCAACACAACAAAGCCCAAGATATCGACCCGACAGAGTAGAGCTCAACCGACAACACCTGCGACGCAGATGTCGTCTCACCCAAGATATCTCAGTTTTTTGGGTAACTGCCAGAACAACGTTTCCGTAGTTTGTGTAGGAGGGTATTTTAGTTCCTTGGTTCTACTCCAAGGTTTCCAGCGAAGATCGGGAAGGTGGGTTGATTGTTTGCATTTATATATCAACACTAAAGTATGACCCAACCCTTATTTATGCAATTCACATAAGTAGACAGTGAACATACAGCATAAGCATATTCAGTACTATAATACGACAGACATGCATTTAACCAGTTGCAATACATTAATCAATAAATCATTTAACACAATAATTATGCATATAACTAAGCTACTCAACATTCACACATATACACAACATATAACATGGAAACCCATCTAGGCTAAAACCATAAGGTGCTCTTCATTTGGCATTGGCATGATGAAATAGATGCACCTTTTGTCTATGCATAAAGCTGCAGACTTTGTCTAAGATATTCTCTTCTATCTTTTACAGACTTTCCTCCCTCTCATGCTATATGATGTTCTCTCTTCTCACTCTACTCTAATCCTACTAGTGATCCACACACAATCTGGATCGACTCGACCTTCTTTACCTATTTGCGTACATAGCTGTAGAATCACTACTTTGATGCACTCAGTGATCCAGAGTCATCAACAAAAAACTATCTATCTCAGGCCTAGCTCAAGCCTCTTTTCCAAGAGTCTAGATATTACTCAAAATTGTTGTATCGACTAATCAACTCAAAACCATCTAACCCATTTACAGATTGGGTTCCTTCTTTTATAGCCCTATTACAGACTCGATACAAATCCCATACATGCTTGTACAGACTCAATACCGACTCAATACAAACTCTAACAGACTCATCTTCAGTCGCTATCCCAACTGACTTACTATCTTCAACCAATAGTCTGTCTTCCTATTCTAGCAATACATAACAAAAATGCGCTATCGACACGACTTACAAAGATGCCTTTATGCGGGTGGTTTATGCCAGCTCCATCCGAGCTCGTACCCACAGTTTCTAAGTACTGTCACTTTCTTAGCATTATGCCTTACTGTCATTTCCTACCATTACGCTTCTTCACACACCTGCTTCTGCGAATATTCTACCATGTCATCTCGTATCTTGCTCTGTCCTTCTATCGTAGCCTACTAAACTGGCGCACCTTCTCTTTTTCTTCTTCTTCACTTTCCTTATTCTGTCATAGTATTCTTCCCTTTCCTTTGATGTTGCTTCCTTTGTCGTAGATCCTTCCTCTTCTACTTTACACTACTCTTCCCTACTTAGGAATAATTCTACATGAATTCTTCCCTTCTATCCTGAGGCCCAATAGACCCCCAACACTCACATGTGGCTTGTCCCAAGCCATGCGAGCTAGTGCTCCATAAAATTCTATGTTTATGTGTGCACTTCCTCCTATGTTTTCTGCATGTGCTCCACCAAGTCGAAACTAACGTGTTTCGGCATGTCTCTTTCTAGCAAGCCCACTACCTTACGCACCTTTTGCTGCACAGGATGAATTAGCCCTATGACTCTTTCTGCTTTTGACTTTATGTTCGTTCTATGTTTGACCATATGTTACTTCTCTGCTTGTGGCTGGTGGGAGGATTTATGTTCCTTCTATGTTTGGCTTTATGCACTATAGCCTTTATATCTCTTGGTACCAATGTCAACTTTACAGACCCCCATAAGACAGTTTCATTTATGAACGATACTAAAGCCTTGTGAGACTTGTCATTATTGTCCGATTCTAGATATTTTTACCACTTAATAGAGTAGAACATAGGGGTAAAACACACAGGCTAGAGGAATTATTGGTAACACCAATGTTCCTTGTTTGCATTTCGAGCTTCATCCTTCAACTCGTCCCCGATTTTTCCTTCCCCCTTCAGAATCTTCTTCAGCATTACCCATGAATGAGTATGCAACATCCGGGTGAGCCTCAGAGCTCGCGACCACCTCTCAATCCAGCAGATGGTCCATATTTCTCTTTTAGTATAATGCTGGTGAGATCTATCATCCTCTTCATGTAGTACCTCCCTCCATCAAGGTATGCTAGTGTAACACATCTTTGGAGTAGTCATCACCTTCCTTAGATTTAGCAGTTTCTAGTGATGATGTTGATGATGCTGACCTCCATTTCCTTCTCTCTCAGTTCGAACATTCGTTCAGATCGACAGTTCCTAATAATGGATACTATACACTGTGGCAATTAATTCCACATTCTTGTCCTGAGGCTTCGACGGGATATCCTTTGGTCCTTGAACTCTTGCCACTGCTTTTGGAGTCGTGCTCCACTTTTTCACAACAACATTGTTCTTACCAACATAAGAAGGTCTCCTCATTGGCATATCTACCGGGAAGGTTGTAGCCATTCATGCATGGAGGCCCAAGACTAGTTGAACCTCCAAGAAGCTCACATTTTTCAGTGGAACATATCCAATAACAGTCTTCTTAGTCAGAAAAGTCTGTACAATTTCCTTAACATGTTCCCCAGGGCCATTAGCACTATAACACTTAGTCATCTTTGTTGATGTAATTGTAACTTCGGAATGTATTCACTTGTATATCTTATGTATTGTACCCCAATGTTTATTCTGAGAAGTGTCTGTAATGTATTTGAGTCATGTCATGCCCCGATGTTCCTATCGGGAGATTCAATAATGTAAACAAGTCATGTCAAGTCATTGTGGGTAACCATCCTATTGTTCAAGGGTTAAAGTCCCCACAGTTGTGGGGCCCTAGGCTTATTAGAATATCCTAGAGAAGTCGACCCTAGGTGAGTTATTGTAAGTCAGGGCAATAGTCCCCACCGTTGTGTTAAGGATAACCCTCCTTGTTGGTCGGAGGGGTAAAGTCCCCACAAGTTGTGGGGAACTGGGGTTATTAGACTATCCTAGAGATGTCGGCTCTAGTAATTAATTGTTAAGTGAGGCTGACATGTTGGATTGGACATTAAGTGAATGAAATCATATAAATAGAGAGTGAGCCTCTCTATTTATAACACACACACTCACTCATTGGGGCGCATGAGTGAGAGAGAAGAAGTTGGGATCAGAGAGAGCGACTACTGCTATTGGGAGAACATCTTTATGTTTTCAGGTTTTACTTTTGGTGCTGATTCTATTTTTGAGGAAGTTGCAAGGTTTTCTCCTTTATGTTTTCCTTGAGGAAAATCTTTGTGTCTATTGTCTCTTGTGTTTAATTGTTGTGCTTGTTATTCTCTCAGTTGAAGATCCTAATATAATGCTAGCTTGAATGATAAAAATATAACATGGTATCAGAGCTAACCTGAGAAGAAGACATTGTGCAAATGCAGAAGCTAGGGCTTCTTAATTTTTGGGTCTCTCTCCACAATCCATCAACAAAAGTATGCTAGGCTGATTCTCCATTGAAGGGCACATCTTTCTGTCGAAGCAGAATTCAATTTCGAGCATTTTCAATTTTTGGTGCGGGAAATTAGGGCTTCTTACAAAAGAGGAATTTTTGAGTGAGCCCAGCATAGTATTTCTCTCCTCATCAAAATCAAAGTTTAGAGACCTGGGTCGAGATTTTTGGTTGGGTATAACTCCGGGAAAGTCAAACCCTAGTTTGACCCCGGGCCGAAAAAACCCTAAAATACTAAAACTGTTAAGTTTTGGTACATTCGCTATATCTTGGGATTAGAGAAGTACCAAGAGATAAAACTTTTGTATGACAAAGAAAAAATCCTGATTTACACTGTGTCCAAAGTTTAGACTCAGATTCGCTATATTCTAGGAGATATTATGCCTCCAAGTTAGGGTTCCAGCTTCTCCCAGGATTCATCCCCAAACAGGACACCTAGGGAGAATTGCTATATCTTGGGCTACGAAGGTCCAAATGAAATTTCTAGAGATGTTCCAGAAAGGGCACAAAATTTAATTTCCGTGGTCCCAGTTTTAGACCCAGAAGATAAAAATAGTGACACGTGGCAGTCCATACAACTTCACTATGTTGAACAGTCCTGAAACATGTCACCTTGGGAAAACACTCATAAGTCCCAATTTGTGAACCCAATTCTGCTGAAACCTGTGGTGTTGGAACAGGGATAGGTGAGTTTACCTTAGTAATAATTTTAAGACATATAGAAGTAGTAATTTAGGAGATACCATAGAAACATTATCAGGAATTAATGTAGAAGAAATTGGAAATCTAGGGCTTCCTGTTCCGGGAGTTTCCCTCCACTATTTTCAAAAAAGGAGTACATTAGATAACTCACCTTAAATAGGTCTATATTTCTATCCAATCAGATCTGAAAGATTCCAAGTTTTGAAAATTAGGGTTTCTCTAACGAACCCTACATTAGCCAGCTCTGGAACCAGGACGGACACCTCAAATCGGTAAGATTTAATCTTTTGTTATTTTCATGTGAGGTTCTCATTTCAAAATGATCTATCACATCAGCTTAATTATAAGCTTGGTGAAGTTGACAACTTCCAAGCATGGAAGTATAGAATCTCACTAGTTCTTGAAGGAAATGAATTGGACACCCACATAAGTAGAGAGGTTCCAGTTCCAGAGGGAGATGAGGCTAAAAGCCTTACACAAGATGAACTTGGTCAAGGATAAGAAGATCATTGTTGATTCAATCATTGTAGTCATTCATGCATGGAGGCCCAAGACTAGTTGAATCTCCAATAAGCTCACATTTTTGAGTGGAACATATCCAATAATAGTCTTCTTAGTTAGAACAGTCAGTACAGTTTCCTTGACATGTCCCCTAGGGCCATTATCACTATAACACTTAGTCATCTTTGTTGATGTAATTGTAACTTCGAAATATATTCACTTGTATATCTTATGTATTGTACCCCAATGTTTATTCCGGGAAGTGTCTATAATGTATTTGAGTCATTTCATGCCCCGATGTTCCTATCGAGAGATTCAATAATGTAAACAAGTCATGCCAAGTCATTGTGGGTAACCCTCCTATTGTTCAAGGGTTAAAGCCCCTGTAGTTGTGGAGCCCTAGGGTTATTAGAATATCCTAGAGAAGTCGACCCTAGGTGAGTTATTGTAAGTCAGGGCAATAGTCCCCATCATTGTGTTAAGGATAACCCTCCTTGTTCATCGGAGGGGTAAAGTCCCCACAAGTTGTGGGGCACTAGGGTTATTAGACTCTCTTAGAGATGTCGGCTCTAGTAAGCAATTGTTAAGCGAGGACGACATGTTGGAGTGGACATTAAGTGAATGAAAGAATATAAATAGAGATTAAACCTCTCTATTTATAACACACACACTCACTCATTGAGGCGCATGGGTGAGAGAGAAGAAGATGGGATCAAAGAGAGAGACTATTTTTGTCAGGAGATTATCTTTATATTTTCAGGTTTTACTTTTGATGTTCATTCTATCTCTGAGGAAGTTGCGGGGTTTTCTCCTTTATGGTTTCCCTGAGGAAAATCTTTGTGCCTATTGTCTCTTATTTTTTATTGATGTGCTTGTTATTCTCTCAGTTTAAGATCCTAATATAATGCTAGCTTCAATGATAAAAATATAACAATCTTACTTCGTTATCAAAATAAGGATTCAACCAACTCCCATTGATGAGCACTCTGACTTCTGTGCCATCCATTTTTTCCAATTTTACTGCTCCCCCATCAGTGATTTTTCTACATTTTGATGGAATTTTGCAATGAAGCGGTCTTCTTCCAAATGGATTAACTGAATTAATCTTTCTTCAACATCATCAACATCTATCATTTATGTAATGGCTGCCACCCTTAAACTTGGTACAATATATTCCATAGGCATTTACGGCTTCCCGTCCATACACTAATCTGAACGGTGTCTGACATGTTAACTTCTTACATGTTGTGCGATATGCCCATAGTACTATGGGAATTTTCTGGTCCCAATCATCTCTTCTTGTGTTGCAGACTTTAGTGAGCGCATTTTCCATAATCTTGTTAAATGCTTCAAACATTCCATTCATTTATGGGTTATATGTGGTTGTTCTTCTATGTTGTATCTGAAATTCATATGTTATTTCTTCAATCAATTGATTAACAAAATGCGTACCTTTGCTTCTAATCAATATCTTGGGGCATCCAAACCTTGTTACCACATTTTCAAACAAAAACTTCATTGTCGTCACATAAGTACAATCCTTGATGGGCGCAAACTCTGCCCATCGGGTCAGGTAATCCGTTGTAGTGATAATATATCTAGCTCCTGTGTGCTTCTCTACTGGAGTAATAGGCCCCACAAAGTCAACACCCCATTTATCAAATTCTTGTAATGTGATTTATGGAACTAAAGGCATCTCATCTCTTCTAGATGGCTTCCCAGTTAGTTGGCAGACATCACAGCTACGATAATAATCTCTAGCATCGGCATGCATGGTAGGCCACCATAGCCCAACTTGTAATATCTTGTGTACCATTTCCTTTCCTACATAGTGTTCTCCTGTAACACCAGCATGTTCTTCACTTAAAATAATAAGTCAGTCATGTTAAAAAATACAACGTCACAGTATTTCATCTGGAACCAGTTTGTACAAGTGGCTAACAATCAATTGGAAATTTGCAGGTCATGTTATTAACTGTTTCTTCTGTGCTAATGTAAACTCGGCAAGTGAAAAAATCGTAGTTAGGAACTGTGTGATATCCTTATAATGGTTATCAAAGGCATTTATCGCAAACAATTGTACATCCAGGAGATTATCCTCTAGACTAGTGGGTTATTCTCCACTCTCTATTCTTAATAGATGGTATGGTCCTAGGTTTAAATGACACAGTTTGACAATAATCTCAAAGTCAAATTCCTGGAAGAGGAGAAGCCATCTACAAATCCCCCCCAACACTGGCTTGTTAACCATATATTTCAATGCAGAATGATTAGTGTACATTTTAAAGTGTCCCAAACAAGTAATGTTTGAATTTTTGCAATGCATAGACCATCGCAGGTCCTTCTCTCTCTGTGTTGTAGTGTAATTATTTTCCGTGGTTGATAGATTCTTGCTGGAAAAAGCAATGGGGTGATCAATATCTCCTTCTCCTGGTTGCATCAATACCACTCCAAACACCATAGAGAATGCGCCAACGTGAACATGGAATTATTTTTTCCAATCCGGAAACATTAGTATGAGTGCAACAACCATTTTTCTTTTAAACTTATCCAGACTTTATTGCATTCATATGTCCTCTGAAACTTAGTATCTTTTTTCAACAATTTCTGCATCAAGGCAGTCACTCGTGCATATCCTTTGATGAAATTTCTATATTATCTCGTATGCCCTAACGTTGCACTCAATTTTTTAACCGTGGTAGGTAGTGGTAAGTCCAAGATGATGGTGATTTTAGTTGGATCAACCAAAATCACATCATAACAGACCACATGACCTAACAGAGCCCCAAAAGGCACACAAAAAATATGCTTCCTCAAATTGAGGGAAACTTGGTATTGGAGACATCGTTCCAACATCATTCTAAGACTTTATATGTGATCTTTTATGATACCAAAAAATATCCAATCATCAAAGTAGGCTTTAAGAAATTTGTGTATATAATCTTTAAAGGCAACCAATACAGTTCTGGAAAATATTGTAGGCACATTTTTTAGTCCAAAGGGCATTATCGTGTACTAGTAGCATCCCCATTATGTTGTAAAGGTATTCTTGTAGCGATCTTCTTTTGCTATTTTGACCTAATGGTAACCCGAGAATCCATATGTAAAGGAGTACATCTCTTGTCCTCCAACATTTTCCAATACTTCATATGTAAATGGATTTGGAAATGGATCGTGCAAGCAGGCATCATTTAATTTTCGGAGATCAACACAAATTCTGACTTCCCCTAAAGTCTTCTTGTCTTGTGCCATGATTGGCCTGATCCATCCTAATTCCTCGACTAGTTCTATTACGCCTGCTTCTAACATTCAGTCAATTTTCACTTTAACTTTCTCCTTGTACCACGGGTTCAATCAGTATGATCGTTGTTTGACCAGTTTTGCATCCAACCTTAAGGGTATCTTCATTTCACCAAGATCCCCAACTATGCCTTTCATTTCAGAAAACTTTGTAGGGAACATGTCCTAAAACTCATGTAATAAGTCAGTGATCTTTCCCACATTCTCGTCATCCCAGTAATCTCTAATATTGGCAAACTTCAGGTTTTCATTTGAACCAATATTCACTTTCTTAATCTTGAGCGGTTTTAGGAACTGGTCACTGGTTATAGCATCTCCCATTAACGTACATATACCTTATGACTCAGGTATATTTATCTCTGGTGGGTCATCGTCATCTGGTTCTCCTATGATATTATAACACTCCATCTAGTGTGTATAGTCATACTACATTGATGGAAGTTCGTGTCTGCAACATGTATCTCTTCAAAGATATTCTCCTTTATTACCAGTAGCGCAACATCTACAGTTAGGTGTTCACTTTCAAATTGAAACGTTTGGAAAAAACTTATAGCTAAGCTTTCCCACTCAATGGTTCCTCATCCCAACTCTTCTAAGGTATACCAACTTCTTGGCACCATTTCCAGGGTGTGGATGAATTGGTGAACCCATTCTTGTCACGGATATTCTTTCCAAACCATGTGACAGTGCTCAATATGTTTTCCAGGATCCTTTAATCCTGTGTATTTTTTATCAGCATAACTGATCTCTTCTCCAAATTTGATCTCCACTAGCCTCCTACATTGTCGCCATTCAGAGACAGACTGTTTATGTGTAACCCACCATCTAGCGGGCATAAGTTTCAGCACATAGTACAAAGTGGATAGTCATTGCGATTCTATGACCTTTTCTTTGAATTCTTCCAAAAAGGATGCAAGGTTAGGTAATCATTCATATGTAGGAAGCGCACTAGCTTCGAATCCTACCCTATGAACAACTCTTGTGACTCTTGCACATCTATGCATGGAAACTTCATGCAGCCTGTTCTGTCAATTTTCCAAAGCATCGCCTGAGTCAGACGTTCATGAGATTACACTCCGCCAACTCAGGTTTCCATCAGCTATTGGGTTAATATAGTCTTCCTTCGAAGACATAATGTTATGTAGCTGGTCTAGATAATTTTATTTCCCTTCTCTATGAATAGGCTCGACATATCACTATCCTTCGAGCGGATCAATTGGCGCAACCACTCTTATTTCATAATCTTCAAAAGAAAAAATCCTTTTCTTGAAGTTTATAATAGTTTGGTTGTCTATTTCCTAATCAATTCCTAGAAGTGTAGGATATGGGTTTGTGTCATCAACAATGTCAATGACCTCAAAGTTGAGATATGTTCTCAACACTTCGACTTCTACCGGTACTTGGTTAAGTCTACTAATTGGTAGAACCTTCGACTAGTTTGAAAGTCATAGTTGAATAGGAGACCAGTATAGTCATGGCTTATTCATGCTCTCCCATGTCTGTCATGTCAAGATATAAACATCTGATCCCAGGTCTAATATGATATATTCCATATCATAATCTCCTATCTCCACAGCCATTCGCAGTTTTCGGCATGTCTTCAATTTTCTCCCAATATGATGGACTCTTTTTCTCAGGTCACACGTCGTCTATAGTTTCTTCTATGACTGATGTCAATTCGGCAACAACGTATTTATCATGGATTAGCACTAAAAAAACTTTTGAAAAATTATTTAATATTACTAATGCTTTTCATGGGCAGCCTCCTGATTAGTTTTTCAAATCGTTTGAGCATAGCTCTAACTTGTCCAGATGTCAATGGCTGATTGGTATCAACAAAGTCTTGTCGCGCCTCCAAGAAGACTTCCTTCTCTTGTTGAACTTCTAGTGGAGCTTTCTTTTGTGTCAAAGGTTGCACTTGCGGTTGTCCTTGCGGTGTGTTTTGGTCTGATCCCGTTGCAACACCTCCTCTTGTGACTACATCAAGGTTGGGTTGTCTTTGTTCAACATAAATCAATTGAATATTTGGATTAGGGTTTGGATCTGGATTCTGCACTGGGTTGGGGTTAATGATAGTTCTAGCCTGCCATTTCACAATAAGTTGTGGACATTGTTCGAGAGTGTGATCCAATTCTTACAATATGTACAATTTTTCGCAGGACTTTGACAATCTCGAGAAAAATGTCCTGGTTGCCCACAATTATAACATATGATTTGGATTCTTCTTCGACTAAATCCTCCTCCTGGTTGCTTCCTTTACCTCTAAAATTTCCACCCCCCCTTTGCGGAGGGTATTATTTTTGTTGAGGATACTGATTCGGTTGGTGTTTTGGTTGAGGTTATTGTTGTTGTTGATAATGTGCAAGTTGATACTGAGGCTCCGCTCATTCAGCTTGCATATGTTCATCATTTTTCATTAAGTAGGTATCCATGATTTTATCTTGCAGCAGATGAAGTGCTCTGCAATATTTTTCATCATGGCCTATTGATCTACAAAATTTATAGTACAAACTAGCGAGCGCACTCACAATATTTTGTAAGTACAAGCATTCCTCGGACTTGTGACCTCTGGTATGGCATATTCTACAGCAAGGCATTCCTTGGGTGTTTAATGGGTTCGACGCACCTGCTGCAACATAGTTCATCAATGTTTGGAAATTATCTTTATGGTGTCCATATGTTTTGCATCTTGTACACCATAGTTCCTCCTAAATTTCCTTGCCTCTTTTAATGTCTTGGAGCTGCACCATAATATTTGTCAGTTGCAACTGAATTTGCATCATTCCCAAGCCAGTGTCTCCAACTAGCGAGGCTTCTAATTTCATTTCTATTTCAAGAGCCTCTGTCTGTGACACGAGTTTCTATTGCATCAACAACATTTGAATATGTGGCAGAAAGGTGACAATGAACCATTCCTTATGTTGCACATCTGACATTTGGAAACTCACTTTGGCCATTAATGTCTTAAATATCTAGTCAAAATCGCAAATAGATTCTGTTGGTAGCTAAGTTAATTTCTTTAATCTCAGTGATGCATTGGGATTTAGACTTCACCTTTTTGAATTCATCTATCAACCTGAGTCGAATCTCATTGAGTTTTTTCGAAACAACTCCTGCTGGTACTATGGAAAATTTCATATACCAGTCCAACGCACGACCTCTTAGCGTCGTGATAAGCTGTGTTTTCTTGGCATTCTCATCCTAGATCTGTCATACAGTCCATACATCGTCAAAAATAAATTAGTGTTGCTCTGGGTCTTCCATCCCATTCCCATTAAACATTGGGAGCTTAATGTCAGTTCTAGCCATTGGATTGATTGATGTTGTATTGACTGCTGGTACAGTTAGAACAAAATTTGGACTAGTCAGACTTCCTTGTCCACTATTTATAGTGTTAGTACTACTCATATTTACAGAAGTAATTGGAGATAGGTATGGCGATCTTACCTTTGGTACAATAGGTGAGTCGTAAACACATTCTTGTTTTGGGCTTTAGTCGATTCTTCTGACTCCTCGTCGCCTTCTAATATCGCCTGGTATTATTCCTCTTCATCACAAGATCCTTCCTCTAGTTATGATGCAAACACGTAGCCTTCTTCTCGGTCTGTACTGCAACTCCCTCATTCTAACAGAGCTTTCCTTCTTTTACCAGATTTGAATCTTCTTTTGCTTTGTAAAAAGCCTGGATCTAGGTCAATTCCACTATCTCCCGGGAACATCTCACTCTAGAGTTCTACTGAGACATAGCCACCCTTTTCTTGCTCAGTCTATCATTCGTAGGATTCCTTTTTCACATATAAGAATTTTTATCCATGTCTTCAAAGATGAGAGATATCTGTTGCGTGGTCCTTGAAAAAATTTTGTCCTTGAAATTTTTTTCACTCTGCCTCACTGTATGAGTTTTTTGTGTCAACAACGAACTCAATGATATATCCCTCTAGGATATTGTCTACCTAGAAGTCCAAAACCCTTGATATAGGGTTGTTGACTCTTTTCAGCTACTCAATCAAGAGCGGAGTCCACTCTTTCGGTTCTCCCCCTTGAAAATTCTTTTGTTGGGTTTCCAACTTAGACAACCACTCATACAATACGATGGGAACTCAGAAAAGAAGCTCTCGTAAATATCCGAATAAATGTTCCAGCCCAACCAATCTATTGGGTTCCACTAGGATCCTTCGCTTTATTCTCGTACAAACTCCAGTTCTTTGAAATCCACCTAGTCTTGGATTTCTAGTTTGGTGGGATGCCAAAACATATCCCTCACCACAACTCTTCATGGTCCTGACAATGGAACCATTTGTTGTATTTTTTTGCCCTCTCATTATCCCTGGACCCAAGCTCAACCCTTTTTTTGTTAGCACAACAAAGCCCAAGATATCAGCCCAATGAAGCAAAGCTTAGCTGACAGCACATGCGATGCAGATGCCATCTCACCTGAGATATCTCATTTTTGTGGGTAATTGCCAGAACCACGTTTTTGCAATTTGTGCAGGAGGGTGTTTTAGTTCCTTGGCTCTACGCCAAGGTTTCCAACGAAGATCGGGAAGGTGGGTTGATGGTTTTCATTTATATATCAACACTAAAGTATGATCCAACCCTTATTTATGAAATTCACGTAAACAAATAGTGAAAAGAAGACATAATCATATTCAATACTATAATACAATAGTCATGCATTCAACCAGTTTCAAAACAGTAATCAATCAACCATTTAACACCGTAATTATGCATCTAACTAAGCTACTCAACATTCACACATATACATAGCATCTAACGTGGAAATCCATCCTAGAAAAAACCATAAGGTGCTCTTCATCTGGCATTGGCATGAGGAAATGGACACACCTTTTGTCTACACACAAAGATGCAAGCTATGTTCAAGATCTTCTCTTCTATCTTTTACAGAATTTCCTCCCTCTCATGCTCTCTGATCTTCTCACTTCTCACTTTACCCTACTCCTACTAGCAATCCACACACAGCCTGGATCAACTTGACCTTCTCTACCTGTTTACGCACACAACTACATAATCACTACTCTGATGCACTCAACAACCCAGAGTCATTAAGCAAAAACTAGCTATCTCAGGTTTAGATCAAGTTTCTTTTCCAAGAGTCTAGAGATTACTAAAAATTGTTGTATCAACTAATAAAATGAAAACCATATAACCCATTTACAACTTGGGTTCTTTCTTTTATATCCCTATTATAGACTCGATACAAATCCCATACATGCTTGTACAGACTCAGCACTGACTCTATACAGACTCTAACATAATCATCTTCAATCGATATCCTATCCAACTTACTATCTTCGGAAAAGAGTCTATCTTTCCTATTCTAGAAATACATAACAAAATGGTGCTATCATCCTGAATTATAAAGATGCCTTTATGCGTGTGGTTTCCGCCGACTTCAGCCGAGCTCATACCCATGATCGCTAAGGATTGTCACTTTCTTAGCATTATGCCTTACTATCATTTTCTTGTCGTTACGCTTCTTCGCATGCCTGCTTCTATGAATATTCTTCCATGTCATCTCATATCTTGCTCTGTCCTTCTGTCGTATCCTACGAAACTGGCGCAACTTCCTCGTCCCGTGCCTTCTCTTTGTCTTCTTCTTCTCTTTCCTTCTTCTGCCGCAACATTCTTCCCTTTCCTTTGATGTTGCTTCCTTTGTTGTAGCTTCTTCCTTTTCTCCTTTACACTCTTCTTCCCTACTTAGGAATAATTCTACATGAATTCTTGTAATCAAGAATATTCCACCTTTTGCGGACAGAAGCTGTTCCTCTGGTCTGAATGGTTTAGAACCAAAACAGATGAGTGAACGACAAAGGATGAATACCTTCCCTGGATGTTGTAGACACCTGGAATGCTGCTTCAATTGTGAACCTGTGTACCTACAAACAGATCAAACATGCAAACACATCAAAGCTACCATAAAATCATCTACTTATCCATGTCAATGACTGAAGAATCTAACAACATGTACATGTGAAATCAAAACAACAGTAATGTGGGACGAAAATCAGCTTTGCATTAAGAATGTATGGAGAAGCTTACAACCATTGACTTAGTGTTGACAGACATCTCCACGAAACAAACACTTCGTCCCCATAAGCTCCAACTTTGCTCTCTATGCTCTCCAATGATCAAGACTAGGTAGTCAATCCAACAACATAACAATACCTCTATAGTTCCCCCNTAGGGATAGTTGAGAGATTTGTGGATGAGGTGGCTCCAAGATCCTATGATGGGGGATCTCGAGCTCAAACTAACCCACAATGATAGGGATAAGGGAGGACACGATGCTCATGATCTAGAAGCCCCGAGAAAATTCTTTTTTTTTTCCATTTTACCCAGGGTACCACTATTCTCCTCTTATGACAGAGCGGTTTAGATGAGAAATGCTTTTGGACCAAATACCATAGGCGATGGCACCGCTTCTTGAAAATAGGGTACAGGCAGTGCTAAGAAAGGTACCACTCATGGGCCACAAGGAAAGCATGGTGCTAAGTTTTTCAACGTAAAACTATCAAACGGAGTAAGTTTCCACTCTAAGTGCTGGGATTAAGGGCAAACCTGGAAGTTAAGGGTCTTATCACCTGGTGGTGACAGGATTTGGGTATAACAAAATGCCCCCCAAAGCATGAGACTTAGAGGGATACGACATGGTGGTGACAAAATTTGGGTATAACAGAATGCGAGAGCTTTGAGAGAACAAGTTGTCACTTCGAGGTGAAAATGTCAGCTCGATCAGAGAATGTCGCCCAGTAGGCATCTGTAGTACATCAATATTTTTGCTCATAGATACATGTAACTACCTCATGGATGTGGACCAATACAAGGTAGATCCACAAGAGGAATAAACAAGCATGGCTACTAGAATACAACGTAGATCCATGTGATAGAGGACTCAAACTTAGACATAGCTACTGGACATACAACGTAGATCTATGTCATACAGACGCAAATTTGAGCATAGCCACGACCATACAAATGTGGATCCATGCTAGATATACAAAACTCCATCGCAACCTGGGGAAAGCAATGAGTGCTAAACAAATACCCAGGGTCTTTGTCTCATCTTCCACAAAGTACGATTCTATCCATGTGATTACAATGATTTGAAGTCTAACATGGTAGAAACCACTTGATTACTGATCAATGATGTGAATCGTTAACAAGTGCGAGGGAGATCACCATTGATGTAATTGATTCCCAAGGTACCCTAGTACAATATACTGAGCGTGAATAGATGTCCTGATGTCGAACACCCAATCGATTTTATCGATCAAAGGTCAATGATGTGAACCTATGTCGAGAGTGAGAGAATCTGTCATTAAGGCATACATATCTCAAGGTACTAAGTTTTGTTTCTAAGACTATTTCCCAAATAATGAGCTGATGTTGACTGGAATAGTCTCGTCGAAGGAGGGTCATGAAGAATCCCACATCGACGACACAAAACTTGAAACATAGTTCTGGAATGATGTGAATGTAGTAACCACAAGACTGACTCAAAAGCACTAACACCGAGACTATTTTGGCTGCAGAGGTAAACTTCTTCAACTTCCCTTTGAACATCAGGCGGCACGACAAAAGACTTGACAGCATGACTAAACTAGACAAACACACAGTGCGATAGTGGACTATGCAATCTTTTGAAAGACTCAAAGGAGTGACATGACTCATGAAAGTGGATCGTCATGGAGATTAGCTGAATACCCAATTGACTGGAATGATATGCAAACAAGTGCCATGTTCAAAGGTAACGACAAACTACTGCCATTTATTTGCAAAATGATTCCCTTCCCATTTCCCCCATCATGATTGATGAGTGCCTCTTTTCGGTTTTACGAGTTCAAAGAGGGTAACAAACACTCGGTATAGCTCATCCGAAGACAAGTCCAAACTCATATGTTTTACGAACATGAGAGAGGAGGGGTTCGTTCCCAAAAGAGGGTCTCTTAATGTTTAATTTAACGAGTCCAATGAAAGAAAACTCAGTATCATACATGTTTAGAGAGTCTAAACGACCGTGGAAGAAGACTCCAAAGGGTCATTTTTCGTATGATTTAGTCCCTAAGGCCCGAAAAAGTATAAAATAATACCTTAGAGAACTCTTCCAGTCATGATTGGCTAGAGTGTTCCTTTTTCGTAAATAGTTTATCCGAACCGAAAAAGAGATAACCTACCATAGGAGAGATGACTCTTCAAATGTTTTAACGAGAGTGAAGAAGACAAGATCGCTCGACGATCTTTTCGTATTTAAGGAGCCCGAAAAGAGTGTAAAGAAGACTCCATTAGGTCTCTTTTCACAATGATAGATTTTACAAGTCTGAAAAGGATTAGAAACAAACTCGAACCTTTGATACTAAGTTTCGAGAGCGTGACTAAAGTGTTGCAACAAATGCTAAACGACTTTTTCTGTTTTATGGTAGTACAAAAAAGTAAAAAACGAACTCCCAAAACTTTACTGCTACTGTTCTTCTATCCTGCAATGAATCAAAAACAAGTGTTAAATGCGCCAATAACTGACATTAAAGGGTTACGACTGATAGATTTTGAATAATAAATGATTTTAAAACAAAACTATAACATGTCAAACCCAAAAAATGTGTATAAAAGTCATTTAAATAGTAAAAATCAAAACATTTTACTATTTACCCATAGTGGAGAGCATTTGGAGCACTTTCCTGGTTAAATTTTCAGTTGCAGATATCGGGAGTTTCCACTGTCGGATTCGAGTGCCGTCAGTTCTAGGTAATAGTATAGACCCTACTCTTTCCTTCTATAGCTTCAATTTTGATTTTTAATGGTGTTTTGGGCCTGTATGGAAAGCCCTAAAATCATGGGAGCAGGCACTGCTCTTATCCCTTGTGGCATAAGTGGTACCTCGCTAGAACCGCACCGAGAACATAGTGCACAGGCAGTGCCACCGTCTGTCTTCAATGGGGCATAGGCGGTGCCGGCCGTGAAGAAACAAAAATAGACACATAAGGCAAACTAGCTCATTTCTTTTGATTTGAATGATTAAGAGTGATTTTAATGAGTCTTGTGATTGTTTTTGGTAGGTTCTTGCTGATAAAAAATGGTCAGATGGAAAGAAATACAGCATGATAATGATGACACCTTCACCGAGAGAAATTCGGTTTGCATAGCCGCATTGAGAGACTGCAGGCTTTTAAAAAAAATTCGCACACCTAGCATGGTATCACACAAGCGATTGCTAGAGCACATACTCTGGATGTGAAATCTGGAGCAACAATACTTCGAGGTTGGTGCTCACATTTTGACAATGGAGGTACAAGACATCTACTTCTTGACTGGAATTTCAAGACAGGGTGCTCCCATCTTCTTGACAAGTTCCCACGGAGGGGATATGAATACACAGGAGTTGATAGACTGCCACTGTATTCTAGGGACAAGGACATCTGGGAAGAAAATCCGTATAAAAGTAGTGATGGATGGACCTCTACGGACTGTATTATTTACAATATAGAGAGTGGCGGGAAGCCAAGGAGTGCACCAGGCATCTAGAGAACATATGTTCTATACCATATAGGCCATGGCACCTACAGTCTTTAACTAGGTGGAAGCCTTGATTCCGATCTTCAAGGATCAGTTGACCAAGTGTCGGCAAGGGGAACTAAAGCAGTTTGGTTTCGGTTCCATTCTAGCTTGCTTCTTCTTCAAGCGGGTCCCACATATGAGACCCCAGGTGGTCTTTACAGAGCTGAGAGCACGGGACTCTTGCATGCAGAGGTGGGTCTGGATTATGGCCCATACTGGAGCAGGCAGGGGGAAGGTAAATTTTGGTGACCCGTTCTTTTGATGGTTGAGAGATAAAATCCTATGGTGGAGGATTATGCATATGTGGGCACTGACTTCAGCGGTGAGCTTGACCTACCACTCCCACCTGGTGGATAGTGGGGTGACATTGGTAAGAAGCAAAAACCCTAAAATGAAAATAGTGTTTTTATGTTTTATATTTTTTATGTTAAGTAACGAGACTTGAATATTTTCATGCAGACGTCGGAGCATAACGACCTGGGGGAGCTTCGACCCCATTGGACAGACAAGTAGGAGCCCGTTTTGTACCGGAGGGTGACGATGTGACTAGGGAGTTAGAGGAAAACCTAGAGAGGTTGACCCTAGACATCCCTGATGCTTCCATTGATGACCTCCCTCTGAAGTATCAGAGGCCTACAATGGGAGTATCAGGTCATTTTAGCAGAGTTCTATGTAGAGTAGCCCGGGTAGTGATGTGTTACCACGAGCATCATTAGATGATGTGTGTATGATGTATCCANTATATATATATATATATATATATATATATATATATACAGAATTTTACCTGGTGTTTATATGTCTCAAATGGTGAATGTATTTTACATGAGTTTTATGTGTTTTTAAATTTTTATTTACAATGAACCAAGTTTGATTTTCATGTCATGAATGGGAAATATGCCAATATAGGATGTAATTAGCTAATGAGTCAGCAATTACATTATGTTCCCTAGGGATATGCCTATAGGTGATAGTCTCAAATGATCTTTCCAACAAGTGTACCCTCCGAAAAAGACAGAGAATCACTAGGTTCCTAATGGTGTAAACATGGTTTAGATGACAAACCACTAGTTGTGAGTCCATCAAGACTACCAAATTGCAAACATCCTGGGAGGCAGGTTCAGTCAGAAGACCTATGATTGCTCGATACTCGGTGATGTTGTTGGTAGCAGGACCAATACAAACCGCTCCTGAACTGACCAATTCGTAAGTTGGGGAATATAGAACCCAAGCAACTGAGGAAAGATTCAAGGTGTGGTGCCAAGCACCATCAGCAAAGCCATAGAAAGCCATCTGCTCTGCATGACCAAAACATGGTATAAACAGATACGAACACTTAAACTCAAAACCATATTGAAAATACTTAAGCACATTGAAAGTCAAGCAATATACATATATACAAGATACTATCTAGGGAAGATCTAGGCATAGTACCTCTTTAGGTACAACCCTTTGCGAGGTTGCCCTAAAGGGATTCCATCACAGTCTACGAGCTCGTAGGCCCCTTCCTCTAAAACTTTAGAAATAACGAAAGGACCGTACCACATGGACTCGAACTTTCCTTTCACTAGTTTTTCATATCTCTGATCATAAGTCAAAACTAGGTCACCCTCGTTGAAGGCACGAGGTTGGACAGATTTATCATACTGCACCTTGACGCATTTCTTGTGTGCCTCATTAGCCAAGGTAGCATCTCTCCTAGTTTCGTCAAGGTTGTTCTAGTATAAAAATATCTCTTCCTCTGCAGAAGTGTCTAGGAGAAGTTTGACGACAAGTTTCGAGGATGGAATCTGACATTGAATTGGTAAGACAAATTCGAGCCTGCAGACAAGCTGGAAAGGTGTGAAACCAGTAGCTATTTTTACTGAAGTCTTGTAAGCCCAAAGACTGGAGAAACGGATATGGTTCCAGTTGGATTTATGGTCTCCAACCATCCGATGAAGCATCGTTTTTAGAGCTTTATTAATGGCCTCTACCTGACCATTAGCTCGTGGATAATAAGGTGTAGAGTTTTCATGGTGAAAACCTAGCTTGGCACCTAGCTCCTCCATCATTTTATTATGGAAATGTGATCCGTGATTAATAACTATGGACTGCGGGACTTCGAACCTAGCTATGACATGATTGAACAGGAAGAGAGCGGTAGTATTACCATCTTCCGCATATGTAGGCATGGCCTTAGCCCACTTTGTAAAATAGTCAACAAATACGATGATGTAACCATGCCCCCTGGCTGAGGTAGGCCTACAATGCATATAATCAATCCCCCATTTGGAAAATAGGCCAACGACAATGACGAGGTGTAGCGGAGCAGGATGAGTGCGCTTTTTCGGATAAAAATGTTGACAAGGTGGGTATTTCTTGACAGCCTCGTGACAGTATTTAAAGACTGAAGGCTAGAAATAGCCAGCGCGAAGGATTTTCTAGGCTGTAGCCATCCTAGATAAATGACCGCCACATGATCCGGAGTGGAAATCATTCAACACTTGTTCAGCTTCCTCATGGGTGAGGCATCGCAGGAGAATGAAATCGATCCCACATCTATACAAGGTGTCATTCAAGATGAGGTAGTATTTTGCATGGTGATAGATGCGGTGGCGATCGTCATGGGATAGGTTTGGATGAAATCTTTGTGTTTGGAGATAAATGAGCAAATCTCCATACCATGGGTCAGTAGTGCTTATCAGGAATAGGAATTCATGTGAAAATGAATCACTGGGGTCAGATTCCATTGAAGACATGGAAGATCACACATGAGCTCGGAAAAGAACAAGGATTTATTTGATGTGGCTTTGGAAAATTCCAGATCAAACTCCTGTAGTATGACTATCCATCGAGAGTACTTGCCCTCGAGCACCTGACGAGTCAGGATGTAATACATAGGGGTCTAGTCTTCCAATACAGTGGTTGTGCAGAGCAAAATGTAGTGACGAAAATTTTGAACAACAATGACTGTGGCCAATGCTAATTTCTCCATGCATGAATATCAGGTTTCAGAATCCATAAGATTCTTACTAGCATAGTAAATCACGTGCTCCTGACCGTCGAGATTTTCCTGCACCAAGACCTTAGTGATGGTAGTAGTGGAGGCATCAATATATAAGAGAAAGTCCTTTGAATAATATGGGGGGTGTATCATGGGTGAATGAGTCAGAGCGTGTTTAAGATTTTCAAAGGTTGATTGGGCTTGGTCATCCCAATAGAATGGAGTGTCCTTCTTGAGGAGACACATATAACCGTGTGTTTTCTCTGTGAAATTGCACATGAAATGGCGGAGAAATTTTGCCTTCCCTACCAAACTTTGGAGTTCAAGAATATTGGTTGGGGCTGGTAGAGCTAAAATGGCGACAATTTTCAATGGGTCTATCCGAATTCCATCCTTAGAGACCACAAAACCTAACAAGCGTCTTGTCTCAACACAAAAAACACATTTATGTGGATTGAGCCGTATATTATAATGACAACATCTTAGGAAAATGTCTCTAAGATGACCAGGGTGGTCCTCCCGTCGCTGTGAATGAGCAGGGAGGTAATCAAGGTATGGTTCAACAATATGTTTTATATTGTGAAACACATAGGACATAGCACGTTGGAAAGTGGCTCCAGCATTTTTTAAGCCAAATGGTAACTTCCTATATGCAAAGGTTCACCATGGGAAAATAAATGCCATCTTGTGCTAATCAGTGGGTAAAATCTCAATCTGATTATAACTAGAAAAGCCATCCATGAATGAGAAGATGACACTTCCATCACAGTTGTCGATAATCTGGTCAATATGCGGAGTAGGAAAGTTGTCTTTGGGACAAGCTTTATTCAAATCTATAAAATCGATACAGACTCTAATGGTGCCCTGCTTTTTATTGACAGGGACAATGTTTGATACCCATTCTGTCAGGGGTACGGGATAAATAAACCCAACTTTGAGAAGTTTCTCTATTTCAGCTTTAATAGCGGCGGCCTTCCGTGGATGGACTTGCCTTAGTTTTTGCCTGACAGGTTTAGCAGTAGGATAGGTTTTAAATTTCATGGACCACAATGGATGGGTCTATCCTCGGCATTTCTTCATAAGACTAGGCAAAAACATCGCAGAATTATTTGAAAAGGGCCTTGTAGGCTTCAGATTCTTTTGCCGAGCAGTTCTGCCCAACATGAACATGCTCGACGGTATTAGGCTTGGACGATATGTCAATCAGATTTATGTGAGTAATGTTGCATAGGTTTCCTTCAGAATCTGTGTCTTGCAATAATATAGGACTTTGAGGTGTGTTGACAATATCAATGGAAAACAAAGATGCAAAGTCATGGTCTATCGAGCTGGTATTGGGGAGGAACGAGGATCTATGATGGTAATCCTCCTAGATAGGCTCATTCGTATTCATGATCTCCATAATGGACTCATCGGAAGGAAAAGTCTCAGAGAGATAATCCAGAATAGGAAGAGATGGTTCTAACCAGTAGGGCAGGTGGTAAGGGTCCGAAGTCATCGGATGAAGTTCATCAGTGTGATCATCAGAAAGGGTTTGGATGATGTTGTACAATTCTTCATGCGGACTCAATGAGGTGGACTCAACAATTTTTTTACCCTTTGTATCATGGTCAAATGACACAATCATATTTACTGTAGCGGTGTCTGTGTTATGAGGGGTGGATGGAAAAATCCCCATAAGGGACAAATCCTTCAACATGCCTACCCCAATCGACTGGTAAGGAGGAGGGGACTGGCCTAACATAGGGATGCTATTAGCCGTAGAGATAGTAACATCCGGAGTACAGAAATTGAGCTGGTCAATGGTGACAATTCTCCCTAGATGTGGAAATTGGACAGTATGAAACACCATCGAAGCGACAGCAGTCATGGCGTAAAACCATTTTCTTCCTAGAAGGTCATTGTAATCTAACGGGGCATCTACTACTTCTACTTGAATAGAAACAATTTTTCCCCCAAGATAGACTGCAAGGGCTGATATGAGACCATGGGGCTGGAAACCTTGTCCATCAAAGGCTTTTAGAGTCGTAGGGGATGTTACAAGCTTGGGACAGCCGAGAGATTTCCAACAAGACAGGGACAAAATCGAAGTTGAAGCTCCTTCGTCTAGGATAGTTATAAATACCTTCTTTCCAACTACTTTCGTGATGATTTGGAAATAAAGTTTGTGAGGTAGCCTAGACTCATAGTTCTCGACATTGAAATGAATCAAATTAGTATTGTCCAGGTCTAAAGCTCCTAATGCAGTTAACAAGTTTTAGCATTGTGTAGGACAACTTTGGAGCACTTCCAAGGTATACATTGCACATGGTGCCTGAGCGAGATCTTCAACTACATTATAAAATTGAGCAGCTCAGGAATTAGGGTTAAAAACAGACTTCCTAAGAGTACTCTTGGGTGGATGCAAAACCATGTCGAGAGTAGGCTTCTCGATGGTTAGGAAGGCAGTAGATGAGGAGTCAGGAGAACCAGTAGAGGGAGCTTTCCCTGAAGAATAATTGTCTTCTTTCTGGTTTGCGGGTTTGTCGTAATTCTGACTTCGAGTTTGCAAACTAATAGTATCCAAGGACATCATGCGAATTTCCTCTGAAGAACTAGAGTTTCCCTGATTAGACATGTGATCTATCAGTTGTTGTTGAGAGGGAAAAGGATCCATGAGAATAGCGAGTGCGGGATTTGTTTTCAAAAATTGGGTGATTTCATCCCAACGGGGACACTCTTTTGTGAAATGGTCACCTCTGCATAGTAGGAAGGGATATTTTTCTTTTCTTTTCCCTTTATCATTATCGTTGGTGGTTGGTTTTGGATTCTCTTGTTGGTTTCCAAGTTTTTTATTTTTAGTTTTACCTTTCTTTTTATTGTTGCCGGGTGTTTGAATACTCTGAATAGAATTGAACTCGACGGAAACCTTGGGAGTTGAAGGAGTAGAGGTGGAATTCTGGGGTTGCTTGGCAGGTTTTGCTACTGACGGGGACTAGATTGAACCAACAATCCCATCAACAGGGACTTCTGCTGGTGGCTTTGCGGGATCGGTGCTTGGGCGAGGAGATCGAGGAATCAAGTCATACAAAGTTTCAGATTGGTAATATACCAAGTCTAGATACTGGGCTAGACTAATGGATTTCTCTTAAGTAACAGCACCGGCCATAGCCACATCTTAGGCAATTGGAGGAAACAAAGATTTAGTAAACCAATCAACTAATAACTGATCCAGAATAGAATCCTTAATAAGTCTTTTCCGCCTTCTCCACTCATGGATATGATCGGATATGTGGGTGGAGGTGTTCTGTCATAGAGAAGTTAAGACATCCATACCCGTTTCATAATGGATAGGAAGTTGAAAGTGTGTAAGAAATACAGTTTCCAATGAGCCAAAATCCACAAACGAATGTTGCGGAAGTTCAATGTAGCATTTTGCCACTGTACCGGTCAAACTTTGCTGAAAGTGTCTTAAGAAAAGTGAATCATCCATAAGGGAGTTTGAAGAACACCACAGATGGAATGTCATGACATGGTTTTTTGGATCGCCTCCCTGCTTCCCATTGAACTTTGGAATGTCTGATGGTAACTTTACCGGAATGGGAGGCCACGAGGGGTTATGTCAAATGGGGTCATTAATCAACTTGGACAAATCAGGAAAGTCCAAAGTTGCTAGGAAAGGTAACTAACGATTAGGTTACACATACTGCTAATATTGATATGGCATATAAGTGCCAGTAGGATTGTAAGTAGACTGATAGATAGGTTGTTGTGACGAATAACCACCAGGAAATCCGCACAATGGGTTGATTTCTAGGATCAGGACTGTTAGGACCACTAGGGCCTCCGGGACCACCAGGACCATTGGGACCACCAGGACCTCCTGGACCACCAGGAGGCAGACCACCAGATCCTCTGGGACTTGTAGGAGAAAAACCTCCAGAGCCTCCAGAACCACTAGGAGGAGGGCCACCAGGTCCCCCAGGACCACCAGTACCATTAGGACCATAAGGAGGAAAGACACCAGGTCCTCCAGGACCATTAGGCCCCCCAGGGGGAGGACCTTCATAAGGATGTCCTCTAGCACCTCCCGCAGTATGTATAGGTATCCCCCCTATAGCTGGCATGTAGGACCAGTTAGGTTGCCCCCATGGCGTAAAAGTATTACTAGGATATGGAATTCCAGCATAAGGCATTCCTGTAGGGTTGGGTGGATAATTAACGTTTCCTACAGGTACTGGATTTGCTGTATAACCATAACCCCAAGAGGTTTGAGTGGTTACAGGTTGCGCCCCCAAGGGATGACCTAAACTGGATGGGGGATTAACCACATTAGTGTGGGTGGGAGGGACATAAACTTTAGATTTCTCTATACTAGAGGTCTGTCCTTGACTAGGTACAATTCCGGTGCAAGATAACAAAGGTCATGCCGGGGGTTGCCCCTCGGCACTAGAAGGTAATGATGAAACGGGAATTGAATGTTGAGCCCCAAGTGTAGAATACCTAGGAGGATTAGGAATAGACATAATATGGGAGGCGGTGGGGTTGGAAGTTTGACCTGGATTAAGTGGAGTCATTGTGCAATCTAGAATCAATTCAATGGGTCTCATAGAATTGGCAAGTGAGCGATATCCTATAGGAACAGCTGCGGAACATGGTGGTGGTATGCCCAATATGTCATCTATTTTCTTTTCAATCTCCTGTGCACGGAGAATGGCTACCTGGTATTGTCTGCGTTCTTCTTCATCTAGTGAAACTTCTTCAGAAAAGTTTAAACGAGTGCCAAATGAGGCAATGGCTTGTCCTATAGAGGTATCCCAAAATGGCACATTGGGACCATAATTTGGATGGGTAGTATCCTCAACATGACCTTCTATGGGTGAATGGAATGAAGTTTTACCCCGAGAAGGTTGTTGGACCAAGGGAGGCGAGTGTGAAGGATATGGTCCTCTGCTTTCTGCAACCACATCTTCTCCCACTTGGGAGGTGGTAGCAGCTCCTCAGTTGATAGTTTCCATTGGATTTTCTCCTGAAACATGAATAAAATCAGGTGGAAAGCCCCGTACTCTTATGGACTGTCTTAGCTCAACCAGTTTGTACAGCTCCTATCTAACCTAGGGTCTCAAAAAACTAGAAGACACACCAAAAAGTTCCCTACTCAAGCTATAGGCCAAACAAGCAAACTTAAATGACAGGAGGAATTTATATAGTCAGGTCTCTCACCAGGATTGTGAAGAAGGTGCCACTCGTGATATACCTCAAGGGTACGTGTGTAGTAATCTCCCTGAATGTTGTTTTTGGTGTATGGCTCCAAGCAAGACGGCCAAAGGGCCTTTCTCAGATGGATAAGGTATCCTAGTGGGATCTCCCAATATACGCAAGGTATGTGGGAGCTCGAATTCGTAGTAGTGTTGTCTAATGCATAACCGTTCACAAGGAGCCTTTCGATATACAATTGAGTACATGAAGTACCTTTCTATATACCTCAAGGGTACGTGAAAGGCTGTTCAATATACCGATGGTACGTGGAAGAACCACGCGAGTCCCGAGATGTAATGCAGATGAGTAACAACAACTCCTACACTTAATGACGCCAAGACACGTCTCTAACCTTTCACTCAAATGGCTATGTAAATTTTAACCTAGAACTATTGTTAATTGTAAAGTGGACGGTTAGGTGAATGCATGGAATTTTGATTGAAAAATTAAAACCATGCAGTATGCATATGCAAATATTTCACTTTACCGTTTGTGGTATGCCTACCTAGAGGAGGGAAAGAGAGTATTTTATTTTGTTTTGAAAACCAAAAATTTCCAAACAACTATCTTTAACAAATCAAAATCAAAGACAAGCAACACTTTCCAAACTCATTTCTCTTTTTTGAAAGCAAACAAAAGTGTAAGAGTCTCTTTTCCTAAAAGAAAAACAAGAAGCACACTACATGCATATTCACTCTATTTTTTCAAATTTTCTTAAAACATAGATAGATCTAACTTAAAACTACACTATTTTTTATTTTGATGAGATAGTACTAATGCAAAAGAGACAAAAGAACACAGGAAACATAAAATCTTGTGAGGCTAATCAGAGAGCCAATGTCTTATTCTCAATGATGATAATGACCTAATCTCAGTCAAAAATTTTCTTTTTAACAAGCAAAAAGAAGTCCTCTATGGAAACAAAAAATGAAATCAAGATGCTAATCAAATTGTTTTTCTTTCAATCTTTATAACATAAATGAAAAGAGATCTCACTACAGCCTAAGCCTTCAAAAAAGAACTCCTTTCACAATCGCAACCAACATGCATGGAAGAAAATGAATTAACAACAAGCCTAGTCTAGCTTTCGAATTCTTCAATCAAACCAATATTTTACCACAGAATTTCAAACCATGAGCATTCAAACTCTAACACACAAGCCTGAAAGTGCAGGGCTAAAAGCAAACAAACTCAATTTTTTGCAAAAAATGAGAAAAAATCATCTTGGAACAAGGCCTGCCTGGCACCGTGCTGTAGGGGTCTTGAAAGAGCGGTTCTGGACGAGCACCACTTCTGGATAACAGGACTTAGGCGGTGGCACCACGTCTGGCTAACAGATTATAAGCGGTGGCACCACTTGTTTCCAACAGCACGTGAGCGGTTCCCTGAATAGCTCCAAAACACAAAGGAGAACGAAAGATCAAGTCATAAATTGATCAGATCAAGGAAAAACTTGATGGATAGACAGTAAAAAAAGAGGATAAAAAGTTAAAATAATTAAGATATGAACAGATATAAAAGTTTAAAACCAAAATTCATTGAGTAAGGTGGCAAATCTGAGTGAAGAGAGTTGGAGATGGAGCCTGGATTCGGACAAGAGTTCAAGAACTGAGGAAGATCAGATCAACTGAAATATGCATGCCGCCCCAGCAGAGTCGCCAGATTTGTAATGAGGAATATTGCACCTTTTGTGGACAGAAGTTGTTCCTCTGGTCTAAATGGTTTAGATCTAGAACAAATGAGTGAACGACAAAGGATGAAGACCTTCCCTAGATGTTGTAGACACCTGGAATGTTGCTTCGATTGTGAACCTGTGTACCTGCAAATAGATCAAACATGAAAACACATCAAAGCTACCATAAAATCATCTACTTATCCATGTAAGTGACTAAGGAATCTAACAACATGTACATGTGAAATCAAAACAACAGTAATGTAGGACATAAATCATCTTTGCATTAAGAATGTATGGAGAAGATTACAACCATTTCCTTAGTGTTGACAAGCATCTTCATGAAACAAACACTTCGTCCCCATAAGCTCCAACCTTTCTCTCTATGCTCTCCAATGATCTGGACTAGGTAGTCAATCCAACAGCATAACAATACCTCTATAGTTCCGCCCTCAACTATGGACATGAGCTTGTATTTATAAGGCTCAATAGATAGGGATAGTTGAGAGATTTGTGGATGAGGTGGCTCCAAGATCCTATGATGGGGGATCTTAAGATAAAACTAACCCACAATGATAGGGATAAGGGAGGACACGAGGCTCATGATCTAGAAGCCTCGAGAAACTTCTCTTTTTCTCATTTTACCTAGGGTACTGCTTTTCTCCTCTTATGACAGAGCGGTTTAGATGAGAAACGCGTTTGGACCAAATAACATAGGCGGTGGCACCGCTTCTTCAAAACAGGGTAGAGGCAGTGCTAAGCAAGGTACTGCTCATGGGCCACAAAGAAAGCACAGTGCTGATTTTTTCAAAGTAAAACTATCAAACAAAGCAAGTTTCCACTCTAAGTGTTGGGATTAAGGGAAAACATGGAAGTTAAGGGTCTTATCACATGGTGGTGACAGGATTTGGGTATAACAATTATTCCCTTCTGTCCCGAGGCCCAACACCACCACCACAGCAACCACAACCGCAATTTGCTCCACCATAGCCATAGTATACTCAAATGCAGTACGCTCCGCAGCAACTGCAATATTCTCAACTGCAGTTTACCTGGCCACAGTTTGCTCCACCAAAATGGAATCCACTGCAACAACAACAGTTTAATCAACCGTAGTATCAACAAGAAGGAGGATTTCGCGGAGGAATCTGAGGAGGATGAAATGGTGGTTTTGGTTGAGGAGGAGGACGAGGTTGTGGACCTATGCAAAGCTACAATTTCAAATTATTGGGACAATATCAATGATATTTACCAAACCTGTAGTCGTAATGTACCTAATGTACTACCATAGATCACACAGTTGAAGATTGTCCACAACTGATTGCGAAATGGCAAGAAAATAATGTTTTTCCACAACAGAACCATAATCAAAATGTGAACCAGAATGTGAACCAGCTGGTGAATCCACCACAAAACTAGAACCAAGGTCCAACTGTTTGGAAGTTCTTAGCAGAAACCAAGGCTCAAATTGTGGATGTTGGAGTCATTACTCGTGGAGGTGCGACAACAGGGGATGATGGTATGATCCCACAAATTTGATTGGTAGCTCAGAAGAAGGTGCAGTTTGATGTGACCGCTGAGAGATATACATTCTTTGAAGCAAGAGACACCATTAGAAGAGATATGGGTAAGTTATCTATTTATGAGATGTCGCATGTTTTTGATTCTACACTTGCCGAAGGACCATCATGAAGGTATGGTACATTGCAAAGTTTCTTTGAAAGTTATTTGTCACTAGAAAAATACCCTGATGCGCTAGCTAAGATCGCAAGTTTGCTGCAACGACCAGAGAAAGGTCGTCAGGACTCTGCTGTGAATTCCTTGCACAAAAAGAAAACTGGAAAGGAGATGAGGATGAATGTCCAAATTGGATATTATGATGTGGATTCAATTATTCTGGATTTGGAATCAGATGTCAACATTTTCACAAAACAAACATGGGAGAAGATGGGGAAGCCACAGTTGGTTGGTCCCCGGTGAAACTACGACTGGGAAATCATGCCAGAGTGTTGCCAATTGGGTGAGTACCATGCTTTATGGTGGAAGTCGAAGGAATGAAGACATATGCGGATTTCGATGTTATCGAAATTTTCGATGAAGGAAGCTCATATCCTACACTGTTGGGGATTGGATGAGCCATTGACAACTTAGCAGTGATCAACTTCAAGAAGCGGGTGATGAATTTTGATAACCGCGACATACGAGTCATAGCCCCATTGTATCTGAGCAAAGGAAGAAGGTATGTCAAACTAGTCAAGGAATAAGTTGGAGGAGGATGAGACCATGCATACAACATTTCAGAGGATTATGTCCAACCCACTGCAGACAGAGAGATGGGTTGCCGAAGCTCAAGCTCTTCATCATCGAATTTTGATGACGAGCTGGAAAATTGGCAGATTTAGCTACATGAGGTGTCGATTCGGAAGTGTGGATGAATCACTCAGTCACTATGTTGGGTCGCAATGGAGGTGGTTGAATTATCGACATATGAAGGCTTGCCTAATTTGCATGAATTTATTAATGAATTTGAAGACAAGGTCTCAGAACCACAAAGACTATTCGCATTTGACGAGGCATTGAAGGCCACTCCAACACGTTGGTGGATGAAACATAAGAAATTGATCAATGGATGGTAGTTGTGTCACAGGTTAATGATAGATCATTTTGGCAAACCAGATCGCTATCAAATCAAAAAGTATGACAGATGAAATGATCTCAATTATCATTTGAAAGAGTGCTAGACTACGTGCATATCATGACCAAAGGATAAGTGGGTACATGTTTTTGTACAAACATTGGAAGAAATGTCATGACAATGGTATGTATCAGTAGAACTCTGAAGGGAGATCATGACATGGGAGGACTTGACGATCTGTTTTAGTCACACTTTTAGTTTTGTGGATGTTGAACCACTAATTCATACTGCACTATATCACATCTGCAATGTCATATTGGATATAGTTCCAAGTTGCATATCTTGCAGAATCTCAAGAGGTACCAATGATGCAGTCGATGATGGAGTGTTACAATGTAACCGGAGGACCTCATGATGGGGATGAACCAAGGAACACCAATATTCCATAATATGAAAGAAGTCGAAACATCACGACACTGGAGATGTCGACAGACAAGGTTCACCAACCGTTGAGGATTCAGAAGGTCAACATTGGGACAAAAGAGGAACCAAAGTTCACTAATATAGGGGATTATTGGGATGAAGAAACTATGGCAAAGACCATCAATGTGTTGCATGAGTTTCAAGACTTATTTTCAACTAAATTCTATGAAATGAAAGGAATCCTAGGAGATTTGGGAGAAATGAAAATCCCACTCGAGTTAGATGCGAAGCCAGTGAAGCATCAAATGTATTGTCTGAATCCGCAATACAAGGAGAAAGAGAAGGCTCAGCTAGATAGAATGTTGGACGCAGGAATCCTTGAACCAATCGAAGAATCGGAGTGGATCAGCCAAATGGTCGTACAAGATAAGAAGACAAGAGAGGTTGGGATCTGTGTCAACCTCCAAAAGTTATATGATGCATGCCTTCATGATCCATTCCCTACGCCATTTACTAACGAAGTACTAGAAGGAGTAAGTGGTCAGAAAATGTATTTGTTCATGGATGGATTTTCAAACTATCATCATATTAGAATTGCGAAGGAATATTGACATAAGACAACTTTTGTGACTGAGTGGGGATGCTTTCAGTACACGGTGATGTCGTTTGGACTAAAAAATGCACCTGTGATATTCTCTAGGATCGTAGTCACTACGTTTAAGGACATTAATAAAAATTTTATGGTGGTCTACGTGGATGATTGGACAGTCTATGGGATGGTAAAGGATCATCTCGCAAATCTATGATTGATGTTGGAGCGGTGTCTCCAACACTAGATCGCACTAAATTCAAAGAAATGCATATTTTGTGCACCGTTCAGGATTTTTTTGGGGCATGTTGTATATAAGGGAGGGATGTTGTTTGATCCAGCTACGATTGTTCTTATTGTTAACTTTCCCCACTGACGAATGTGAAACAAATCAGAGCGACATTCGAACATATGGGACATTATTGAAATTTCATAAGAGGATATGCGGCGATCACAACGCCGATGGAGAAGTTGTTGAATAAAGATGTGCAGTTCGAATGGAGTCACAAGTGTCAAGGGAGTCTAGACACCTTAAAGCAGAAGATGGTCACAACAACAATATTGGTCTTTCTAGACTGGATGAAGGAATTTCATGTCCATGTCGATGCAACATCTATCATGTTAGGAGTGTTTTTGGTGCAAGTAGGTGAAGGGGATATTGACCATCTGATTGTTTTTGCAAGTCGAAAGATGTCATCTGCAGAACAAAACTACACCACAAAAAAACATGAAGGCTTGGCAATAGTATATGTGCTCCAAAAATTCCATCATTACCTATTAGGAGGACATTTCAAGATGTTCACTGATCATTATGTGCTAAAATACTTGGTCAACAAGCCTGTGTTGGGGGGGAATGTATGCTGTTGGCTGCTACTCTTCCAAGAGTTTGATTTTGAAATCATCATGAAGCTAGGTCACTTGAGTGCAGGACTTGTCCATTTGTCGTGAATTGAGACAGGCAAAGAACCAACCAACATCAAGGATGGGTTACCTGATGCACAATTATTCAAGGTTGGAATGGTCAATGACCATTATGAGCAAATAATTCAATTTTTGGCGATAGGGAAAGCATCAGATGATTTCACCACAAGTCAGAAGAAACAATTGGTTGTTCGAGCTATGGATTTTTGGTTTATTACTAGACAACTCTATAATATGGGACCTAACGAGATTCTACATCGATATGTCTTACCGCATGAAAATGAAAGGATATTGGCAGAAGCACATGATATGGTTGTAGGAGGACACTATGGAGGTCGTGCGATGACTAGGAAGATACTCCAAGCAAGCCTCTGGTTGCCAACTGTGCATAATGATGTGGCAGACTATACGAAGAGTTGTGATGTTTTCCAAAGAAAGGGGAAGCCTTCATGAAGGGATGAGATTCCCTTAATACCTCAGGTAACGCTGTAGCCATTTGATAAATGGGAAATGGATTTTGTGGGACCCATCAACCCACTAGAAAAAAGGACAAGTGCATGGTATATCATCGGAGCGACGGATTATCTCACAAGACGGGCATAAGCCGCACCAGTGGTAAATTGCACTGCTGTGACTGGAGAAAGGTTTCTGTTCGAAAATGTTGTCACTAGGTTCGATTGCTCGAAGATATTTATGAGTGATCAGGGGAGGCATTTCATCAACTACACCATCACCACACTGAAATAGGAGTTCCAAATCCAATACAAGAAGAGAACTCCTTATCATCCACAGGCTAATGGGACAGTCGAATCATTCAATAAGGTATTGGACCATGCGCTCACCAAGGTCTGTAATGCAAGTTGTGATGATTGGGACTTGAAGATTCTAGTGATATTATGGGATTATCGAACCACCTACAAACGATTGACAAGGTAGATGACATTCAAGTTGGTGTATGGCCAGGAAGCAGTGATCCCAATGGAATATATTGTTTGAAGTCTGTGCATCGCAACAACAACAAGGATGGATGATGAAGGAGCACTGGAAGAACGCCTGACGCAGTTGTTGCAGCTTGAGGA
The DNA here is from genome assembly GCA_001517045.1 of Pseudotsuga menziesii. Taxonomy (NCBI): domain Eukaryota; kingdom Viridiplantae; phylum Streptophyta; class Pinopsida; order Pinales; family Pinaceae; genus Pseudotsuga; species Pseudotsuga menziesii. The sequence continues at coordinate 324,659 of LPNX010950504.1, read as the reverse complement.
AGATCAATTTGTCACAGAATTTTATCAGTGCATGGAGAAGGATCGCCAGAAGCCATGGCATGTTTGAAAAATCAAAACCAAGCACTTACAACAAGGTGATATGGTGTTGTTCTATGACAGTAAGTTTGTGAAACACCCAGGTAAGTTGAAAATGCATTGGTTAGGTCATTATGTAATCAATTTTATTACCGATGGAGGTGCGGTACAGTTGCAGCAGCTAGATGGCACGATGTTTCCTAAGTTAGTGAATGGAATCCAACTAAATACCTACTAGGATATCCAAATGTGATGCGCTGCTTAAGGCACTGTGCAATGAAAAAAAATGTAGGAGTTGGTACATAGGAGGCTAGAGAAATGGAATCCAGTGGAAACATAAGAGGAAATAGATTGAGCACAGCAGGAAATAGTTTGGCGACGTCCAGATGGAAGCGATACGGTCAAATCAGGAAGTTAATGTAGCAATTAAACCAGTCGGGTGGTGGCATTGATGGACAAGACGCACATTTATGGAGAATCTGACCGTTAGATCGGGAAAATCGGAGGTAGATTCAGATGATAAGTGGTGGATTTGGTCGTGATGATTGGAGATCATTCACACACATGCTTTTGAGCTATAAGAGGGGGTGGGGTGCGAGTTGAATGAACCATTTTTGTTGTTGATTTGAGTAGAGCATAGAGCGATAACAGAGCATAGTTGAGAGGTTGCGAGTGATTAAGATTGTAACGATGGCCCAAGTTATTTCCAGTGGAAGTATTCAGGACTTGCCACCCCTCGGCACACTAATTGAGGAAGAAATGGTTGACTTGCAGGAGGAGACTTAGCAAATTCCATGGAAGAAAAGGGGTGTGAATCGTCCCAATTCCCCCATGCAAAAGAAGCGAATTACTAGAAGTTCCAATAGAGTGGAAGTCGAAGCAAGGGCAGAGGCTAGACAGTCAACAACTGATCCTAAATATTCCATGGCAAAGAGGATGGAAATGGTTGAAGACATCCCTCGGTTTATCCCCCCATGTAAGCCTAGTGCGACATAGATTAAGATAACTAAGAACTAGAAGTACCCTATTTGCATACCGATGATTCCCATGAGAATGCATTGCATGTTGAATATCGTGCCATTCTTGACAAGGATGCAATACAAGGATCATGACTTGTTAGCGTATGTTGAATTCCCTATAGAAGCATTCGAGTCACAAAAGCACGACGATGGAGGACCACTTGTTCACACACCGCAATAGTGGGAAATGGGATTACACAAGTCGAGGCTGTTAGGCCTCACACACATGTCGCATTTTGGTCATCTTACACAAGATAATGCATGTGCAAAGCAACTGTTGGCATGCTTCCATGGAGGATACTTGTGGCTAGACACTAAGGTGCCAGTCACCATGGAGTTGATATCGTAGATAACTACGTTACCAATGCAGGGGCCCGACCCATTGCAATACTTTCGTGACAAGGATAATGATAAGCGATTAGTCGCTAAGTTGAAGAATAAATATGGAATGGACCTAGACAACAGAGCATATGTTGTTGATACCATAAATGACCACGCGGTTCAGGTCGTAGCCAAAATTTTGGCTATCAAAGTGGTGAGGAAGAACCGCCCCAATCAATGCACATCCGGGGTGATCTCATGCGCGAAGCAGTGCGCAGAAGGAGTGCAAATGAATTGGTCATTATTTTTATTGAACTAGTTGACGAATGATACCATGCATGTCCAAGAAGGTAAGCGACCATTCACTTACTCTTGGTTCTTGATAATAATTTCATTAGTTGGATGATCAAATCCCTAAGAGTATCAAGGCATGGAGGTTGAAGTCGCTTGAACATGCAAGGGAGTGAGATACCAAAACTTGTGGTATATTGATAAGATGGAGCATTTGGTTGAATTTGCAATACAATTTTGGATGTATTGGGATGCATTGCGGATTGCAGCAGAAAATGTTTCGCGCCTTTTGGAGGAGGCAGCTACAAAATATCAACGGATCGCAAGATTTGTGATGGGGGCACAAGCCATTCATATCCAAGCGCATCGAGATCAAGGGAAGCAATGGTTGGCCACCCAGTATAAGCTGACTGACGAAGAACTTGACATCATAGTTAATGACTAGCCCGCTGAGTGGAGAATCCTGGTGAGTAGCAATGATCTGTCGGATACCGAGGCAGTGTTAGGATTATTAATCCTCCCTTGTCCAATTTGGTCATATGTCTAAATCAAGAGCCATGTCTAAATTAGGAGTCCATCCAGTCTATTTTTAGTCACTAGCACCATTGGGTCCACTTGGCCTAATTGGGGCACATGTTCCAGTTACTAAAGTGTGGGGAACACTAATTGAGGCCTACTGCCACTGATTGCACTTGCATGCATCAGTTTAGGATCCTCCTAGATCAATTCCTACAATTTAGGAGCCACTGGGAGTGCCGATACCAACCTTCATTAGTCGAATTCAGTTAGTGACTAGTCAAGCTGAGTCAGGAGTCAGTTACATTCCATTCTAGTCCTCTACATTCAGTTAGCGCTAGGTTTGCATGGTTTCATGCAGGATAGGCGCATTTCTCACCTACCACAATCAGTTAGCCTTAGTCAACACTGAAGTAGACACTTGAGTTGTGTTTTAGAACTCCATTGAACTCTGGTAATGGTTTAGACAATGTCAGTTAACTATTGAGTCCTCCGATGGTGATTTAGATAAGGTCTTAGTTACCTACAGTCAAGTAGAGTCTAATCAATTAGAATTTCCTCATGTGGATTTGAATTGCATGTGGCTATTTAAGTCATTGTACTTCATTGTAATTATTATCTAATTACTCTTTGATTAATGAAAATCATTCACAGCTGCAAGCCATTTTTGTACTGCTTCATTCTTCAATAACTGAGTAAATTGTGTGATCTATCTTGTGAGTTGTGTGTTTGTCCACATATCTATGTGCCCAATTTAATATTGTATCAGAGCCTCGATGGACAAGGAACTTCTCCTCCTCAGATCTCCTACTGGATCATTTTTGAGCAAAATTGCTCCTTCCAGCTCTGCACCAGAAGCAGAGGTTTACCACTTAATACCCCAAGTTAAGGAATTTTTGATCAAGCTTGATCAACTATGTTGGGTGTGATGAAAACCTGAAATGTGCATACTATCGACCTTACGATGCCAATTTTGTGTTTTTGTAGGTACGAATTCGAATGGCTTCATCAATTCTAGATTCATCAGTTCCTCTTCTCACCCTATTTACAAACTATTTTGAATGGAAGATGAAGATGATTGCATCTCTAAAGAGACAAGATATCTATGAGGTGTCTATTGGACTTGGTGAAGAGTCCTTTGAGAGAGAGGATGTCTGGCTAAATAAATGTGATACAGCTTATGGAACAATGTGTATGGCCCTTTCTCCTAGCATACGCTACCTCAAAATATCTGTTAAAAACCCAAAGCATCTCTGGAAAATATTGGATAGAACCCTTGGAATGATTGATGAGGATCATAATAGCACTTTGGAGAGCACATCCAGTACCATAATCATCCTTGATCCAAAAATATCAGCCTCCACTCTCTCTGATGAAGTTTTTCAAAATGAAGAAGAAGCAAAATCTTCTACACAGTCAATTCGAATTGAAGACAGTCTCCTTGCAATGAATCGTTCTCCTGATGCTCCGTAAGTTCATGAGATCTCTGATATATAATATCCTCATATGGATGAAACCAAAGAAGACATTTGATCTCTAATATTGAACAAAAACACCGCTGCACTTCCATGCAAACATTCACCGGTGATTTCCCTTTGAATTCTGTGCAAAATTTGCCAGTAATTGCTTCCAAAAGTGAAGAGGAATTTGATTTCTCTCTCTCTAATGTTGCTGCTGGTGTAAAAATATGTAATACCTTGGATATTTTGGAATAAATATCATATTACTAGAGTGATCCATTCACTCCCCTTGATCTAGATCTTCCAGCAAATTCCTGCAGGATTCAAATGCACCAAAATTTAGAATTTTGAAGAAGAAGAAAGTTGTGCATCCACCGTTTCGGTTGACCATTTATTTGGATATGATACGAACCTTATTGGATATGATATGATATTATTTGGATATGATATGATACTGCTTGGTTTAATATTTCAGTACTGCTTGTAGTTGTTCTCATCAACAGTGTGAAGAAACAACTACCGCAAGTCTCCTACAAAACTGCTGCTGGGGATTTGATTTGATTTCACAATTTTGGATTTGCTGTGAACCTATTTAGATCTGATTTAATTTCTGATATGATATTTTTTGGTTCAAATTTTAAAATCCAAGAGCTTTCAGTCATGCTTGTAGCTGCTCTCACCAATTCTGGTGTGAAAAATCAAGTACTGCACTTTCTCTTCAAAACTGTTGTTGGGGATTTGGTGTAAGTTTCCTCTTATGAGGTTGCTGATATTTTATTATGTGATTCATTAGATATTTCAGAAGCTGTATCAGAATATGGAGCTCAAGAATTCACTCTCAACAGTCCCAGTGCTTCTATTCTACCGTTGATCACATGCTCATCTCCTCATAGAACTAGCAAAGAGGAAGAAATTCTGCATCCGCCTGAACACTTGCTCCTAACACTTGGGGCTGATTTTACCACTCATGGTTTGATGTTCATGGATGCAACATATCAGTTTCTTGATTGTTCCTCACATGTTCTAAATCCTCAAGAACCTTTTCTCACTTATCATATGACTTCAGTTGCTCTACATGGGTCCAGTCTTCATTCGACAGTTGTCTATGTTTCTGATTTAGTTGAGCATATCATTCTTCTTCCAAAGAGGAATATTCCTCTAGACATAATTATGGAGAGGTTCACATGTTAGGACCCGGGATACCTGTGCATAGAAGAACCAGATTGATCCTGATTCTATCTACTTAATTAGAGGGGGGGATTTTTTCCCATGTGGTTTTTTCCCCAACTCCTTGTATTGAGCAATTACTTTACTTTATTTGATGTAATGGGTGACCTATGGTCTTAGTCACCAGGGCCCACAAATTTTCTAAGTTAGAATTCAGGGGGGGTGTCAGGATTATTAATTCTCCCTTGTTCAATTTGGTCATATGTCTAAATCAAGAGTCATTTCTAAATCGGGAGTCCATCTAGTCTATTTTTAGTGACTATCACCATTGGGTCCACTTGGACTAACTGGGGCACATGTTCCAGTTACTAAAGTGTAAGGAGCACTAATTGAGGCCTACTGCCACTGATTGCACTTGCATGCATCAGTTTAGGAGCCTCCTAGATCAATTCCTACAATTTAGGAGCAACTGGGAGTGCTGATACCAACCTTCATCAGTTAAGTTCAATTAGTGACTAGTCAAGCTGAGTTAAGAGTCAATTACATTCAGTTCTAGTCCTCTACATTTAGTTGGTGCTAGGTTTGCATGGCTACATGAAGGAGAGGCACATTTATTACCTACCACAGTTAGTTAGCCTCAATCAACACTGAAGTAGACACTTGAGTCGTGTTTTAGAACTCCGTTGAACTTTGATAATGGTTTAGACAATGTCAGTTAACTATTGAGTCCTCCGACTGTGATTTAGAAAAGGTCTTAGTTACCTACAGTCAAGTAGAGTCTAATAAATTTGAATTTCCTCATGTGGATTTGAATTGCATGTGGCTATTTAAGCCATTGTACTTCATTGTAATTAGTATCTAATTATTGTTTGATTAATGAAAAGTATTCACAGCTGCAAGCCATTTTTGCACTATTTCATTCTTCAATAACTGAGTAAATTATGTGATCTATCTTGTGAGTTGTGTGTTTTTCCACATATCTATGTGCTCAATTTAATAGGCAGGTCCCCCACCTGACGCCCTAGTAGACCACACACAAGAACCAGAGGGCGAGCAAGAATTGCAAGCGGAGTAATCAAATATTTTGACAGACTCTGAACTGGAGCGACATTTGGAAGAAGGGCGAATGAAGCAGAGTTTTGAGCAGGGTGAAGCTAGCAACACCCTGACCATGACAGGGGACCAGGTGACTCGCATTCTTACTGTGATCACCACAAATACCACTATGAATGAGGCATAGGTAAAGACTCAATTAGAGTCTTTGATTAATGCTATTTTGGAAAAAGGTACCAGAAGCCAATGTGTTGCAGAGAATTGGAGAGTTGAGCACAGGTAAGCAGGTCTGGATAGTACAGAATCCATCGTGAGTATTGGAGACCAACAATGAGGATGTTGACGCATCGCTTCAACAGTTCCATACAAATACATTGGATTTCAATGAATTACCAACCCACACTTTGGTGCGGTTGTAGAAGATGGCAATCCAGGAGCTTGCCGACCAAGAACAAATCATTGGCGGCCACTTATTGAATTTGCAAGAGTAGGAAGCATTGGAGAAGCAAGAGTTAAAGGGCCTCAAGAAGGAACATGACATAGTAATTGAGGAGAAAGTGCAGATATGGGACAACAAGGTGTAGTTAGAAAAATCTATCGCATTTGCATGTTAGGAAATTCCTGACATTACAGACGCAATGTTCGAAAAAGCTAAGGTTATGCAACTGGGCCAGGTTATTGCAGATCTGTGAAGAGATAATGAGGAGTTACAGGAATGAGTAATCCCAAGCACACCACCTAAGAAAGTTGCAACATGAAAGGGAACGATAGAGGATGTGGCAACGGAGCTGAAAGAAAGCGAGAAGACAACCAAGTTAATCACTGATGAAACTGTGTAATTTTGGGGCAATGTGGTTCAAGATGAGCAGTTGCAACAATTAAGCATGCAGTTGAATGAAGCTGAGGCACAATTAAAATTGATGTGGGTGTCACTCAAGGCGATGCCCCCCGTCATATAAGTAACTAAGGAATCAGAATTGAAAGCATTGAAATAGTGAGAAACCAAGGCAATAGAGTGTCATCAACGTCGCACCACTCAGCTGGATGAGTTCCGGGATGTTGGTGAGAAGTTGGCACTTAATAAAGTGAATGTGATTCAAGCTACATAGGATAGTTGAAAGGAAGTGACCACCAAACTTGTTGAAAATCCATCTAAGCAGGATGGGGAAGAATGCATGGCGATCCGTGCAAAGGAAAAAGCTACAGTTTATGAAGTTGAACAACAGTATAAAGATTTCAAGATCAATATCAATGAGTATCCAATGTCTAGTTGACGTGGATTGAGGATGAGCCACAAGATTCTGTTCAGGGCCTATTCACAGGCAGTATGGATGTGCATAGTACGGAAATAGATACACAAGGTGCGCAAGACAAAGGACACTGTGCAAGGCGAAGAAGTCGACAAACAGTCGGCTTGGTCATAAGTTTTGTATTTTTTTGTCATAATTTTGTATTTTTTGGTCCAAGTCAATTAGAGAGTCGGTTAATGTGAACCATTTTGTAAAGGGACAAGCCTATATATAGAATTAGGAATGTAGTAGGAAAATAAGCATATAGAGACGCATAATTTTATGTGTGATGATCTCTTTGACATTTGGGAAAGATTTATCTATGTGTTTGTTCTTTGTTGCAACCCTGAGAAAGTATTTCGTGAACATGTTTTGATGCATAGAAGTAATATGAAATGTGTGGATGATGTTTGAACCACTTCGTCTGGATCTATGATGTTATGTTTTCTACTTTTACTATGTTAGTGATGTGATCTAAATGAGTAATTGTTGCAATATGGTTTATGGTACTGAATGATGCGATGTCTCTGCATACTGAATGATGTCATGTTTGTCGATCTGTTTATGAAAGAATCTAATGATGTGATCTAATGTGAATGGTTATCAATGCAAACAAACATGAATAAATGATGATAAATACCACATCTTGAATCTCTAGTTGATATTGCGACGGTAAGAAAATAACGGATAATTATATGCGCAAATCCTCCTCTTTACTACGAAAAAGTGGTTCATGCAGCTCTAAGTCGAACATTTTGGGTGAGACTTCATCTTCTTTGCAGGTGTTGCTGGACAGGGTAAAACCTGTCTGGGCCAATTCCTAGGAGATCGCAGTGTTTAGGGGTGTCGACAGAGTGTGAACCCCTGTCGACAAGTCTGTGTCAACAACTTTGCAGAGGGACTATGTTCATAGAGAAGAGGGTCATGGATTCTAGAAGTGGTACGAGAGGACGATACAAAATCCATTCTCTTAGGTTCCCCGCCCTTGATAGAATATAAAACTAGTCCCAATGCAGAAGCAACCCAAATGACGCGCCCCACCAATCACTTACTCATGGAAGGAAATCAATAGAAACAATCGCTAGTCACCGAATATTGTACACGACTCATGGAAGGAAATCAATAGAAACAATCGCTAGTCACCGAATTTTGTACACCACCAAAAAAGAAACAACCACAAGAACCCACAAAATCCAATCTACCTCCAATACCCAACAAAGACCACCACGTTAACCAGATTCACCCTAATTCTTCCAACTCCATCGAGAACCGTCGTGAAATTTTGTCAAACCCTAGCACCCCATTGTAATGAGTCCAGTTTATATGGATTTATAAATAAAAGTTACAAAGTCATTTACTTGAAACATGTGAATATTAAAAAAAAAGTTTATACATATATTTTGTCACATCCCCACTCCTCATCTCGACAATGGAGAGGACGCAAGGGTGATCTAGCCCCATGAACATGATAATAAAAACTTATTGAATTAAAAACATACATAGATGCATTATACATGAAATAAACAATGGAATAAAAACACATTCATTCAAGCATTCACATGTTCATAGTAATTCATAAAACAAATACAGTTGCGGAAATTAAATAAACAAAGAATTATTATCTTGAGAAAAAGCTTCCCCACAACTAGCTATGTCGCTACAATGTTCCACCCAACCATAGGCTAGTGTGCTCATCAATCTCTCAGCGCCACTTTCACCCCCCAAGCCGGGCATGATTTCCACAAGGAACTAGGGAACCACAGGCTTACACACAGCAAGACCAAACGCCCATAGTCAATCCAACACATAGTTGGGTTTCACAGAATATTAGAGAAACAAGCCAATAACATGGCGGCCTTGGACTTACTCATTAAAGCCAACAATCAGATCCAAACACAATCAACCATCAACAGATGGGTTCCTTAGACTTAATCAGCCAAGTCAGTACAATCATGCACTTCACAACAAAATACAATTGTTGGGTTGTAGAGAAATGTTTGGCAACCAAAATCAGAAATGGAAGATGGGGAAAAACAACCTTGGGTAAGAAAAATACGATTCCAGGAATCATTCTTGGGCAATATGGGAGAAAATTGTCCACCATAAACCCCCAAATCGTACATCTAGACTCGGAGAATGTTTCTGGACATAGCAGGAGCAAAACTGACCTCCATTCACCCACAAATCAGAAAATCTTGGCTCTTTAACCATTGAGAAACACACCAACGAATTTATGGGTATGGAAAAATGAGGAAACAACAAAAATCATGAGGGGAAAACTCCCAGCAAGCTCAATTGCATGAGGAGAGGAAAAACTCCTCTTAAAGCCCCCAAAATCGTGGGTCTCTTCTCCCATTCACTAAGAAACACAAAAATGAATTCCTAGCCATGGAGAAAAATGGGTAAACTGTAGAAAAACGTGAGGGAATATCCTATCTTGCTCACAAGTCAAAAATGGCCTCTTCAAACCCCAAGAATCATGGTCCCCTTCTTCCCATTTGCCAACAACACAGAAAATGAATTATGGGCATGGAGAAATGAAGAAAACAACAAGAATCGTGAGGGAGAGATATCAACAAGCTTCAGCTGCATGAGAGAGCCCCCCACGTGAATGGTAATGGGTGAGGAATAAAATATGTGGGTGAATAATAGCTTGGGAATTCATTTCCAAGAATTTTCTTTCCCAAGAGGTAAAAAACACATTTTCCAAAAATGGTTGGCTTCCCAAATTAGAATTTAACCTCCATACCTTTCCCATCCCAAGGAAATAACTACTTCAACCTCTTCTAGATGACTGGCCACAAAAGGACAAAATGGGTAGTTGACCACTTTATGAGTTTTCCCTTTGACACTTNCTTGGCTTTTCCCCATTGGCTCAAGTGTTTGAATATCCCCCCCCCCCTCCATATTCCTTGTGAAATCATTCCCCCATATCTTTAATGTTGCAGCGCATAGCTAATTGTGGTATTTTTATTAATTGCATAGTTACATGATGTATCAAAACATATTGTGCCTAGCTAGCACATAAATCGTCAGCATCGATTTTAATTGCCGAAACATAAAATACTAAATCCATGGTGGGGCCTTTGCCTTAAGCTCCACACCACGATTTATTAACGCTATTTATATCATATGCAATTCAATACCATGGGGTCGAAACTGGGGTGTTACATTCCCCTCCCCCTTCAACAACATTGTCCTTAGTGCTTTACAAAAATTTAACAAATTGCTACACTGGCACCACCCTCATCACTCTGCAAAATTGAACCAAAAGATGGGTGTGCCAAGTACATGGAATCCTCTAGCTCCCATGTAGTTGTATCAAGACTATGGTGCTTCCTTCGCACCTTTACATGTCCAATGGTACGATTTGTATCTCCTCCTGGGTTCCACTTCGTGGTTGTCTTGCATACAAAATCCTCCAAGTCCTTTATTGCATGTGTTAATACACACCACATGATCGTTTTCTGGGTCTTAGAGAATCCTTCTCCTGAGCTTGGAACATTTCCAGTGTCTTTGGAAACCAACAATACCTATGCTCAAGCCCCAAGAAATGAGTCAATTCCCATGTCAGTACTCACAAGATTTTCCAAAATCATAGATGAATCACATGCACATGTATATTGACATAAAATCAACAAGAAGATGCCAAGTGAACCAAAGACTTATCTGCATAAGTATCTCCTTTTGGTTCCACAGGTATCCGACTTGGCTTTATACAACCATGGCACTCACAACCCTGCCCCATGCCATGCCTGGGTGCGCATTAAAAGGTAGCACAGTTTCTACAAGCCTTGGATCATCTGAAAATACCTCTCAACTAAGATTTGACACTTCGTTCTTGAGCCCAACACCTCTTCGGGTGCTTCAATGGAAGTTCTACTCAAGAGCCTGCACCTCCTCTAGGTTCTTACCAAGATTAGGTGCTTCCCTTCCAAACACCACAATGAATTTAATTCACATGTCAGATTCATTCCTATAGGATGCAATCTAACAAGATTTTCAAAACCATGGCGGCATCATATGCTCATGTATATTTATAGAAAATCAACAACAAAATTTTGATAAGTAAACCAACTACTTATCTGTATAGCATCTCTCAACCAAGATATGGTCATCCCCTGCTTCAGAGCCTAACACCTCCTTGGGTGCTCAATGGAAGCTCTAGCTTACGAGCCTAACACCTTTTCCAGTGCTCACCAATGCTCAGGAGCTTCATTTCCAGGCACCATAACAGATTAATTCACATGTCAGATTCATTTCGTGGGATTTATTTCTTAATAAGATTTTCAAAATCTTAGTTGAATCATTATGCACATGTGTAATTACAAAAAATCAACCATTATTTTCCAAGTAATCCAATACTTACCTGTATAGCATCTCTCAACTGAGATCTGGTCAGCCTCGCTTCAGAGCCTAACACCTCCTTGGGTGCTTAATGAAAGCTATGGCTTAAGGGCCTAGAACCTCCTCCAAGTTCTTACCAATGCTTAGACGCTTCCTTTCCAAACATCATAATACCTAGGGGTTATTCTCTTCACAGATCCCCCACTCTCGTGAAAATCCCCTTCCGGCATGAATGTGTGTGGAAAGAAATCTAACCAGATGTCTTACACCCTGGGCATCCCTAGTGATGCATACCAGTGCCTAGCTGGAAGGGGGGAGAAGCTATGTAACCAAGTACATCCTTCCAGAGGAGCCATTTACTCCATGTACATATTTCATCGTCTCACTGTGTTACATACAAACATGCAATTTACATCAGATGTCATCATAAAATTTCAATCATAGATTTTCAAACCTATTCCAACACATCCCTTTGAGAAGCTATGTATACCTAGTACATCCTTTCGAGCCGCCATGTATGCCCAGTACATATTTTCATCATCTCACCTACGTTACATACAAGCATGCAGTTCATATGAGATGTCATCATAAAAAATTCAATCATAGGTTTCCAAACCTATTCCAAGCACATTCCTCCGAGAAGCTATGTACACTCAGTACATCCTTCCAAGGAGCCATATACACCCAGTACATCCTTCCAAGGAGTTATGTATCCCAAACACATCCTTCTGAGAAGCTATGTACTCCAGGGGCGTACTTCCATCATCTCAGCTACGTTACATACAAGTGTGCAGTTCATATGAGATGTCATCATAAAAATTTAAATCATAGATTTTCAAATCTGTTTCATGCATACATGATTTCCCAAATATCAAACGATCAATAGCATTGATAGTCAAATAAAATTCGAGCTCACAATTCTGCTTCCTGCAGAAAATCAGATTGTTTCAACCATGAGGTCATCCTCATATTTCTTGGCTTTTTCAACTAGGAGTACTTATCCCCTACTTACACATGCTTCCCAAAACCTGGACATCCACATACAACATGTCATCTTGACACAATTTTAAATCAACCAAACAGTCACAATTAGCAATAGGAAACTTCAAACATCAAGTAATGCAATACAAGCATATCCATTGTTAGCATGATTCAAAACCATCACAGGAGATCATAGTCTCCCATAATCAACAAAAAACCTTGCAATCTGAAGTTTCAAAATCTGTTCTCAGTCATGAGATCCTTCTCATTGAACATGGAGCTTCCTGCCCTGGGTTTCATTAGGCACAACCATACTGCTCTTCTCAGGTCATTCTAACTGCAATCTTTAGGAAGTCCTCATATGTATGCCCATACACACAAGGGCCATTTCCTCATGGAACTACAAGTTCACATGCATGCTTCCTCAACCTATACATAGACTCAACTTTACATGTAGAATATCTTTCAATGAACCTCTTGCAAATTCCTACAAATCCCACAAAAGATATTACATCTATTAGCTTTCTTGGAGTAGGCCAACTCATCATGGCCTCAATATTTTCAGGGTCTACATATATTTCTTTATCTGAGATAATGTGACCCAAGTAATGAATTCTATCTTCATAAAAGTCATAGTTGCTCAACCTTGCACACGATTTATGCTTCTTGAGCAATTTCAAAGTCAGCCTCAAATGTTCCACATGTTCTTCCTCATTCTTAGAATAAGTAAGAATTCCATCAAAAAGGATAGAACTAACATGTCCAGAAACTTAGTGAAAACATTATTCATGAGGCACATGAATGTAGCTGGTGCATTTGTGAAACCAAATGGTACCACCACAAACTCATAAGATCTCTACCTTGCTCTAAAGGCTGTCTTATGAATATCTTGATCCTTGATTCTTACCTGATGGTAACCAGACCTTAAGTCAATCTTGGAAAATACCTTTGCTCCTCTCATTTGATCAAAGAGGTCATCATTCCTAGGTAAAGGGTACTTTCTCTTCACAGTGACTTTGTATTAAATTGAGCACATAGATTTGTGGACCAACACACAACTCACAAGATAGATCATACAATTTACTCAACAATTGAAGAATGAAAGGATGCAAAAATGGCTTGCAACTGTAAATGCTTTCATTACTCAAAAGTAATTAGATAATTAATTACAATGAAGTACAATGGCTAAATAGCCTCATGCAATTCAAATCCATGTGAGGAAATTCGAATTGGTTGGACTTTACTTGACTGGATGGTTAACTAACCTTATCTAAATCATTATTAGAGTTCATCAGTGTTCAAATCCAAACTCAAGTGTCTAATTCAGTGTTAACTAGTCTAACTGACTGAGGTAGATGAGTATATGTGCCTTACCTGCATGTAGCCATGCAATCCTAGCTCTAACTTAGTAGAACTGAATTTAAGGGACTGGAACTGAATGTAACTGACTCCTAACTAAGCTTGACTAGTCACCAACTGAACTCAACTGATGGAGGTTGGTATCGGTACTCCCAGTGGCTCCTAATTTGTAGGGATTGATCTAGGAGGCTCTTAAATTGATGCATGCAAGTGCAATCAGTGGAAGTTTTCCTCAATTAGTGTTCCCCGCACTTTAGTAACTGGTACATGTGCCCCAATTAGTCCAAGTGGACCCAATGGTGCTAGTGACTAAAAATAGATTGAAAAGACTCCTGATTTAGACATAATTGACCAAATTGGCCAAGGGAGGATTATAATCCTAACACCCCCCGTAAAAGCTAACTTGGACAATTTGTGGGCTATGGTAACTAAGACCATAGGTCACCCATTACAACAAGTAAAGTAATTTCTTAACACAAGGATATGGGAAGAAAACTACATGGGAAACCCCCCTCCCCCCAACTAAGCAGATAGAATCAGGATTCAAGTTTGAAAAACTTGAAAATATGTTGCTACAACCTCTGTAATGTAGCGAAGTAGCATGCATGATGTTTAGTGCATGGGTATCCTAGGGCCTGGCATGTATACTTCTCCATATTCTCCCAAAATGATGATGGAAGGAAGGAGGAATGTAACCTTTGCCTCTTTCTGGATGAAGTTGTGTATGATCCACTCTATTCTTCTAAATGTAGTGTGACTAATCATCCCTTTCCATGTAGCATCTCACAGGGATTTTGTTGCATCTCTCTAAAGGAGGTGAGATTGCATGACATAACACAAGGGTATTTTTCTTCTAAGTGTCAGATGGATTTCCAGTCATCTTCCTAGCTTCCCGCTTAGGAATAGGGAATGGATCTGGATCTGAATCATCCTGAATCTCAATCTCATAAACCGATACAGTTGGTTCTGCAATACAAGTGGAAACTGCAAAAGAAGTAGGTGGAATGTTTATACCTTCCCTTTCAAGTGGCTGTTGAGAGTGCACTGGTTCTGAAATTGGCATGAAGTGTGAGAACTCATATGCCTTGGAGGCACGATTTGCAACACCCTTTGCTATGATGTTCCCTATAGAGATATATGTGCTCTCCACTGAGTCATGACCAAATGTCACTCACTTTGGAGAGCCAGTATGAGTCATCTGGTAAACAGATAACATATTTGCAGCTAAAGAGGGCACATAAAGCACATCTTTGAACTTTCCATGGTCAAGCTTGATAGAACCCTTCCCTTTGGATCGAATTCGACTGTTATTACCCATGTGAATACTAGGACCATCAAAAGACTGCAAGGAAGAGAATTATTCTATGGATGCAACCATATGATTGGAAGCTCCAAAACCAATAAGGAAGGCATGTGTTGTTGAACAACTAGCCTTTAGTGCATGCCATGTCTCTTCATGTTCTTCAATTTATTCTCTATGGTTAGCCTTCCTTGCGCTAGTAGGTACAGTAATGTTATGTTTCTTTATAAGAAGAGCCATCTCATCAATTGATCTTCTCATATAGGTGCTTTTTGGATGAAAGCCCCTTCTACAGTAAGAAAAAAGGGTCTTTCCTTTTCCATTCTTCTTGCTTCTCTTCGAACCTGAAGGCTCAGTTGACTTCTCTTTCTCCACACGAGACTCATCCTTTTGCTTCCCTTTATCATTCACTACATTAGGTCCTCCTTCAACCAGTGCTTTATCTCTAGAAGATCAAATTATCCCCATTTGGATCAACTTGTCATGCTCCTGAGTGAGAGATTCAATGAAGGGGTTAAGAGTAGGCATCTTCCAATTTGGAGTAGTGAGCTTCACTGAATGAAATGGTGATACAAATACTGAGTATTTTGCACCAAGTTTTGAGAGAATGGCAAGGATGAGTTGATCATCCTCCTTCTCAACCTTGCACAACTTGAACTGGAATACTAGATGCTTTAATTTGGTGAAGAAGTCATTTAGTGTTTTGAAATTGGATGGATGAAGAGAAATCAACTCATTCTCTAGCTAATAGATCCTCAAGTCATCATGCGTGTCAAATAAGGAAGCAATATTATCCCAAACCTACTTGGGAGTCTTCAATCCATTGATGTGGAAGAGAAGATCTCAATATATTGAGGGGCACAAGCATCTGTATGCTTCAACAAGCCTATTCCAGTACTTTTATTTTTCAACATAATGAATTGGCTCTGCCTCTGTCTCCATTGTGATTCTGAAGAGTCTTTTGGAGCGTAGCTGCATCTCCATGTCCTCCTTCCACTGGTGGTAGTTGAAAGGAGTGAGAAGCTCCATTGGAGGGGGAATTTGGAATGCAATGAAAGAGACTGAGCTGCTATAGCGAATGCAGTGAAGGAGACTAAACTGCTATAGCGAATGCAATGAAGGAGACTGAGCTGCTTGTAGCGAATGCAGTGAAGGAGACCGAGTTGCTTATTGCAGTGAAGAAGACTGATAAACCTGTAAATCACACAATCAAATAGACAAAATAAGGTCGACAGTATGCACTTTTGGAATTTTCATCACACCCAGCATAGTTGATCAAGCAAGCTTGATCAACAATTCATTTACTTGGGATATTAAGTGGTAAATTCTCTGCTTCTGGTGTAGTACTGGAACGAGAAAATTTACTCAATTTTTTTTTGATCCAAGTATGGATCTATATTAGGAGAATGCCTTGTCCTACTAAGGCTCTGATACCATATTAAATTGAGCACATAGATCTGTGGACCAACAAACAACTCACAATATAGATCATACAATTTACTTAGCAATTGAAGAATGAAACAGTGCAAAAATGGCTTGCAACTGTTAATGCTTTCATTAATAAAAATTAATTAGATAATTAATTGCAATGAAGTACAATGGCTAAATAGCCTCATGCAATTTGAATCCATGTGCAGAAATTTGAATTAATTTGACTCAACTTGACTAAATGGTTAACTGACCTTGTCTAAATCATTATCGGAGTTCAAAATTCAAAATCAAGTGTCTAATTTAGTGTTAACTAGTCTAACTGATTGAGGTAGGTGAATAAATGTGCCTCACTTGCATGCAGCCATGAAATCCTAGTGCTAATTGAGTAGAACTGAATGTAAGGGACTAGAACTGAATGTAACTGACTCCTAACTGAGCTTGACTAGTCACCAACTGAACTCAACTGATGGAGGTTGGTATCGACACTCCTAGTGGCTCCTAATTTGTAGGGATTGATCTAGGAGGCTCCTAAACTTATGCATGCAAGTGCAATCAATGGAAGATGGCCTCAATTAGTGTTCCCCACACTTTAGTAACTGGTAAATGTGCCCCAATTAGGCCAAGTGGACCTAATGGTGCTAGTGACTAAAAATAGACTGAAAGGACTCCAGATTTAGACATACTCCTGATTTAGACATAATTGACCAAATAGGGAAAGGGAGGATTATAATCCTAACACTTTGTTCAATTGTCTGCAACCAATACAAAAACATAGTGTATCATTTTTCTCCTTCTCAAACCAAACTGGTGCTCCCCATAGGAACACACTTGGCCTGATATGCTTCTTTTCCCATAACTCTTGTAGCTACATCTTCAGCTCTAGAATTTCTAGTGTACTCACCCTGTAGGGTGTCTTGGACACTGGTGCTTTACCTGGCACAAGTTCAATTGTAAAATCGATGTCCCTCTTTGGAGGAAACCCTGGAATTTTATCAAGAAAAACATTCTTGAATTCCTACAACACATGACAGTCCTCCAACATAGGAGTATCATTCTCTGTTGCCTCCAAAACATGAGTTGCATACACTTTACAACCTTTCCCATAGAAACTCTTTAGCTACATTGCTGAAATATGCCTACTGGAGATCACTTCTAGAAAGCCTTTCACAACCCTTAGGTTTCCTTCTTCATCCAAGCACTCAAAAGTCTTTTTGTAACAATCAAGTTTTTCTCTATGTGTTTATAACCAATCCATTCCAATGAGGAAATCATAGGAACCAAGTGGTAGAACATTCAGATCTACACACGTGAGTATCCCATTCGTAACCAATGGACATTTCCTTACCACCTCATTGACTTTCTTCTTGGTTCCAGTGGCTAGTTGGACTAACCATGATCCTCTATGCTTTGACTTCTTCGAAGTGCACATCTCAACAAATCCAGGGGTGATATAGCGGGTTAATCAAAACAAAAACAATCTTCTCAACAATCTCACTTGGAACTTCCACCATAGTTAATTGATTATCTTCCTGGTGGTCTTCGAACACTGCACAAATTTTTAGGAATGGTTCCTGCTTCCTGACCCACAGTTTCAGCTTCTTGGGTGCTAGGGGCGTGTCCTCCATTCTTCTTCTCAAGTGGACAATTCCTGCGCAGATGGGGTCCTTCACATCCCCAACATTTGAGTGGGTTCCTTGACCTTTCCCTCATCACTCTGGCTGGATTAATCACAGCTTGTGATGTCTATTAATTTGTCAGTGGTCTAGGAACTGAAAACACAGTCTCACAAAGAATACAGACAAATATGCATAAAATTAGCAAAATGGCGCTGCAATGGAAGTAGCAGCTCTGTATAATCAAATGAAAGAATGATGATACAATACAATGATCATGCCAGATGCATGAATGCCAAGAAAATTTGAATTCCCAAGGAGTTCATTCGAATTGAATGAGTGATTCTAGCTTAACTGAATGTACGCCACAATAAACACTCAAGTTAACCACTGATCAAAACCCTAATTGACTCAATTGAGTCCTAACTGAAGTCGGA
This sequence comes from Pseudotsuga menziesii, assembly GCA_001517045.1. Classification (NCBI taxonomy): domain Eukaryota; kingdom Viridiplantae; phylum Streptophyta; class Pinopsida; order Pinales; family Pinaceae; genus Pseudotsuga; species Pseudotsuga menziesii. Next base: position 306,039 of record LPNX010950504.1, on the reverse strand, counting down.
GTGCAATAAATTACTGAGTCTAATTGAAAGTAGCTCAGACACATGTCACTGCAAACCAACCAACAAGTGGTAGCGCATCAATGACTCCAATGAACCCCGATGAGGTTAACTAAAGTGTAATTGACCATCAAAAGTGGTTGGAGGTGCCCCTGTTGACTCCAGTTCATTAAATAATCATTAAATAATAAATTTAATGAAGAGAGGTGCCTTCACTGCTCTGTTTAACTGATTGTAACCATCAGTTAGAAATAAAGTGCATTTATGACACTCAGATCACCCCCAGAGTGCTCCAGTTGGTCTCCCCAAATGAAGGAGAAGGCTTAGTTAGCCTCCTTGACTGAAGGTAGGCATGGGTGTGCTCATTATAATGTCATACAGTGCTCCTCTGATGTCAATTAAGTCAATAAAACTTAGGATAGTGGTTTAACTAGGCCAAATTGACCAAAATGAGTGTGTATGGTGGTAAATGTCTCCAACACCCCCCCTTAAGCTATACTTAGGAGAAGTAGAAAACATAAAGTGCATAAGAATGATAGGGCCCTAACAACAAGGCCATAGGCCACCCTGTACAATACTGAAACTCAAACAATGCTCAAAACAAACTAAGTGAGGAAAAGAGGGAAAACCCAATGGGAAAACCCCCCCCTTAAGCTGAACATTGAAAGTAGTTGGATCACCCTAATGAACTCACCCCCAACAATGAATGGAGGTAAGTGAACTTCTTTTCTAAAAATCTCTTGGTGAAGATGTCTGCAATCTGCTCATCAGTCGGGCAGTATTGTAGAATGATGGTCCTGTCATGCACTAGCTCCCTGATATAGTGCATGTGTATCTCTACATGCTTGGTCCTTTGCTTGGTAACTGGATCTGTGGATATCTTAATGGCACTTTGATTGTCACAAAAGAGGACAATGGACAAATTACTACCAATATCAAACTCTGAAAGAATGCCTTGCAACCAAACAACTTGGATGCAATCATTCACCACTTCTCGATACTCGGCCTCTGTTGAAGACAATGCTATGGAGGCCTGCTTAATGCTAGACCAGCAAATGGGGCCACCACCAAACATGAATACATATCCTAAAGTAGACTTTCGATCAATAGAATCACTTGCCCAATCGAAATCTGTGTATCTAACCAGCTCTAGCTCGGAGTCTGCAACATAGTGAATGTCGTAGGTCCCGATTCCCTGAATGTACTAGAGGATCCCTTGGTTTCCTTCCAATGAATATCATGGGGATGATGCATGTATCTTGATACAGCATTCATGGCATAACATATATCAGGCCGAGAATGAGTCAAGTACAACAAGCTACCAATCAACTGTCGATAAATAGTGCAGTCCATGGGAGGTGTGCTTTTTCCTTCTTCAAGGCTGATCCCTGAAAGGAAAGGGAATGGAGAAGCTATAAATTCAGCCATGTTAAAATTTACTAACAGTTTTGATATGTATTTGTACTGAGTGACCACTATCCCATCAGAATTTTGCTCAATTTCGAGCCCCAAAAATTGTTTTAAGAGCCCCAAATCGCTCATTTCAAATGCATTGTGGAGAGCAGTTTTGATGACTAAAATAGAAGCAACTGTTCTATCTGTGATCAGTAAGTCATAAAAATATAAAACAATAATAATAAAATGACCATTATACTGCTGTATATACATATTTTGGATCTGATCTACACCTTTGGAATTTTTGCGAGAGAAGGAAGGCATCCATCATGGAATACCACTCTCTTGGGGCCTGTTTTAACCAGTATAGTGACTTCTTTAGCTTGCAAACCAAAGATGGATCAGAAATTTAGCCCTAAGGCTGATTCATGTATATATCCTCATGAATATATCCATGTAGAAAGGCTGACTCAACATCCATATGATGCACTTCCCAGTGCTTAGATGCTGAAATTGCCAAAACTAGGCGGATGGAGTCCATTTTTGCAACCGGTGCAAAAGTCTCATGGTAGTCCACACCTTGGACCTGGGAGAAACATTTTGCCACCATAATTGCCTTATATTTGTAGGTTCTTCCATCTATAGTAACCATAGTCTGAAACACCCACTTTCATTGAACCAATTTCCTTCCCAGAGGAAGAGAAACTAGCTCCCAAGTAGTGTTTTTCTGAAGAGAATTCATCTCTTCATCCATGGAAAATTTCCATCTTGGATCCTTCCAAGCATGGTATTAAGACTTAGGGTCTGAACTCATCATCAAATAACAAGATTCAGATAGCAAATAATCAGGACAAGAGAGCGCAATACCTACTCTTTGGAAATCAGACTGGGCTCTCCTTGGATCATCCGGATTTCCAATGTTATCTCCTGCGGAGGAGAGTGTCTGTCGGGCCCATGTTGGGAGATGATTTTGTACTTCATGTTCTGATTCAACATCTGATTTTTATTGTACACTGATGTCAGAAATCAGAGGATCCAAATCAGGGTCATCACCCCCAATTTCATCATCCAAATATTCAGTAGAATAGGAAGGAAATTCAGCAGTTTTCTCCTTCACTAGTACCACCTCCTGAAGAGGCTCATCGAACTTGACACTCTTTTTGATGATGATCTGTTTTGTTTTGATATACAGTATCTTGAAACCTTTTGATTCATCAGGATACCCAATAAACATACATTCTGTGCTTTGCGGTTGCAAAGCCCTCCTTTTATCAAGTGGAATTCGTGCCCATGCAGTGGACCCAAACACCCGCAGATTCGACACATTCGGATTGTGTCCTAAGTATGCTTGAAAATGGGTCTTCCCTTTCACAGATGAGTGTGGCACTCTGTTCTGAATATATATTGCAGCATGCATGGATTCATCCCACAAATGTGCAACCAACTTCTTTGATTCCAACATATAGGTGGTCTCCTTGAGAGACCGATTCTTCCTCTCCGCTAAACTGTTCTACTGGGGAGTGTAGGGAACTGAATGCTGGACCTGAATACCACTTTGGGAACATATGTGCAGCAACTCATTATTGAAATACTCCTTGCCATTATCGAATCTCAAGATCTTGATCTTTTGGCCAAATGCATTCTCAATCAAGGCCTTCAGTTCAGTGAATTTTTCACAGACTTCAGACTTCCTTTTTGATAAAGAAGACCCAAGTGTACTTGAAAAAATAATCAATGAAGGTCAGAAGATACCTTGATCCATTCATGGATGTGATAGGAATGGGACCACTGATATCAGAATGTATCAGTCCCAAGATGCATGATGCTCGTCTTTCCTTCCCCCGATCGAACTTATGCTCAGGGTGATTTCCAACAACACAGCCCTTGCAAATTCCAGTGGTTGCCTTAATGACCGGGAGGCCTTCAACCATAGAATTTTTTTGTAATTGTTGTAATTATTTGAAGTTCAAATGGCCAAACCTCTCATGCCACAGTCTACTAACTTCATTTCCATGAGTCAACAATGCGGTGGGCTTTCCATCCACCACAAAATGGGAGAACTCATAGGATTTTGCATGATGGTTTGCAAGGCCTTTTGCTACAAGTTTCCCGGATGCAAGTTATGTGATCTCTACATCATTCGGGCTGAAGGATACTCTCTTGGGAACTCCCGTATGTGTCATTTGATAAACACTATAGAGGTTTGATGCCAGAGATGGTACATACAAAACATTTGAAAAATAGCCATTCTCAAGATCTACAGTACCTTGTCCTTCGAAAAAGATGGTGGAGTCATCTCCCATGTGGATAGGAATTGATTTTCCGGTCGCCAAAGATGAGAAGGAGTCTCTTTCATCCATCATGTGGTTCGAAGCTCCAGAATCTATCAAGAGTGCTTTGGACTTCGAAGTGCTTTCCATGAGGGCATGACCTCTTTCATGCTGTGGTTCTCGATCTTGCTGATCTCTCCTCTGAAAGTTGCATGAAAGATTGAAGTGATTTCTCTCAAGGAGAGAGGTAGCTTCATCAAGTTTCTTTTTCATGGAAGCATGTTCAGGGTGGAATCCCTTCCCGCAGTATGAACACTTGACTTTTTCCTTTCCATGATTCCCTTTTCCTTTGTTCTTCTTTGAGCCGGAAGACTCTTCATGCTGCTAGTTTTCAACTTTAGGATTAAGAGCTTCGAATTTGGTTTTTGGGTTCTTCTACTGCTTTCCTTTACCCTTTAGATATTTGGGCCCTGAGACATGGAGGGATTTATCACAGGAGGATATGATGATCCCCATCTGGACAAGCTTATCATGTTCACTTGTTAGGAACTCAATGAAGGCATCTTCTATCCAGGGGTTGTGAGCTTCCCCACACGGAATGTAGAGACAAACACTGAATAATCAGCTCCAAGTTTGGAGAGTATGGTGAGGATGAGATGATCATCCTCCTTCTCCACCTTACATTGCTTCAACAGTAAGACAATGTGCTTGAACTTTGTGAAAAAATCAATCAAGGCCTCGAAATTGGAAGGCTGGAGAGACATCAACTCATTCTCAAGATGTTATACTCTCAAATCATCCTGTTTTCCATACAGGGTTTCCAATTTGTCCCAGATTTCCTTTGGAGTCTTCAATCCCGAGAGATGGAAAAGAAGATCTTAGGAAATAGAGAGGCACAAGAATCCGAATGCTTCATCTTTCTTGTTCAAGAATATAGCTTTGTCTGTCATAGAAGCAGGCTCTTCTTTAGTGTCCATAGTGACCCTATAGAGTCCTCTGGAACGTAGTTGGATCTCCATGTCTCCTTTCCATGAGTGTAAATTGAATGGAGTCAAGAGTTCTATGGAAGAAGCCATCTGAAACTGCTGGAGCGAATGCTTTCACCTATTAAAAACCTACAAATCACAAAAAAAGGGGCACCGTAAGGTCGTACAGCCTGCACATTTTAGGCTTTCATCACACCCAGAATAGTTGATCAAGAAATCTTGACCAACAATTTCCTTACTTAGGGTATTAATCCTTTGGCTTCTGGTGCAGTGCTGGAATTTTTGATCTTTTGCTCAATTTTTCATGCAAGATCTGTCAAAAACCTTGTTTTTGAGAGATCTGAGCTTTGTCCCACCATGAACTCTTATACCATATTAATTTGTCACAGTGGTCTAGGAACTGAAAACACAGTCTCATAAAGAATACAGACAAATATGCATAAAATTGGAAAAATGGTGCTGCAATGGAGGTAGCAGCTCTGTACAATCAAATGAAAGAATGATGATACAATACAATGATCATGCCAGATGCATGAATGTGAAGACAATTCAAATTCCCAAGGAAGTCATTTGAATTGAATGAGTGAGTCTAGCTTAATTGAATGTAAGCCACAATAAACTCTCAAGTTAACCATTGATCAAAACCCTAATTGACTCAACTGAGTCCTAACTAAAGTCGAAGTGCAATAAATGACTGAGTCTAACTAAAAGCAGCTCAAACACATGTCACTGCAAGCCAACCAACAAGTGGTAGTGCATCAATGATTCCAATGAACCCCGATGAGGTTAACTGAAGTGTAAACGACCATCAGAAGTGGTTGGAGGCACCCCTGTTGACTCCAGTTCATTAAATAATCAATTTAATGAAGGGAGGTGCCTTCACTGCTCTGTTTAACTGATTGTAACCATCAGTTAGCAATAAAGTGCATTTATGACACTTAGATCACCCCCTGAGTGCTCCAGTTAGCCTCCTCGAACGAAGGAGAATGCTTAGTTAGCCTCCTTGACTAAAGGTAGGTATGGCTGTGCTCATACTGATGTCATATAGTGCTCCTTTGATGTCAATTAAGTCAATAAAACTTAGGATAGTGGTTTAACTAGGCCAAATTGGCCAAAATGAATGTGTATGGTGGTAAATGTCTCCAACAATGTCTGCCTTTGGAGGCCTACCAAACTGCGTAGCATGATTGTAGTCAACTGGTTTTTCTCTACTAGATCCTTGACCATCCTTTTATTTTCTTCCTTGCAACTCTGCAAAATCTTGTTCAGGAACACCATTGTTAGCTGCATAAAATTCTCAGGAATTTATAGTTTACTTTCCTACATTTGGAAAAGCCATATGTTGGCAACTTGCCAAAACATATACTTTTCTTTCATAATCAACGATTATCTCATGGGGACGAAGACGGTCAAGCAGGCTTGCCCCCTTGTGGCTTCGTGCAATCTCGTGGATAACTTCACTGTCATTTTTCAACTTTCTGGCATCTGCAAATTTTCTAAAAAACCTGTTGAATTTCCCCGTTTCGGCCGAACTCAGCTTTTCCACGCGATCGACGAAACTCAGGTTTCCTTTCGACATGTCGACAAAATTTGCCAAGTTTTTTCGACATGTATTGGCAAACTCACCATTTTCATCCGATCGGTATAACTCACCAACTTTTCCAACGTGTCGACAAACTTTCGATCTTTCTTCCGATCAGCAGAAATTGCCAATATTTTCGACGTATCGAAAAAATTCCAACCTTTCTTCCGATCGAAAAAAATTGCTAAACCTCTTGACGTGTTGGAAAAAAATCGATTTTTCTTCCAATCAGCAAAAACTTGCCAAACCTTCCAACGTGTCGGAAAAAATTCAAGTTTTCTTATGATTAGAAAAACTTGTCGAACCTTCTGATGTGTCGGAAAAAATGATCGAGTTCACTCGACACATCGACAAAATTCATCTTTTCTTGCCGACGCGGATATTTTGGCATTTAGAAAGATTTTGAAAATTTTTCTTCTTTCTTTCATCGGCTGAAACTCAACTTTCCCCGACATGTTTCGGTTGAAACTTATCTTTCCACTTGACATGTATCGATTGAAACTCAACTTTCCACCCGACATGCCCATAATTCGAAAGTTTTTTTGTTGATCCTCCATTGTCGACGAAAATCTCCAAGTTTGGCCGACATGTGTCGCCAAAACTCATTCCAACCCAATCAACGTATCGACAAACTTGTTGATTTTTTTCCTATTTTTCAACACTTAGAAAAAATTTCGGAAATTTTTTATTTTCCTTCTTCTTCCTGTCGGCTCAACTCGACCCTTTCATGCTGGCATTCATTGGCTAAAATCATCCTTTCACACCGACCAGGGATGATTTTAAGGAACCATACTTATTTAAAAGTGTATAAATGTTGGCGAATATTACCAATTCTTAAAATGCCAACTATTAAATGATTGGCGATATTTTTCAAAAATATTTTAATTTCCAAGGATTTTATATTGTTTATATAATAATTTGGCAATTTTTAGGTTGAAAAAAATTTACCCCATCAAAATTGGATGAAACAGGGCTTCAAAAAATGCAAAATGCAAAATCTTTTTTAGGAGAAAAACATGGAAAAATAGCCCACTGGGCTAAAATTTGCCCCTAAAATTATCCCTGATGCCGACATGCATCGTCTCAACTTCGGCCAACCCAGCCGAAATGTGTCGGCTCTACTAAGCCTTTTAAGCGGATATGCGTCGCGATGATCTTCATCGGCTCGAATCAGCTAATTCATATGACATGTGTCGGCTCGACTCGGGAAACTGAGCCGATATAGGCAACATTCCAGCACTCAGAAAAAATTTGGAATTTTTTTGTCTGCTTCTATTTTTTCTGCTGAACACAGAGGGTGATATAACCCATGTCAAATGCTCTTCATGGCACATTGAGGCCCAATGCTGCAACACTGCTCTGATACCACATTATCACGTCCCCACCCCTCATCCCGACAATGGAGAGGACGTGACCTACATTGTTGTTGTTGTCAAACGGGCAATCTAGCCCCATGAACATGATAATAAAAATTTATTGAATTAAAAACATACATAGATGCATTAGAAAATAAATAAATAGCGGAATACAAACACATTCATTCAAGCATTCAACATGTTCATAGTAATTCATAAAACAAATACAGTTGCGAAAATTAAATACACAAATAATACTTATCTTGAGAAGAAGCTTCCCCGCAACTAGCTATGTCGGTGCAACGTTCCACCCAACCATAGGCTAGTGTGCTCATCAATCTCTCAGTGTCACTGCCACCCCCGATCTAGGCATGATTTCCACAAGGAACTAGGGAACCATAGCCTTACACACAGCAAGACAAAACACCCATAGTCAATCCAACACACAGTTGAGTTTCACAGACTATTAGGGCAACAAGCCAATAACATGGTGGCCTTGTACCTACTCATACAAGCCAACAATCACATCCAAACACAGTCGTTCATCTAACAGATGGGTTCCTTGGACTTACTCAACCAAGTCAACACAAGCATGCACTTCACAACAAAATACAATTGTTGGGTTGTAGAGAAACATTTGGCAACCAAAATCAGAAATGGAAGATGGGGAAAAAAAACCCTGGGTAAATAAAATACGATTCCAAGAATCATTCTTGGGAAATATGGGAGCAACTCGTCCACCATAAACCCCCAAATTGTACATCTATAATTTGAGAACGTTTCTGGACATAGCAGGAGCAAACATGACCTCCATTCACCCACAAATTAGGAAATCTTAGCTCTCTAACCACTGAGAAACACACCAACGAATTCATGGGTATGGAACAATGAGGACACAACAGAAAACATGAGGGGAAAACGCCCAACAAGCTCAACTGTGTGAGGAGAGGAAAAACATCCTCTTAAATCCCCCAAAATCGTGGGTCTCTTCTTCCATTCCTTGAGAAACACAAAAACGACTTCCCAGCCATGGAGAAAAATGGGTAAACTACAGAAAAATGTGAGGCAAGCTCCGAGCTTGATCACAAGTAAAAAATGACCTCTTCAAACCCCAAGAATCGTGATCCCCTTCTTCCCATTCGCCGACAACACAGAAAACAAATTCTGGGCATGGAGAAATGAAGAAAACAACAAGAAATCGTGAGGGAGAGATCTCGACAAGCTTCAACTGCGTGAGAGAGCCCCCCACGTGAATGGGAATGGGTGAGGAATGAAAGATGTGGGTGAATAATAGCTTGGGCATGCATTTCCAAGCGTTTACTTGCCCAAGAGGTCAAAACATGTTTTCCAAAAATGGGTGGCTTCCCAAATTCGAATTTGACCTCCATATTCTTTCCCATCCCAAGGAAATAGCTTCTTCAACCACTTCTAGATGACTATGCACAAAAGGACAAAATGGGTAGTTGACCACTTTATGGGTTTTCCCTTTGACATTTGGATTTTCTCCATTGGCTCAAGTGTTTGAATATTCCCCACCCCTCCCTATTCCTTGTGAAATCATGCCCCCATCTCTTTAACGTTGCAGTGCATAGCTAGTTGTGGTATTTTTATTAATTGCATAGTTACATGATGTCTCAAAACATATTGTGCCTGGCTAGCACATAAACTGTCGGCGTCGATTTTAATTGCCGAAACATAAAATACTAAATTCATGGTGGGACCTTTGCCTTGAGCTTCACACCATGATTTATTAACGCTATTTACATCATATGAAATTCAATACCATGGAGACAAAACCAGGGGGTTACATATTTCTTCTTATAAATACTTATACATATATCTATTCATATAAATGCATGACATTATACATTCAACCAATGGTTATTAGGTGTCAATTAATATAAAATTATTGATCCCATACTATGGAATTATTTGTTTAATCTTTTCTTTTTCCCAATTAAATTAGAATTTATATCACACTTAGTTCCTTTTAGCCATAAATATATATTCTATTGATAACTTTATGAGTACCCTTTTCTTCTTTAACTCGTGCAACATTGTTATATACTTTTGAATTTTAATGACATGGTAGAATATTTTAGCGTCACTATCTTATAATCTTTCTCATGGAGGATTATGAATTTTCCTTATTTCACTATTACGATAAATTATATTGAACTATTTGAATTTTGGAGCCCAAAAGGTGGCAGCGAGGTTGCATAATGCAAGGAGATGACATGATAGAACAAGTTCCTCCCAAATTAATTGTCATTAAATTGAAATCAAATTTGTGTGTACAAATTAGACTCCTTAATGCTCGTACGGTTTCCTTCTGGGTTTTCACCCTCAAATCTATAGATGCCATGATGTCTAAAAGATAAAAGGGATTAGTTTTTATTTTTATTTTTATTTTAGCACCAACACTGAGGTGTAGGGAGCAATGGAGCACTTGAATCTTTGTTGTTTGTTCCCGATAGCATTTATAAGAGCTTTGTATGTGGTGTTTTCAAACACTTCGCATTTTTGTTTACCCAAATTGTGAACACCTTATTGAATTCCATCTTCTTCAATGCTCGTATTCCACTAATTCCATGTCATCTATTCGAAGACCCCTCATTCACCACGTAGTGTAAACCCTCATTAGGCGCCATTCTCTTGGTCTTAAACTCTTTGGGTGCTACTCTTTCTACAAGATGAAAGTGGGTGTGAATGAAGATAATAGCTCATATTGGACAATGGTTTGATTGTAAGAGTGCCATTCAGTTAGAAAGTTTTGGTTTCTTTCCAAAACAAACCAGGTTACATGGCGATGGTGCCCTCTCGACAGGTATAGGTTTCCTGGTTATGGAGGCTTTGTTCTTGAGCATTCCAATGCCCTCGGCTTGCCAGGAACCATTTTCCATTACCTTTGTCTTGGTCCTTGATTTCTCCCCTGGTGACTGTCCTTCCCTCGCTCTGATGTTTCGGTGTATAGGTGGTTTTAGGGTTTATTTGGCTTCTGTCAACCTACAGCCGGTGACTTATTTGAATCCCTCCCCTTACCAGGGGGACTAGTACCAACCAATTCAAAAAAGTGGGAAGGATATCATTTTTATCAGTCGCTCCAGTGTTCTGGGTTGTTGTCTGGGGTTCGGTTTTTTGCTTTCTGGGTCTATCACCCTGCATGGGTTTATCACGTCTTTGGGTGCTCTTGTTACTCCATTGCTGTCAGCACGAGCGGGGTTGAATTCTGTTATTTTTTGTTTTTATCCTGGGTTTCTTGGGTCTGGTCCTTTTTCCCCGGTTTCTGCTGACTTACCCCTTTCCCATACTATTTGCTTGGAGTTCCGGAACTTACTCCTGATTTCTGATGGGTTTCTTGTCGTTTCGATGGTTATCTCTTTGATACTTTTTTTTATTTGGTGGGTTTTGCCCCTTTTTGGTTTTCCGTCCTTGACTGGTCTGTGGGGTACTTCTCCCAGTCTCTCTGTGGTTTTGGGTTTGGGCAGTTTCTGGGCTCGGTGCTCTCGGGCTGTTTTCGGGTTCCCATCCATTTCCTTGTATTTCGGTGGTGGCGGGCTACCTCTATGGACACGTTGGTGGTTGACTTCGTAGCTTCACCACATGGATGACCTTGGGACCTCTTCTCGCTTTCGTCGTAAACGTCATGCTCGGAATATTAAAACCCTTGATGGACGGTTTCGATTTGTCCTTGGTCATGATATTTTTATGGATCGGGTTTCCTCTCTATGCTCTCGCGCTCTGGTGGCGCGTCTTGAATATTGTAGATTGGGAAAAAAGGCATGGATTGATTGGGCTTCTGAATACTGGAAGTCGCTATTGACGTACATCCCCACTATTAGTCTCCTTTCCAATGGATGGATTGTCTTTGTTTTTCTCGACGTGTGTAATGTCCTGGTTTTGACCCCGTTGCATTAAAAGTATATGATGTATATGTTGTAAATGATCATGGTGTGGAGCTAAAGGCCAAGGCCCCACCGTTGATCGGTTATGTTATGTTTTGAATTTAAATTGTCACTGATGGTATATCGGGGCATGCGATATATATTATGTTTGCCATCATGTAAATATGCATCATAATTAATTAAATGAACCCGACCAGCTACGATCGCGGCAACTAAAATGAGAAGGGGCATGATTTTTCCAAGGATAAGGATGTGGGGATTTGTTAAACCTTGGCCAATGAAAGAAAACCCATGTGTCTTCTTCCCTTGTCTTATCCCAACCACCTTCATTAAGAATCTATGCTGGCAGTTGAGGCAGTTATTGTCTAGGAATGGGTGTGGCAGGACTGTCAGTCCTCACCCACACACACACTCCACCCCTGTTGAATTCACTCACGCATGCAATTCCACTCTCACCACGATTTTGTCTGATTCTCCTCACGCACAGGTTCTTGGCAGTTTTGGTCTCACGCAGACATTTTTCTTGTCTCCACGAGTTGCTGAACACCCACGTACTGGAATTTCGCGTCCTCCTTGTTGTCTGTTCACCCACGGACAAAAACGGAGCTGTTTTTCCTCATGCAGGACCTCCATTGTTGTTCATTCCTCACAGGGTCGGATTGTTCCTCACGCACAGGAATTTTCCTGGTTTTCCAGCTGCTGCAGCAAGCTGAGAGCCGTGCTTTTTCATCCACGACTGGTTGTGGAGGGCCATTCACGTTTTTGGCTGTCTCACCGACTATTAGTCTCACACACAGACTATTTGGGACGTTTTTCCCTGCTGTGAGTTGTGCTCACTGATAAGCTTCAGGACTATTGTTTTCCCCACGTTGTGAGCCATTTTTGCTGTTACGTTTGGGGACTGTTGTAGATGGGTTGAAGTCGTTTTTTCCCTGGTTTAAGCTGTAATAGTAAATTAATTGCCGGAGTGCAATGGTTGGTCTTCGGACTGTGAGAGGAGCAGAGATGTTGGCTTAGATTTGCTTGATAAACCTGGTGGCTGGAAACCACACAGATAGAGCTAGAGGGCTGGCCTTCTTCTCCATCACCCCTGAATAGCACTGGAAGGGAATGCAGGGTCTGAGGGACTGTGTAGCAGAGAAGGAACTGATTCCTTGTGTTGGGTGTGTTTGGGTGTCTTAGAGGTCAAGCTAGTTTTGGTGTAGGTGTTCTTGGCTCTGTAATGAGCTCACCATCTTAGCAATTTGCCTTCTCCAGCTCCTCAATGGCCTAATAAACCCAACTCTGTTGGCTTGGCTGTGTGTTTTGGGTATCCTTGGCTACGTGTAAGCATGTTGTTCCCTTATTCCTTGGAGAATCATGCCCAGCTCGGGGGTGGCAGCGTGCTAAGAGATTAAGGAGCACGCTGGCCTATGGTTGGGTGGAACGTTGCAGCGACGTAGCTAGTTGCGGATCGACTTCTTCATAAGATAAGCGATTTTCTCCATTTTACTTCTACTATCTTAATTTATGTTAATGGAATTGATGAACATGTTAAATGAATACATGCATGTATGAATGCTGTTGGTTTCCGATGTGGATGAGGATTAAATTGCATCTGTGCATGATGAATAATCCTGTGTGCATATTTTAGTTCAAATTTGTTTAAGCATTCTGTTTTAGCAATTTTTGTGAATTTTCATGTTCATGGGCTCTTAGCCCCGTCGGATTAAGTATGGTTCGCGTCCTCTTCGTCGGTAGGAGGCAAGGGGATGTGACAACGTGGCTCATGCTTCTCTCATTCTGGACAAGATGTGGCGTATTGGCCCTGGGTCGATGGCATCCTCACTTTGATCCCCTTAAGGAGCAGGTGACGAAACGCCATCTGTCGGTTTTAATGCCTCATCTCCCCTTCCCACTCTGGAATGTGAACATTCTCAAAGGTATAGAAAACACAATTGGGCGTTATGTGGCTGTAGATGAGGATTTTCACTTTACCTTCGACAAAAGAGTGGCACGGGTTCTTGTCGAGTTGGACGTCTCTCATCGTTTACCGGCAGAGGTGGAGATATTATGTAAAGATCGTCTCTTGGTGCAGAGACTTGATTACCTCCATGTTCCCTTTTGCTGCAGCATTTGTCGAGACACAAGTCACCTCCAGCGGTCTTGTCCTTCTCTCAAGAAAGCTTCAGCTAACTCCAGCCTGGTTGACTCTCCCCTTGCTGGAGCACTGATATCTTCCTTTCCTCCAGAGCATTCTCAGAAAGGTATTTACTCTCAGTCACTATCTCTATTCAATGATGTTTCTGATTCTATGCTTCGCGATATAGATGCTTTGGTGAAGACCCTGGATACGACTCCACCTCCTGTTTTGGCCTCTGTGGTGACTCCCCCTTTAGGTTACCCTATGGATTCCTCGTTGGTAGACTCTCTGAATCCTGTGTCTGGTAATCCGCCTTGCTCCTCCCTAACCCCATTGACCCTTTCTTCGGCTTCACCTGACCGAGACCCTGAGGAGATTTCCATCCCATTGGCTCCTCCTCTTGATACTGCATATGAGATCTCTCTTGTTCCTTCTCTTTGTCCTCCCTCTATTGCATCCACAAACCCTCAAATGCCTCCTCTCACTTCCCTTGTGGACTTCCCCCCCCTCCCATATTCCACCACTTTTCCTCCTTTACCCCCCTCTCCCCATAGCCCCATATCCTCACCTTCTTTCTCTGATCCCTCCCTTCATAAGTCTTTATCCATTTTCTCTACTACTACTCCCTCCTCCCCGTTTACTCTCCCCCTTAATTCCATTCGATTTGAGAATGTGACAGTTAGAAAGAAAAAGAAGGAAAAGAAGGGTCTACCTGGAGATATCTCATTGGCCTCTCCTCCTTATATCCCACTCTTGGTCCGCATTAAATATGCTGCCAGAGGGTCATCTCACCGGGGACTTAGAGCACCTTCTCCCCCCCCCGACTATTCCTTAATGTTGATCCTCTCCCTTAATGTTAGGGGTCTGGGGGGTAAGACCAAACTGTGCAGCCTCTGTTCACTTTTTTTTGCTATTCGTCTAGACATGATCCTCCTTCAAGAGACCATGTATAGCTCTTACCCTGCTCTTCATGCTTTCTCTAAGCTCTTCCCTAACTGGGAGTTTTGTGCCACTAGTGCTTCTGGCCTCTCGGGTGGACTCCTAACTGCTTGGGACCCCCATAAAGTCAGATGTCGGGCTTTTGAAACTGTTGCTGGTATCCTTGTGAAGGTTGTTTTTCAAGGTATGAATGATCTTTTAGACATCCTTAATTGCTATGGTCCCTATCGCGATCGGGTCTTTTTCTGGGATAGGGTTCTTAGAGGGGGTTACTGAACTCACCTAATCTTATCTTGGGTGTGGATATTAACTTGAACTTGAATGCATCTGAGACTTGGGGCAAGCGTGTATTCCTTGATCCTCTCTCCTCTCATTTCAAGCTTCTCTTTGATTCTGTGGGACTTACTGATATTGCACCTCCTTGCTCTGGTCCCACTTGGAGAAATGGTCGGGTTGGGGACAATGGTATTGGCAAGAGACTTGATAGATTCTTAGTGTCCTCCTCCTTTATCCCTTTACTTGTTGTCCACCGTGTTTGGACCCACCTTGCAGACTTCTCTGACCACTACCCTATCTATTTTGAATGGAACAAATCACTTGGGTCATGTAATTACCCTTTTAAATTTAACTGTTCTTGGATCCTAGACCTGAACTTCAGTTCCTGGATCACCAATCGATGGCCCAGTTTGTCACCTGTATCCTAGGGTTCTGCATTGGACCTCCTTTCACATAAGCTTCCGATCCTCAAGAAGGAAGTTAAGGACAGGACCAAAGATAAAAGTACCTTTCTGGAGGTTGATTCTCATAGGTTGGATAGGGATATCTGTTCCCTCCTCTCTAGCTCCAACTTTGGTATCCTTACATATGATGATCAATTGACCTTATCTCAACTCAGGTCAGATAGGAAGAAAATTTTGGATCACTACCTTATGACCTAGCAGCTCAAGAGTCGTGCCAAGTGGGCTCTGTATGGTGACTCAAATACAAAATATTTCCATGCCCTTGCATCTGGTAGAAGGAATCAAAATTCCATTTGGTCCCTAACTAATGAAGAGGGGCATGTCATTGATGATGAGGTTGCGCTTAAGGACATGGGTCAGAGTCATTTTGCTGGTATCTTTAAGGATGACAAACAGACCTGTCTATTGGAACAACTGAGGGTTATTTTACTCTACCGCAACATGATCTCACATGATGATGCCCATTGCCTCACCGATCCTGTTTCCCTGATTGAAGTTGAAAGTGTCCTCCACATTTTTAAAAAGGACAGGATCCCAGGTCCAGATGGCTTGGCTATCGAATTTTATCTGCACTTCTTTGAATTATTGGGTGATGAACTACTATCTGCAATAAAATGTGCTAGAGTTTCAGGTTGTATTCCTCCTCTTAACTCTACCTTCCTTGCCTTGATCCCTAAGAAGGATAAGCCCATTACTTTCGTAGATTATAGGCCTATATCCCTTTGTAACCTGCTATACAAATTGATCTTGAAGGTAGTTGCAGTGAGGCTTAAGCCATTCTTAGACACTCACATTTCCAAAGAACAGTATGGTGTTTTAAAGAATCGTCAGATTGTTGAGCCCATTGGTATTCTCTAGGAGACCCTCCATACTGCGAAGACCAAAAACTCCTATGCCCTCATCCTTAAATTGGATTTGGTGAAGGATTTTGATCATGCTAATTAGTCTTTCATTCATCTCATCCTCATACAGATTGGGGTTCCTCTTCAGGCTGTAAACTAGATAATGGGCTGTCTGACATCAGCTAATTTTGTTGTACTTATTAATGGTACACCCTCGAAGTTCTTTACAGCCACCAGAGGCATCAAACAGGGTTGCCCTCTTTCTCCGTTGCTCTTCATTCTGGTTATCGAAGGACTCAGCCTCTTGATTGTTGATGCAAGGGATCATGGTATCATTAAAGGTATCAAGATTACTTCTTCCTTTGCACTAACACATCTCCTATTCATTGATGATGTTATTCTTCTAGGCTCAGGTACTCTATCTTATTGGATGGCATTTGAAGTTATATTAAGTACTTTCTGTAAAGCTTCGGGGATGATCATAAGTGTGGATAAATCTTGTTTCCTTTATAATAATGTGGATGTTGATATCAGAATGGATATTGCCTGGGCTATGCCTTATAAAATGGAGCCCATATCTACTGGGTTCAAGTATCTAGGCTATTTTCTCAAGCCTGTGGGGTATAAAGTCAGTGACTGGCACTGGCTGATTCAGTGATTTGAAAGCCAAATCTTTCACTGGGCACATAAACTTCTCTCTTTGGGAGGCCGGTTAACTCTTATACATGCAGTTTTGTCAAGCATCTCGGTTTACTGGTTTGGTCTCGCTCCCATTCCTGTATCTGTATTGAACAAGCTTAGAAGTCTTACATTTGCTTTTCTCCGGGGCTCCTCTGGTAACAAGCATCGATACCATTTGTCGGACTGGAAGTGCCTCTCCTAGCCGTATTTGTATGGGGGTTGGGGTATTAAGAACTTGTTTTGGTTCAGTATAGCTCTCAGATTTTAAAAAAAAATGGTCGGCACTTCAGAATGAGGGACTTTGGCATGATGTAGTCGCCAGTAAATATCTTAAGAAGCACTCTGTTGAGACTTGGCTCAGAGCCTTGCTTGGCAGGTGGGCAATGGTAATAGTGTTCTAATTGGCATTGATCCCATTATCAGGGTCCAGGACTTTATCACATTCCTTGCCAGGTTTAAGGATTTCTTGGAGGATCTGGATATTGTCTCACTGTCTCAGGCATGTAATACTCTGCCAGGATTACACAAGTACTGGTATATTGCTGAGGATCTCTGTGTTACTGGTGACTGGAAAATTATATGGGATTCCTTCATGAGAAGCCTGGAAATTGGGGGTATTCACCTCAATTATCATCCTAACTCTCTGCTTTGGGATTTTAACAAACACGATGGTACTGTTACTACAAAACTGGTGTATGATTGTATTGTTCATTCCTTTTCTCCTCGGGCTGGCAGCAGTTTACTTTCAAATTTATGGACCGGTTCTCTCCCCAGGAAAATTTGTTGTTTCATTTGGTTGGCCCTGCACAACAAGATACTTACTTGGGATAATCTCCAGAAGCGAGGATGGACTAGACCTGGGGTCTGTGCTCTCTGCAGTAAGGCTGATGATTGTGTACAACACCTCTTTTACCATTGTGTAGTTTGGAAGAATGTTATCACAATCATTATGGAACAGTACAATATTTATCCTTCCTTTCAGTCTGAAGATCTCAGCATGTTTTTGGACATATGAATTGACTGTTTCTCCAAAAACTCAGCCTACTATTATCTCCCATTTCTTGCTATGTGGGTTGTTTGGAAAGCAAGAAATTCCTCTATTTTTGAAGGGAAAATTATTACTATCACCAGCATCATTCATCAGATTACTTATTTTTCACAGTTCCATTGTCCATCAGTCATTAAAGTTAAAAAGTCCAGATCCATGGGACACGGTCCTGTCCTTATATATCCCCATGGATTCTTTGATGGGGAATCTGCTAAAGGTGTTGTAGGGGTTGGATTTTGTCTAATTTTGAGCAAGACACACTCATTCGAGTTTGATTTGGGGGAAGGTAACGGTACCAACACAAAAGTGGAATTGATCAGGCTCTGGGCCCTTCTGCATACAGCCCAAATGATGGGGATACCCAAGCTTAGAATATATGGTGACTCTTTGGTCATCATAAATTGGGAAAACGATACAACATCCCTTTCACCACCTGATCTTCATCACTGGTGTAGGGATACAATAAATATATGCTCATGCTTTCAAGAGCTGTCTTTCTGCCATATCTATCATGAATACAACCAGCTTCCACACATACTCTCTAAAAAAGCTCTTTCTTTGGCTCCAGGAACAGGTTGTTACTCTGAATTTTTTGATGGCCATTTGGCCTCTCATGACAATATGGAGCTCTTCTGAGCCAGGTGTTGGGGCTTGTACTCCTCTTCATGATGCACCCAGTATTATTTAGTTTGGATCAGACTCTTTTAGACTGCAATTCTTCACTCTTGTGTTCACGATAGATATGGTTTGAGTCGCAGCCTTACTGATAGGATCTGTATGTTGGAGATGTTCATGCCCCCCTTGTAGCTTGTTGTGTTGTGTATGCATCCTGTTGTGTAGTGTGGTGACCCCCACATGATGTAGCTATTTAATGTTTCTATTGATCTCCCATCTCGATTGTAACCCATTTATTGGGATGGCATTTCAGATGCCCTTTGATTCTTAATGAATAACAAGGACAAGCTTTTTTCTTCTGAAAAAAAAGGATGAAAGTGGGTGTGGATGTGATAGAAACTGGCCTAGAATCAAGTAGAAGAAATTCCCAGCCATCATTGTTGACAATATTTCAAAGTAATAGGAAACAAATTCTCAAGTCAGTTGGTATTCAAGTGTTGCAAGCTTTGTATCCTACGAAAGAAATATACTAGTAGGTATCCTTCTCGAAATCTTTTGTTAGAAAATTGATTAATTGATGAGGAGCAGACTATTAGTTTTTCCTCTAATTCTATATATGATTTAGACATTCATTTATTTTTAGCCCCAACAATCACGAACTGTTGAAACAATAATTATAAACACACTAGAATTATAAGTCATATGCAGCGGAAATATACACAAAAAATTATCATATTTGACTCAACTAATTACCTTGGAAACCCTAACCAGGGGAAAACCAACAAAAGTGTGATCCTTTAAATATTTGACAAAGAGAATAAACTCAAAAATTTACAACAACTAAACTTACAACTATGTCAAGCAAGACAATGGAAAATCAACCTTAATAGGAAAATCGCTTTCCTCATTGAAAATCCTAGTTCACTAACTCCCTCCAAGAAAACTGTCCAAACTCTATCATACAACCTGTATGGTCAATAGAGTTCAACCTGCTTTGCATTAAAAAAAACGGGATATACATATTTTTGTATTGTACTATCTGTATATGACCCATACACCCTACGTAATATCCATACATCCTGCAAGGTATACGATTTTTCTTTGCCTTCACAATACGACTCATATATGTGTTGTACGACTCCCTCTTAGTCCCTCTACAGATGCCCTCGATCTTCTTTCTATGCCTTCACTATACGACTCATATATGTTTTGTACGAATCCCCCTTGGCACCTCTACAGATGCACTCGACCTTCTCTCTCTACAAGATGATCCTTTGCTTGAAAAGATAAATTAATTTTTCTCTTACTACAAACTCATCTCTTTCTTTTAGTTAAATTCTAACACTTTTCCAACTTGGGTTAATCACCGACCCAAGACTTCTAGCTTGAGATTCTCACAATCTCAATACTTCTTTGTCTCTAAGATCTCTCTCTTGCTTCACTTGAGAATAACCCCTTTCTTAAGAGCAAGAACACAAAGATACGAAGAATGTGTCAAATGCCTCTCCTCATATACTTTTATAACTTTAAAATAATAAAATACCATGGGGTCAATAAAAAACTTTATAAAATAAAATTAATGTCTATAGAGTATCTTTCAAATGACTTCTACATGCTAGACACATCGCCAATGTAGAAGTAACTTTCCCAGCTACAAAAACTAATACCAACAACCTTATATTGTTTCATATAAATTTGGATTTAATGGGGACTTCCATTAGTTGTTATTCAGGTAAAATATACAATGCGCCTTGTTGGAGTTGTGAAGACTTGTCCATTACTTGCCTCTAAAGTAGAAGTTGGTGGTGCAACAACTACATGGGTATTTCAAGGATTCACAACTAATATGCATGCGGTTTGCAAGATTGCATTGCATTGATAGGCTAATATGGTCGCATTTTTAGAGAACTAGGGTATTGTTTATGTTATAACTCTTACTTGTATTGTTTGTTTATCCTCATTCAAAGGTTGACTGTCTTTTTTTGAATTGAGATTTTTTTTCCTGAATCGGAACTTCTCTTTTATCATCCAAGATTAAGGGTCTTTTTATGGTATAAACAGAAAGTGATGAAATCAATTTCTTGGTTATGTGGTTCTATTGTGTTTCCTCTGGCACTGTCATATTTGTGGCCAAAATGGACTTTTGGACAATGTTTAACTTCTCATTGTGTTTTAGACACAATCTAGTACATCTTTTCTTGCCATATAGAAGTGATTAACTGAAATATGGCATAATAAGCTAAAACATGTCAATATTAGTCTGTGCTTCAACCAAGTCCATTCTATGAAAAGCAATTTGAGAGACATTGAAGAAGTTGAAGAATGATATAGGCAATTGCATAAACAAGTGATCTTATTTGTCTTTGATCTCATTCAAGGTTGGGTATTGGAAAATGATGATGAAAGTATTTCTTTATCTCTTCTACATATAATAATGATGGGTGGATATGTTGAATGAGACTAGTGCGGATGTTGAATTCTGCACTTGGTGAGAATAGACTATGGGTTGTCTCATAGGGAACCTTGATCCATGTGATAAAATTAAGGTCAATAGCACCATAGTGTTGAGAAAATTCACAACATTGAGGGCCATCTAAGGAACAAGAGACCTAGATACAGGAATATAAGTTGTCCTTGAAGTAAATCCTTTTGTCTCCATGGAGTTAATATACCAAATTTCCTTGTATGAATGAAAATTAGGGATGCATGAATCTAGCAAGTATCAAGCATTTAATTGATATTTGCACAGAGAAAATCCAGGAGCACTCTATAACATAGTATGGATGAGATTTGTTGTGACCATGCAACATGAAAAAGAAATCGAGGTTTGTAACATGGAATAAAGAAAAATATTTAACATTAGTTACCATAATGTAAGAAAATATAGTTTATTATATAATTATAAAATAAACATCAAAGATCCATGTTAACTCTTGATTTTTAGCCACTGAGAGGTTTGTGCATTGGTTTCTTTTTTATCCTTGGGTGAAGATGTATATATGCTAGTTATAATGTTTTTATCAAGTAGAAGACTTTGTACTTACTTCAGACCTTGTCTCTTCTGATGAAAGACTTGTGTATAGCTAAATTCTAAGGAGAACATAGAGAAATATGTTAACAAATTGCAAGTGTCTCAAATACCTTGTTTTTTAAAAAGGGATTGACCTTTAAGTGTTTTCTTTATTAAGGAGGGGTTTTGATGTGAGTTAGATAGGAATGTATTACAAATCCCTGCAAACAATCATGGAGAAAGTTCGAGTGTTTGAGCTGAAATGTAAGAAAAAAATTGCAACTTGATGAGAGTTCCAATACAACAATGGTTTTGCTTTGCAATGTTTGGCTACAGACTTGTGTAGGAAAGTCTTACAAGCAAAATTTTGGATTAGAAAGTGGCAGCCCTATAAACTCTAGTTGCAGGCCATATAAGCATTTTAGAAAATAAATTGCATCTTGTAAAAGTGTCATTGGTAGAATTTTGTGGGAACTGCAAAGCCTAGTCACAAAATTGCAAAAGTTGTGCAAGCGCAAGTTGAGGGAAGGAGCAAGTTGTGATGTAGAGAATATGTCAATTCACAAGTAGAAACATGTTAAATTTGTTGTACTTGAGAGAGTTAGGTTGTATACCAATAAACATCATGCAAGGAGATGTGCCTTGAAAAGAGTTGCAAATCCAAAAGATTCAATAAGTAAAAATAATTAATTTGTAAAAAAGAAGTAAATTACAATATTTATATAAGAGGATATTAAAGTTATTATACAAGTTGAGGGAAAATATTCAATAAATAGGTTTATAATAAGATGCAAATGATCTACATTTATTTAATTTTAAAAAAATTAAAATAAAAATGACTTATCTCTATATATAATTTTAGAATCTAAAGAGAAATAAAATAATGAGAAAGGGAAAAAATATTAAAGAGGGGAATGAAGAAACTAATTAAAAACAAAAGAGTTTAATTAGGATGTAAACGAGGCAAAAATAGATGAAGGTAACATAAAATTGAAAATGTAAAGAGGAAGAAATGAAGAAATAACCTAGGGGAGATCAATTAGGTTACAAAGGAAGATTATTTTGGGTATTAAATTTAGGAATACAATAGAATTAAGCTCAAAAATATTAAATTAAAACACGACAAATAGATGAGAAAGGTTGGGGTCTGAGGAGCACCTTAATGAGAAGAGTGATTGAGAAAATAGATCAAAGTTTTCTAAGAATGCCTTAGCTTGCAACCATCTTTGTGACTAAATTTATTGGGATGTTTTTCGATTTCTAGAGTTTCTATAATAATTAGGTTAGAGTACTGAGTTGTTGAAGCAAGAATTTTGGTTTGATCAAAACAAATATGGTGCTTGGAATTATAGCATGCTCGACAATAACAGATTTGTTTAGTCGATTATGATCAGTATATGCTATGTGCTATTTAAGACGAGTTTGGATTGATCTACTAGTTTGTCCATTGTAGGTTTTCCCACATGAACAGGGAATTTGATAGATGCCTTGGGATAGGAATGGGTTTGATTTATCTTTCACGCTCTTAAATAGGTGTTTAAGGGTCTTATGCAATTGAAAAATAGTTTTAATGTTTGTTTTAGTTAGAATTTTAGAGATACTATCAGTAACTTGTGTTGGTTGTGGAGCCCGATCTTCCTGATTTAGTAATTTTATTTCAGTTCTGTTTGGATCCCAGCACCTGACGGGGGGTCCCACCCACATTAGTCACCAGGGTGGTCCAGGGGGGAGGTGCCTTATAAACTGTTGTAAATTCAGAGTCATGACTTGGTCAATAATGGGTGATTTATGGGCCCATGGTTTTGGGCATCCCGTGGTATTTTCCCACAGTATTATTTTTATAAAAGGAAGACATTGTAATACTATGGTGTATTGTAAAACAACTTATGTGATTGTGTGAGTGAAGAGGAAGTGCAGTGGGGTTGTTGTAGGTTGTATCCCTCCATTTTGTTGGACGGAATAATAATAAACGACTGGAAATTCATGTGTAGACATAGCCCATCTTGGGTGAACCACGTTATATTTGTGTCTCTCTTGTAATGCGTCTTAGTAGTTGCATCTTATGTATTGTTTATTGTCATTTCTTTATGATCATGTTTTCTAACAACTCAATGGATAAAAGGAAGAGAGACAACTAAATGGGGGGGGGGCTGGACGGCGGACGAGGAAAGCTTGCAGGGTTTGGATTTCGAATGTAGGACTTGATGAAAAGTATTGTTTATGAGATTCCAGGGGTAACCATTAGCCATAAGGGATTTGGTAAGGTGGGATTTTTTAAGGTTAAGATGTTGGGGGTTAGAGATTCGAATAACTATAGTGATTAGGGTTTTGAGGACATTAGACTTATGAGAAGGATGGTGATGGGAATGGGCATGAAGGTATTTATCAGTTTGGGTCTTTTTCGATAAAATTGATGAGAGAGGGGGGAATTTTATTGACGGGTAATTAGGACGTCAAGAAAAGGGATAGAAACAATTTATTGGATTTCCTTGGTAGAACTAGATGTGAGGAGATATGTTATTCAAATGATTATGAAATTTATCAAGGGAGGTGCGACCATGTGGCCAAATGACAAAGGTATCATCTACAAACTAAAATTGGCATTTGGGTTTGAGGGTATAATAATTAAGGGCTATGGATTCAAAATGTTCCATGAATATATTGGAAACAACAAGGGAGAGACAAGATCCCATGAAATCCTTCAATTTGTTCATAGAACTTATCTATGAAGCATAAGAAAGTAGAACTAAGGAAAAATTTTATAATATGAAGGGTTTCTTCATCCACTAATTTAGAGATAATGTCAAGGGATTTAGGGACTACGATTTTGGTAAAGAAAGAGACAACACCAAAGCTAACCACTAGGTCATGATCATCAAGGTGAAAGTTCTGAATTTTGTTAATAAAGTTAGTAGAATCTTTAATGAAAGATTGAGTTTGATTGGTGAAGGGTTTGATCTTCTTGAAAATAAAATGGGATAAGGCATGGATAAGGGCTCCAATAGCACTAATAATGGGTTGAAGAGGTGGAAGATTTGCTCTTAATGACCAATATGACTAAGATGACTAAGAGGGAGGAGTAGTACAAGGAAAGTAGGACCAAGTAGGTATCCATGAGGCATGCTAAGCCAAGTATGAAAACCATTACAAGTGCAATCACCTATAAAAACCATAAAACATAAGTGTGGTTGGGAGCCCCAAGCCATGTGTCCTATTGGATTCACCCCACGAAGCATCAGAGCACCCACCTAGGGCTTAAATGTCAAACATGATGGGGTACTTCCACTCGTTAATATGTAGTTATCAAAGCCACTAAGCCAACACTCCTTGAAATGAGAACCTAGAGGACATGTTATAACCATACCAAGGGTCTTGAGCCTCGATAGACCAATAATTTACATAAATAAACCCCAACTTGGCCTTTACAATGAAAGAAGGACCCCTCCTCTCTATACATTTCACAAGGAACACTGCAAAGAATCTAGAGGGTAACAACTGGCTCTAATAGTATGACATGCACTTCTCCTAGTAGTGAGTGAGAACTTCTAAATATTATGGGACCTATAGGCCTACACACAGTTAAAACAACAACGTCAAATGCATCGAAGACATCCACTTTTGCCATCCCTTGCTCAAACCAAAATGAAATGCAATAAAGAAGTGCAATGCATAGGTAAAGAAAATGACTAAAATAATTGAAACTACATCTATTACAGTACAAGGGATGTCTTTATGACATTAGATATTACCCGAGTAAACTATTTTCAAAGATTTCCCATTAATGGGAAATGGCAGTGTCTCCATTCAAATGACTCAAGTAGAAGGAATCATTACATGGAACATTTTCAATTTGATATGGACCCAACCAAAGGTTTTCAAACTTATCATACTTACCTGGTTTTTAATTCATAATGTGCCATGAGAAAACGAGATCACATTTCTTGAAATTTTATTGCTGAGCTTCCTTGTCAAACTGAGCTTGTGTCTCTTTCCGATGTTGAACCAAGTGATCAAGAGCTTTACTTTGTTTTCCACATGGCTCTAAGATTTATTCTAGATTGCATCTGGGTCTATCTATCTCATCCTATGTTGGCTTGGTTGGGCATCTTTTTTTTTACATTGCTTTGATATGTTTTTAAATCATTGCAAGACCAATCATCTTTTGAATCATGGATCAAATTTTGGGATTCTTCCTCTTCTTATGGGGCAATTCCTTTCCTTTTCCTTTTGCAAATGCCATCCTTATCGTGGTTCTTCTTTGTATGAACTTGTTCAGGTAGAATTGGGTTGTTGGTTTCTTTGTCTAGCGATCCTTTATTGTCTAGGTCAATCTCAAATTTTTCCAAATTGTTCATATATTTTGTATTCACCTATCATCATAAAAAACCTACCAATTTCCCAAATCATCATGCACATGGGGATTTAGAAACTATTTCCATTTTTCCTTTTTCTACAAGGCCTTCACAAGGATAAATAATAAAAGATGAAACTTCTTACGCATTGGCTTGTTCATTCTGAGCTTGGAGAACCACATCTAAGAATAATGCATATGATATGTTGGTCATCTTATATCTAGTTTGCTCTCTAGTTACTAAACACCTTATGGGTTTCTATTACCTAAATTGGTCTTCTATAAGCTACTTCCAACAAAATCTTACCTCTTGGCATAAAATGATCAATCCAGCTATCCCTCAATCCACTGTTTCATTGAGGCGGCTCAGGAACAATCTTCTTGACTCAACTACTTTCTTCCTTAAAAAATCTATTTTATTGCAAGGTTGATAACAAGGCGGATACATTGAAGCCTAAGAAAAAAACAACAATTTTAACTTACCATATTTAAACATCAATATTGAAATCTATTTTATTTCAAGGTTGATAACTACAATTTTAACTTACCATATTTAACCATCAATATTGAAATCCATTTTATTTCAAAGTTAAGGCAAGAACAATCCAGCTATCCCTTGGTCCACTATTTTGTTAAGGCAGCTCAAGAACAATATTCTAATTGACTCAACTACTTTCTTCCTTAAAATCTATTTTATTTCAAGGTTGATAACAAGGTAGATACATTGAAGCCCAAGAAAAAAAAATATGATTTTAACTTACCACATTTAAACATCAATATTGAATCTATTTTATTTCAAAGTTGATAAATATGATTTTAACTTGCCATATTGATTTGATAACTATGATTTTAACTTGCCATATTTAACCATCAATATTGAAATCTATTTTATTTCAAAGTTGATAATAAAGTGGCTACATTGAAGCCCAAGCAAAAATCTTTTACCATTTAGACTTCATAAAAATATGGTTTTTAATTGCAATTCTTCAAATGCTTTAGCACATATACAATGAGTTGACCAAAGCTTTACAAACTAATTATCGTTACCAAACTTAACAATATGTTATATTTTCCAAAAAAGATCTCAGATAGGACAAAGAGTTCACATTTTGAATTGCTTTATATTTAACTCTGGAAGGGTTTAAGAGAATATCTTCCTAATGATAACCAACCAACCAAAGTTGACAAAATATTCTACCCTCCAAAAAAAAATATTAGATCCTACAATAGTTTGTAATGGAAGGGTTTAAGAGAACATCTTCTTAGTTGGTTAGGATCAAAATTGACAAAATATTTTACTTTCCAAAACAAAATCTCAAACCTCACAATATAGGTAATACTATTTCGAAAGTATTGCATCACTTAAATACAAGATCTTAGATCTCACAAAATAGGTAGAACTATTTCGAAATATTTGCATCACTTAAATACAAGATCTTAGATCTCACAAAATAGGTAGAACTATCTCAAAAGATTTGCATCACTTAAATACAGTGTTTTGCCTTGCCTATTATTTAATTGTGAAGGTTTTAATAGATTATCTTCTTATCTATAGCCAACCAAGGTTGTTCCCAATGCAGAAAAACCAAACCCTTAAAATAAAACCACACATATTTTCTTGGTATTACCAAGGGAAAAGCCCATGTGGCATAACTAGAAAACCAAGGTAACCTAGTTCCTTAGAATAAAATCACACATATTTTCTTGGTATGGTGGCAGTTCCAAGGGAAAGGCCCCTGTGCCCTAACTAACAAAACAAGGCAACCTAGTTCTTTGGATCCCCATCACACTAGGCCCCACTTTTGAGCAAGTTAACAAGCACAGCCAAACCTAGCAGCTACCAAACAATGACAAGGGCATTTTCCAACAATGGCTCTCTCATGTATGTTCTACCAAACAATGCCAAGGGCATTTTCCAACAATGGCTCTCTAGGGTATCTTTTGGCTTTTAAAATATGGTCTATGTGAGAGGAGACTATTTTGGACAAAGCGAGTTAACTTTTTTTTGGACTTGATTATTGAAATTTAGTGACTTTTAAATCTCTGTATATTTTACTTGAACCAAAGTAATTATTAAAAAAAACCACATTTATTACAAAACAGAAGATGTATTAATTTTCCAAACACCCTAGGATGGTTATTGATTGGATTTTCATTAGTCGGTCAATAAAGTCTAGTTAGTTCCTAATGCATATTGCAAACAAGACCTGGTTAGTGCCTAATGCATATTGCAAACAAGACCGTGGCCCTTTTGCATAGCCAGAAGTATTTTATACCCATAAAACATAGGTTATTCCTTGTGAAACATCCCACCCTTATAAGTGAGTCGTTCCATTAAATTACGGCCTAATACATTGGATATCAGGTGCAAACCATGAAATTAGGAGAATAAACACCACACCTATAACATTTCAGCCAAAGGTAACTTGAAAATACTTCATTAGTATGAATAATACTTGCAAAATGGAAAAACATATGTTCACCTCAAAGCGATATGATGCAACATCTTAGAAAGGAAGAAATATATAATTTAGGGTTTGATATGAACTTACCAAAATAATGAATTCAAACACGTAACAAAACCAATTCCGCAACCAGGCATGTGTCGTCCTATGCTGATTAATAATTAAACAAATAGTTCCCAAACACTGATAAGCCCCAAAACCCCTACACAAAATTGGGATATATACACGAAACATATGCCTAAACCACAAACTTGAAAACAATGCAATAGGGTAATAGAATATAGCATTCGTCTTCCCAGAGGCTTCTTCTTACCCTCCCACTACTCTACTTTGTTGCCTTCACGATAAAGAACAACAAAGGTGTAACAAGCAAAATAATAAATCAACGAGTTAAATTTACTATGTGACATTAACGATGGAATCTACGACATCAAACAATTAATTGTTTACGGTCGCCCACTATCGTGAGGACGAGGAGCTCTAGCAATAAGCATCCCATCCTTGTCACTTAATAATAACAATTCTATACACAATGCATGCAAAAAAATTGAATTCGACAAAAATCCATCCATCAAACACAAAACCTACACCAATTACAAAACCAAAGGCTTAAAATCAAATGAGTTTGTCTAGAGATCTTTTGGGGATTTTGCAAAATCATTAAGGTGGCGCGAGCTTGGAGAGCTCCAAAAATCCATACATATTGTTCCATAAGCTATATCACCGTCATTTAGCCAGTCGTTCTCATATTTATAAGACTCTTTACCAAGTCCCATAGATACCTCATAGAGACCTTGCCTCTTTAGAGATGTAATCATCTTCAACTTCCATTCTGAATATCTCGTGGATGGAGTAAGAAGAGGAACTGATAATATCGAATCCATATGAAGTTGAAACTGCAAAATATCACTGCAAAACTAAAAATATTCGAACTATGTTAGAATCATGCTTTTCCTCTCGACATAACATATTTTCAAGGTTCGTCACGCCCTCTCTGTTGCTCTGAATAAATCCAAAGCTAGCAAATCATCATAGGGGACTTTTGTGGAAACCCAATTGCTTCTGATGTTCGATGGGGAGAAACAAGCATAAAACCTGCCTGAGAAGGCTCTAATACCATATTAGAATTTGAATTCCATTTAGATATTCAAGCAAATAGTTTAGAATTATAATTGCAGTAAATGGAGAATGAAGATACAAACTGAAGAAAAAAAAAACCACAAAGGAAACTGATGAGTGTTGCTTAGTAATTTATAGTATCATTCACAATAATATAATCTGGTATTACAATAGTTTACATAGGAAAAGAATTCGAATGCATTAGGTAGAAAATCAATTCTATCCATTGGATCTGATTGTATCTAACTGATCATCTAACTCATGGTGTCTCAATCAATATCGAAGTCCAACATATCAACTCCCAGATGTCCAACAACTCAATCAATCAGTGATAGCCAGTTAACTCAGTGCAACTAAGTGTGGTAGGTGGGCAAAGGCGCCTACTCCACATGCAACCATGCATTAGCCATGCATAAGTAGTGCTAGCTATCTGATTGTGAACTAACTGAAAGTAACTGGGGGCTAACTAAGACTAACTAGTTCCAACTCCAACTAATTGGAGGAGGTTGGTGTCGGGACTCCCAGTGGCTCTTAAAATGTAGGGATTGGTCTAGGAGGGGCCCAAACTGATGCATGCACATGTAGTAAGTGGTAGTTAACCTCTAGCAGTGTTCCCCACACTCTAGTAACTGGTACATGTGGCCCTATTAGGCCAAGTAGACCCAAATAATTAATTAAGGTTCCTAAGTTAGGCTAAATTAATCTAATAGGCATTTGACCAAGGGAGGATTAATAATCCTAACACATAATTGCTAACCAAAAGAAGTAAAAATGATATCTAAAACATCAAATTTATGCATACGTCCATTTGGTTAAAACAAAATTACTTTGGTGCCGAACTTCGGTCTTTGAAAACTTGTTGGCCTTCTGATTTTGGTGCTCTAAGAAGATTTTGAAACCGTGTGAAGAGCCTTCGGCTCTGGTGCACTTTCTTTGGAGGTCCTGGTGATTTACAAGATCGTGCTGCTGAACTAGAGACAGTGTGGAACGAGCCAAGTGTCTGTGATTTTATAGGATGGTTTGCCTCATTAGCTTTATGATACTTGGCCTGTTTTGAGTGACATCACACACAACCTTTGCACAATTGCTTTCGGCTCTGGCTTGTAGGTGGCTTGGATTCGAGTTGTTGTTGTTCTTTTTTTTATCGAGCTCTAGGGATTGTTGCTGATTAGTGGCCCTTCGAATCTGTCCCTATTTTCGTCAAGTGATTGAGCATTAGGGAGTATTTTGTTTCCACGATTTTTGGTTATCTGTGGTTTCTTGAAAGGATGGTTTCTTGATCCTTTTCATTATGGGTTTTCTTTTCGATGTGTGAGCGCCCTGAACTATGGACTCCGAAGGGGATCCACCCCCTCCTCTTCCTCCAGAGTTTGTTGCCTTCAAAATATTAGTTGCCTCCTATGGTAAGAGGAAGGGCAGCCCTATAGTGTAGCAATTTGTGAAGAAAGTAGACATTCCATCTGTCGAATTGTCTACCAAACGTCCATGCCGCATTGCTTTGAATCTATTTGAACATGGTCTTATTGGGCAATTTACTGGTCTCTGGACTTCTCCTAAGGCTATTGATGGATGGGTTCAGCGAAATTGGAGGCCTCTGTTCATTGAAGGAATACATAATCATTTGGTTGGTAGAGGTTACTATGTCTTTGTGTTTGATTCAACTAAAGATAGAGATCTCATTTTTCAAAATGGTCCATATTTTATGGGTCCTCAAGGGCTCTATCTTAATAAGTGGACTCTTGATTTCGATCCTACTCAGGACGTTCCTTCAGTCGTTCCTATTTTGGTTAGGCTTCCCCGTTTGCCCCTCCATTGCTGGAATTCAGAATCTTTTGAAACCATCGGGAATAAGCTTGGAAAGTATATTGACAGGGTAGAACGGAAAGAACAATATTTGTGTGCAAGAATTTGTGTTGAAGTAGATTTAGAGATTGGGCTGCCTGAGGCGATCAAGTTAACTGTTGATGAATGGTCACATATTTAGGAGCTTGATTATGAACAACTCTCATTCAAGTGCCACCATTTCCATGGATATGGCCACTTTGCTCAAAATTGCAAGAAAAAAATAGAAGAATATATTGTAAAAGAGAAGGTTGGTCAATGGATTCATGTTCGGAAAGCAGGCACTTCTAAACAAGATACTAGAATGAAAGGTAAAAGAGGAAATACAGGGAATGGATCCATTCCTGTTGAGAAGAAGATCTATAAACCTTAAGCTGTTGAAAAAATTTATGCTTCTTCAAATCCTTTTGTTGTTTTATGTCCCTCTGAAGATCAAAATTCTCTTGTTCTCGAAGAGGGTGAAGTGCAGCAATTAGATGTGCACATAGATGAAGGTGAAGTAAATATCAGGTCACAAGAACAATCTGGACCTATTCTTTTTGAAATTCCTTGCGTTGATGCAATCTTATAGGAAATCCATAAATCTTCCCTAGGTGCCATATCTTCTCCCTCCTACACATAAATTCTTAAGAAGAAGTCAGTCGATACTTCCGGTTCCTTAGAAGAAGATTCTATTGAGCAAATCACTAAAAAGGTAGGTAGGAAGTCTCAAAAGGAGATCAGAGAAGAAGAAGCTGAACAATTAAATATGCATGGTAGTTAGGATACAATAGAGATGTCTATAGGCAGAAGTAAGCGGAATAGATCCCCAAAGGGAGGGCCAACTCCCTCATTCTAAAGTAAATAATGCAGACCGTCTCGTGGAATTGTAGGGGACTGGGGAATCCCAAGAAATCAGAAGCAATGAAAGATCTATTGAGAATGAAACCTTCAGACATTCTCTTGCTTCAAGATACAAAGATGAAGAGGAAGCATTATTATTCTTAAGAAAATCAAAGTAGAAAAAGAATGTTGGCATGGGAGTGAGTGCACGAGGCACTTCAGGGGGTCTCGTAACCTTATGGTATGAGGATAAGTTTATTCTGAAAGCTTTGTTTGCTTCCCAACATTGGATTTATACTGAACTTCAACATATAACAAGTAAGATTTCCATGGCCCTCTTTAACCTTTATGTCCCAGTAAATCTTATCAAGAAAAAGGACTGCTGGAATTCTGTCACATTTTATTGAAATACACACTCCCATAAAAAATTATTGTGGTAGGGGATCTCAATATTATGTTAGACCATAATGAGAAAAAAGGAGGTGTTCAGGGCAAAGATCCTCTTTGGGAGTTTGTGGAGTCTTTGATTCATGCTCGGGACCTTCTTGATTTCAAACACAAGAAAGGTCGCTACACTTGGACCAATAATAGAGTAGGGGTTGCCAGCGTTTTTGCTCATCTAGATAGATTTCTGGTCCAAATCTCTTTGATGGAGGGGAAAATTTTAATCTCTTCCAAAATCCTGCCCAAGTTAACTTCTGATCATCATCCTATCTCTTTGTTATTTGAAGAAGAGGAATATTTAGGTCCTATTCCGTTTCGATTCAGTTCTCTTTGGATTAAGCGAGATGGCCTCTGGGAAACCGTCACACAAGCCTAATCGCAGTTTATTGATGGATCTCCCAGCTATGTATGGGAACAAAAACTCAAATGTACTAAGTATGCCTTGAAAAGTTGGGTTAAAAAACCTCTCACAATTCCAATGAGCAGCAGGCAAGATAGTATGCATGCTTTAGCATAGATTCAGTTAAGTATGGAGGAACTAGAAATTACTAAATCTCAATTGGATAAGGAGCAATTTGCTCAAACAAATTATTTCCTTTCCTTTCGCCAGGAAGAAGAGTATCTGCGTCTCAAGTCTTGCAGTCTTTGGTTGTAAGCGGGAGATAAAATTTATGCCTTCTTCCACAGACAATGCAGAGCTAGAATTTCTTGAAACCACATTTCATAGATATATACAAGAAAGGGTGAAGTTATTAAAGGGCACTTGCAGATTCAACAGGCTGTCCAATCACATTTTCAGCAATTGATTACAGAGGACGATGCCATAGATAATGCAGTGAATGCTGAATTTTTATCGAATATTCCTTCTTTAGTCACTGTAGAGTTAAATGCTGGTTTAGTGAAACCGTTCTCAGAAGAAAAAAAAAATAGTGGACGTTATATGGGCTATGGAGTCGGATAAAGCCCCAGGCCGGATGGTTTCTCCATTCATTTCTACGGAGTTTGTTGGCAAGTTATAAAATCAGATCTTTTCCATATGATTTCAACCTTTCTTAAAAAATCTAAAGTGGGAGGGTGTACTAGTTCTACTTGCCTTGCTTTAATTCCTAAGGAAGTTAATCGAACAACTTTTGATAGGTTTTGGCCTATCTCACTATGCAACGCTTCATATAAACTTATATAAACTTGTGGCCAAACTCTTAGCCAATAGACTTAAGCCCTCGTTGGGAAATTTAATCTCTCCTCTCTAGGGGGGGTTGTTAAAGGTAGGCATCTTGTAGACAATGTGATACAAGTGCAACAATCCCTTCACTCCAGCTTCCAAAGGAAGGAGAAAATGTATGATCATAAAGCTAGATATGAAAAATGCCTTCGACTATGTTAAGCTCTCCTTTCTCTATCAAGTTCTTCTCTCTTTTGGTTTTAGTGTGGAATTTGTTAGTTTGATAAAATCTTGCATAGAGAGGCCCTGGATAGTGCCCCTTGTTAATGGTAGACCTTCAAATTTTTTCCAAGCCTGTAGAGGACTTCGTCAAGGGTGTCCTTTGTCACCTTTCCTTTATATATTGATGGTTGAATCTTTAAGTAGAAAACTTACAACATAATTAGTAGCAGGTGTTATTCCAAGCATTAAGGCAGCACGAGGTGTAGATTCTATATATCATGCTCTTTTTGTCGATGACTCTCTTCTTCCGAGAGGGGCTTCATTAAACATTGCTCAGGCCTTCAATGAAATTTTACAAAATTTTTGTTTAATCTCAGGAACTTTGATCAATAAAAGAAAGAGTGTTGTTTATGGTTGGAATGTAGATCATCTGGAAATTATTTGAATAGGTCGTTCCTTGGGCTTTCCTGGATTTGATAAGTGGGACAAGATCAAATATTTGGGACTCCCATTAACCCCGGGACCAAGTCCTCCTTCACTTTGGCTGGAATTTATAAGTAAATTAAAAGCCAAAATAGTATCCTGGGGTGGCCATTGGTTAACAAAGGTTGGAAAGTTGGTTTTGATTAAGGCTATCCTTTCAACCCTCCCTATCTTCCAGTCTTCTTTGCTCCTTGCTCCCAAGTCCATCATTGCTCAGATTTACAAGCTTCTTCGGGGCTTTCTTTGGAATGGTGGCAAAGGCAATCAGAATAAGATGCACTTGATTAGCTAGGATATTCTCAAAATACCTCTTTTGGAAGGTGGATTGCAAATTCATGATCCTGGATCGAAAAATATGGCCCTGGGAGGTAAAATCATTTGGCAGTTGTTTGCAAATAAAAAACATCCGTTAAGCAAGCTTCTATGGATGCGATACCTTAAGGGAGGTTCTTTGAGAAACTTAAAATCAACAAATACATCTACATGTACAACTATCTGGAACTTGTGCAGAAGAGGTATTAATCATATTAAACAACAGCTCTATAGAATCCTTGGCAATGGGATGAGGATCTTATTGTGGGAAGATAATATTTTAGGAAACCATCCTCTTTTCACTTTAAACTCGTTAAATGAGATCAAGTTTTGGTAAATTAACAAAGGTCTCCTCCGTCTTGCAGACATCTGCTCTTGGGATAGCAATGGGAACTGGGCAGGTTGGTCTTTTCCAGAGATTCCAAAACCTCTTCTCCTTCAACATAACTTGTTGATCTCAACACTTTCAGGAATGGCTCATGTCCATCGTTATTTTAAAGATAAATGGGGATGGGGTTGGTCAGGAAACTATTCAGTTGCTCAAGGATTCTCTGCATTACAAACTTCTCAAGCTTCTTTTTTATCCCATGCGCAATGGAAGTCTGTTTGGTCATCATTCATCCTTCCTAAGGTGAATTTCTTCACGTGGCTACTTATGCATAAAAGGGCATTGACAGGTGAAAACTTGAATAAACACAGATTTCATGGATCGTTCAGATGTTGTTTTAGCGATTCTGCGTCAGAAACGTCAAACCATATATTTGTTGATTGTGTTTTCACTCAAACAGTGTGGGAGCTGGTTCTCCATGTTCTAAATGTCGTTGCTCCCTCTCATATGGCAGTAGTCCCATTGTTTATCTCCTGGAAAGATCATATTACTGAGATAAATGGAAAAAACGCAGAGTGGAGTAAAGTCTGGCAAGCAATCCCAAAAGGTATATGGTGGAAACTGTGGTTGGCCAGAAATGACTAGATTTTTAATAACAAATCACCGACTCCTAGGGACGTGGCTAGCAAAGCGAAATCACTCATTCTAGAATCAGTAAAAAAATTAATTACCAATTCTTCTCTGCCTCCAGATATTTCCGCGTGGTTGTGTTCCTCTGTGTTTGGCAGAAGGTTAATCAACTCCAAACCGTCGCCTCCTCCTTTTTGACGTGTGAGAGTATGTGCTGTTGCCTTTCCATTGTGGTGGAAGAGCACCTGTACTGCTTCTATCTTCTTCGACGGTGCGTCCAAGGGGAATCTTGGGATCGTAGGTGTCGGTGGGATGATTATTTGTCTGGACTGTTTGAGTGAAACCTGCTTCAGTTGGGGTCTAGGAATAAGTTTGAATAATCAGGTAGGAAGTTACAACCTTCTTAAGGCTTGCCAAATTGCAAAGGAGATCAGTTACAAGTCAATTCAAATTTTTGGGGATTCAGAGCTACTGATCAAATTGTTAAACTCTGCAGATCATTTTAACAATCCTCCTTTGAATAAAATCATGCAGCGAATCCGAAACACCTTGAAAGACTTTGAAAGGGTTACTTCTTTTCATATTTGTGAGAGCTAAAGAAATATGCATACTCTCTAGCAAATAAAGCTTTCCTGATGCCACAAGGAAATCTCAGTATCAATGGAGATCCTAGTATATTTCGGTTGCTTCCTTAATTGAGTTTCATCAAACAATGATCTTCCATTGATGGAGAATGATTTTCAAAATATAAGATCTCTGTAATAATTCTTGGTCTTCTCATAGTATACCTTATGTTATTTTTGTAAATGGTTGATAAGGAAATTGCTAAATCATACCCAGTTTTCTTCATAAATAAAAAATAAAAAATTATCTGTTCGAGTTAAAAAAATACTTTGAAAGTGGTGCATGTTTTAGGTCCAGGTGGTGGCCATATTGATTAGGTCAGTGTTTGCTAGTTAAAGCCAAAAAACAAGCATGTTGTTGAGTTATCTTGGGTGTACCATGGAAATTAATTTGCTTCCAAGGAGTAGGTTGTCCTTGTGCAATCCCCTCCACGTGATGATAACTTTTTGTTTGAATTAAAGAAAAGATTGTCCCCAAAAATACTACGTTCTGAATATTTACCAGGGTCTTCGAAACGAAAGCCATAATTCAAGTGAGTATATTTAGAATATGAAAGTACTGATTACTTAAATTACCGGCAGTTAGGTTTAGGGCTAGAGGAAATCATGGCATGGTTACATGTCCTTGGATGATAAATTACAAGAGGATAAATATTGCTTTTAACTTTATATTAAGAATAATAACTAATTGGACATGTTGTATATCTAGAGGTCTTGCTTGTGAGTAGCATTTTATTACTTGCCACAAGCATTTACAATCAATTTCAATGGGGTGACTATCAAATTCCAAGTCTAAACCCCATAAGAACATGCAAGCACAAAATTATTATAAGACAACTAGCTATGTGAATGATATCATGATAAAATCACTGCTAGAAACAAGATTGCTAGCTAGTCCTCAAATATGCACAAATACCACCAATGTTGTGCTTATTGGTTGTTTCACATATGTAATTTTAATGTCACTGGTAAACCCCATAAGAACATTGTCCATCCTTGAAATGTTGAAATTGTTTGACATTCCCCACACAACTTCCTACCAAATTATCTTAGAATTAATTTAATGGCTTTGTAGTAGTTACAACAAACATAGATTCTTGTTAATTCAGGTGGCTGTTTCACCAGATACGTTGATAAATCCAAATACAATGACAAGATTTTTGTGTAGTGTCCTAGAAGATCCTCCTTGTGCTCTTGCTTGACATCATGCAACATGTCATATTTTCAACCTTCAGGCACATACCTCGCTTCATTCTTTTTTTTTAACAAAAATGATTATGATATTATAATGGACTCAGCTGAGAAACACTGATCAAAAATAGATTACAACCATCCACCAAATCACTCCTTCCTTAATCGAAGGTCCTGCAAACTAAGGAGGGATATCCATGCTAACCATCGAATTTACAATAAGATCATAACAACCTACAACTATTGATTTATTAGCTGTAGTATCCGCTAGCCCATTAAGCTCCCTAAGGACATGAAAAAATTCTATCTTTCTAAACCTTTTGGCCATAGAACTGATTCTATTAATAATCCTTTCAGTTCGCTCATGTTTTCCCCTTCTTCCCCCATTCAAAGCTTGGATAATTAGTCTAGAATCTCCAATGACCATAACTTCCTCCACTCCTTTCTTTTGCACCTGCTTGAGGCCTTGCCAAAGCCCATAAGCTTCAGCCATGTTATTACAATTATAATCGATGTTCTAGAAATATTCAATTTCAACATTCCCTCCTGGGTTGATGACAACTCCTCCTCCTCCCGCTCTTCCCGGATTCCCTTTTGAGGCTCCATCAAAGAACAATTTAAAGATCTTCCATTCTCTTAACTAGTTCTCAAATTGATATTTGTCCAGGCGGACTTCCCATTCCTCCAGCTTTTTAGGGGCAATACTATTTATTGCTCGAATATTAAGACTTTACAGCCAATTAATTTCTTTGTCTGTCAAGACAGCGTTATTGTTTGGGATCTTAGAGATACTTACCACCTCACCAAGTCAAGCATTAATTTTAGCCACTAACTTCCATGCTAGTTGATTCTTATTCTGAAAAATTTGTTGATTTCTTTCTATCCAAATGCACCAACAAATGATCTTTGGAAGTTTTAGACAACACGCTCTCAATCCTTTTTTCTGCACTAGCTCTCCCTAGTACATTTTTTCCCAATTAATAAAACAGTCCTGAATATTGCCAGTGCATTGAAACCCAATGCTTCCATTCATGATTACTTCCTTCCATACAGATATGGCATACTGGCAATTTAAGAATACATGGTTAATTGTTTCTGAATTTTCAGCACAGAGAGGGCAGCGGAATGGGCTTGCCATCCCCCTTTTCTCCAGGTTCTCATCAGTTAGCAATATTTGGTGCATCAGAGTCCAAGTAAACATATCAATTTTTCGCAACGTTCTGGTATTCCAAATTCTATTCCAAATATCAGGATTATTAGGCACGTTGTAGTTTTTAGAATATAGAAGGTAGCCTTCAACCGTCGTGTAACTACCGATTCTCCTTTCCCAACCACGCTTGTCCTTCAAATTTTTGGAGACTGGTGCAATCCCAGCCAGATGGGTGTTTAACATCTTTTTATCCTCTTCAATCTTGGCTGGACAGTCAGGCAATGCCCAACCAATCCAATGGTGAGGAGATTCCAGCTCCCAATTAGAAATACTCCACAGCGTGTTCAGCCCCTGTTGTACAGGATAATTCACCTAATAACCTAGGTCTGGGGGTTACCAACATACTTTAACACTTGCAGACAATTTGAATTTAAAAGCACAGAATAGGAAATAGGAAAGTAGCAGGAACTTACTTGTATTAAACGAAGGTTGATCCTTGCTATCTTCTCCCTCTCTGATCCACTTCCAAAGTCTCCAGGATAGTTCCTCCTTCACCTGTTAATAAACACTCTTCCAGATACAAAGCAATTCATATATATAGATGCAGGTTAGGCAAATCATAAATCATATTGAAATGTAAATATTTACCAATCCACAAGATATGAAACACAATATGGAAGAAGTAATATCTTTATTAACAATAATAGAAAGAGTTTAGGTTACAACCCAATGTCTGAACAAGCACTCCTTTGTCACCAAAGGACTCTGAGTTTCTCTGCTCCAAAGATTTCTGTAGACAATCCACCAGCATAACTTTGCTCTCCAAGTATATCTCCAACCCCCTCCCCAAGGCCTCTATTTATATGGGGGAAATGAGGTAGTTCTCGAAGGTTGGGGAGGTTATAGCAGTTAATGGGATTAAGGTAAATGAGTAAACTAATCTCCCATTAACTCGTGTTTTTAAATATTAATTTTGAGGAAACCATGCGCGGGTCTGTAGTAGAGCAACCCGCGTATATATGTATGCGCGACATGATGAACATGATACTCGCGTATGATGCGCGAGATGCCAATAGATATAGTCGCGTATGCTACTCAAAATCTCAAAATGGCAAAGTAATCAGCTGGGCATATAGGCAATGTATTTCATCATCAACCAAGGTATAATGAAACTAGGCAAACCTCAATCCATAAGTGTCCTTTTATGTGCCGACCTGAGAGATGTCAACACTCGGACGGAGAGGTGCCAATCAGGTGTATAACAGATGCCCCCTAATGTGTGAGTTCAGAGGGGAACGATGGCCAAAATACATTAGAATACTAAACTCAGGAGAAACTCAGAAATCCAATGGAGAAGAAGGAGTACCTGAAACAAATACATAGTAATGTCATAAACAAAATTATATCTGAGGATGCTATGTTCAATTTACTGGAACACTAGCTCCTTTACAATATTTGAGTACATCATATGATACGGGTAAAAACCACGTATTTACAAAGGTGGAGCAAAGCCACAATACAATAATGATGAGTCTTCAAAGATCTGGAAGCCGGATATAGAAATGGAACATAGTCTTGCGCAACTTAGTTCATAAATGAGGAACTAAGGTCTTCATAAAAGATCCCAAAGAACCAGTACAATCCTAGCCATGTGAATAAGGGTAAGCTGAAGTCGAACATGGAAAGGATTCAATAGTTTGTCAACCAATAGATGATAATTGACAACTGAAGCAAAGGCGTTCACCAATGATGAAAGTGAATCTAGAGGTACCATCGTCAAAGCTCTAGGTCATCGTCAACAGGAGGTACTGAAACGAAACCATACTATGATAGGGAAGGCAATAGATCCTCCAACGGATCACAAGAGTGACTAGGAACTGGGAAAAAGAAGGTAAACACAAGTAAACGGATAACAGATATAATAGTAATAGGATCAGGTGATAGATCAGACACTAGGTATAATCCTTGAACAGTGAGCACGACACAGAGATGACCCAAGGCAGCATACAACGGATAGATAGAACAACTAGACTTATCTGTCATGTAGGAGACATGAACAGATTCCCCAGGTATAATGGACAAGAGGAGGAGTCAAAACTCAAAGTGATAGCTGAACACAAGTGTATACTGAAACATGGATATCGGAAGGCAAAGAGTGCTATGTTCAAGGATGACAAGCTGCCATTACTGAAAACAAGATAAAAATTCTTCCTTTCCTTCCTTGTTAAGTTTTAATGAGTCCAGGAAAGCCAACTCGGTGCCCTATTCATTTTTTAACAAGCTTGAAGAGATGGGAAAATAATGCTTGATACACTGATCCGTGGATTTAACGAGCCCGAACTAGTACATGCTCGATTGGTGCTTTCATATTTAGAGAGTCTGAAAACGCCAAAGAAGACTCCAGGGGGGTCCTTTTTCGTCCAATTTAGTCTCTTAAGGCCGAAAAAGTATAAAACAAACCTCAAAAGAACTTTCTTAACTTCCGAAGAAGAAAAGGTGAACCTTTTTCGTACTTAGTCGGGGAGGTCCGAAAAAGGTTAAATTACCACCTACCCAACACTCCTTCCATAACAGCATAAAATAGCTTGAGTTTTACGAGTGTGAAGGAAAGCAAGATCACTCGGAAAGATCCATTTGATTACGAGAAATGGGGCTTACAACAATAAACTCGTTGCTTTGTTCTTTAGTGTTTAACGAGCATGACAAAGACACAAAGTACACTCGAAATATTTTTCATGTTTGGGTCCAGAGCACGAAAAAGAGAAAACTAAGCTCAAACCGAATGTTCATTTTCCGTAAATTTAGTCCCTCAGGTCCGGAAAAGTGATAAACCTATACTTGAGAATACTCTTCTCAATTCCGAAGAAAAGAGAGTGATCCTTTCTCGTATTATTCTGCATGGTCCGAGAAAGAGATAACCTACCACCAATGCAGATGCCCATTCACATATTCTTAACGAGCCTGAACGGACAAGTTTACTCGGCAGTCAAGTCTATTTTGAAGGAGTCAGACCTGGGCCTAAAGAAACTCCATAGGGTGGGGAGTCCTATAAAGGGATAGCTTGTAAAGAGAGATTCAGAAGAAGCTCTATTTGGCGTGAAAAATAGCTATGAGGAAACCCCTGGGCCTGAAACAGTGACGGAATGAGTACCAAAGGATGGCAAAGGCATATAAGGATGATACTCATGAAATAGGGATCCTAGCCACGGAAGAACAATGGTAGAGACAAGGGACTAATGGCTTAAAATACCATAGTCCGTGGCAAAATGTTGCATACTAAGGTTAATGTGGAGTGATAAGTTGCCAGCATGTGTTGGGAAGAGCAAAAACCACCCGATAGAAACAGCAACACTTTGAAATAGTTAGTAAACCTGTTCCAAGGCACAAAAAGGGATGGTATTAATCAATTGACGTTTCAAACTATAGAAAAAACCCACTTTACGAAATAATTTTTCTATAAATAGTTTGAAAAACAAAACATTTCTCACCATTGCACTTTTTGAACCAAAAAAGAAAGTTTTACCCTCTAACTTTGATCGCTCGTTGTGGACAATTGGACCAGTGGAATTCAGATCCGTCAGTGTTAAGTAAATCTACACCCTGTGCTCTTTAATTTCATCCAAACAAATTTTAGAATTAATGGTTAATTCAATTTAATTCATCAATATAAAAAATGGCAAATTGTATACGCGGGTTGCTGCATAGGAAAGCCGCGCATACGCGTTTGATGCGCGAGTTGTTACATAAGGAAGCCGCGCATGACTCGCGAGCTGTCCCAATGGACAGTCACGCATACTGCGCCATAGCTAAAAGCTTTAAAAATAGGTTAAATTTTTAAATTTTTATGATGAATTACTGAATCACACTATGTTTTTTTTGTCAGGAAAATATGGTGCTGGAGTGGAGGGAGAGGGAACATGAGATGATGGACCAAGCGGCTCTCCAAAGCCCGCCTACTATCCAAGCATTGCGGAATAGTGGGCTACTTAAGTTTTTCTGCACATCACCCATGCGGGCCAATGTCCGCATATTAGAGTTCTTGGTCAATTATTGGGACCATGACCTGGGGATGTTCAACATCCAAGGTGAGACTTTGGAGCTTACCATAGAGGACATCTATTTCATTACCGGATTATCACATCGGGGAGCACCGGTGAACCCAGAGGGCACTGGCAGGGGTGGTGACCCCTTGAGTGTCCAGAACTATATTGACGTATTTTGCAGGCCAGGTACTCAAAAGAAGGGCAGTAGCATTCTCATCGTAGACATACAGGACTTTACGCTGCAGGTATTGGCCAGTACTATTGTTAGACTTTCAGGGTCAGCAGGACTACATCATGCCACCAGGACTCAGATGAGAGTGGCGGTGGACTGCTTTAGAGGCACACTCTTTGATTGGTGTACAGGGATTGCCCCCATCATGAGGAAGCAATTGTCCGACTGTAGGAGGGGGAGACGGAAGAACTTTAGCTATGCTAGTATATTGGTTGCGTTCTTCTTTGAGAGGGTGCCAGCTACGAGCCTTGCGATACCCTTAGAGATCAGACATCCACGTCAGCCGAGGCTGAATAGGTGGGGAGATATCTTCCCCCGTCAAGGAGGAGGAGACATAGTAGAGAGCATGTATGATGACGATTTTTACACATGGTGGGAACGGCAGGTGCCAGCATTGGAGCAGTTTCCATATGCCGGATTAGATTTCCGAGGTGATCCAGACCTAGTCCTCCCTCCAGGAGGAGCATGGGGAGAGATGGGTAAGTCATTTTTTATTTTTTATCATTATCAAATTTTTATGGATTTTCTAATGATAGGATATATACATATGCACAAGTCTAACCCTACTCATGTGTCAAAATGCAGATATTGGACCAATCCGCCCAGTAGGGCACCCACATACCTTTGTACATCCTGTTGCAGGGGGAGATCCTGGACTGATCCAGGTACTCGAGGCAAAGCTGACTAGGCTTACCGAGCGGGTACCCACTATACGGATAGAGCATCTCCCTATAGCTATGCAGGAGTTAGTAGTTGGGGTTCCACCGGTCTGGCTACGTCTTTTCAGACGGGTAGCCAGAGCAGTATGTGTATATAGGGATGCGGTGGAGGCTGCCGAAGCCGAGGAGGCTGAGGAAGCCAGGGGGCACAGAGATCACGGGGACCAACCAGGTCCCAGTGGCCATGGCGGACAATCTTAGTTTTAGGCATTTTGATGGATGTTGATCCACTTTTTGTATATTTTGTACATGACGGGATCTACGGATCAGACTTGACCTATCCTATGTATGAACAGATATTTACATATATATATATATATATTTGGTTTTGGTTGTCAGTTTATTTACAA
Organism: Pseudotsuga menziesii; assembly: GCA_001517045.1. Classification (NCBI taxonomy): domain Eukaryota; kingdom Viridiplantae; phylum Streptophyta; class Pinopsida; order Pinales; family Pinaceae; genus Pseudotsuga; species Pseudotsuga menziesii. The sequence continues at coordinate 262,064 of LPNX010950504.1, read as the reverse complement.
ATGTTTTTTATGTATTTGCTGTATATTTTATGGAATGTGTGTGAGATGCCAGTCCAAAATATAGTTAGCATATGCATCAGTTAATGAATTTTGGTTTCTTGGAATGTGATTAAAATTAATAACTTCAAAATGTCTTTCCAGTAAACGTATTTGCATGAACTGACGTAAAAATGTAGGATTATGCACCTGGTAAGCTCGATTGAGCTGGGAAATGACCAACTGAGAATCCAAACGGACTTCCAGCTGGGTGATGCCTCGTGACAAGGAATCCCATAAGAGCTCAATAACAGCCCTATACTCAGCAACATTATTGGAAGCAGGACCTAGACAAGTGCCACCCGCGGCAACAAGCTGTCCTGAAGGGGAGTAGATAACCCATGCTGCCGAAGCCAGGTTACAAGTGTGACGGCTGGTGCCATCATCAAAACCTACATACATCTCGGAAGACATCTGCAACAACCAGCAGATAGTATAAAAAATGAAACTGACAACCTAATGTACATAAAAATACATACATTAATATACAAGAAAAAGTGCTAAGCCTAGGCATAGTACTTCTTCAAGTAGAGCCCATTTCTAGGCTCAGGCAGCTTATTCCCATCATAATCCACCAATTCATATGCGCCTTTACTCAAAACTTTAGACACAACATAGGGTCCCAACCACATAGCTTTGAATTTTCCTGCCCCCAGGGGCTCTTTATCTTGATCCCAGAGCAAGACAAGTTCCCCCTCAGAGAAAACCTGAGGTTTGACCGTTTTATCATATTGAGATTTAACCCTATTCTTATGAGCCTGATTTGCAGTCAACGCATCTCTACGTTGCTCATCAAGGTGTTCTAAATGGAGCAATCGTTCTTCAAGCTCAGTTGTGTCAGGTAGCACATGAATAGCTATCTGCAAGGATGGGATTTTGCATTCAATCGGCGTAATAGCTTCCACCCCATGAACGAGTTGGAAGGGGGGAAAACCCGTAGCAGTTTTGACATTGGTTCGATAAGCCCAAAGAGCAGGATATAACATGATGTGCCAATTTGAATGGGATGCATCAATAGTACGTTTAAGTATAGTTTTTAAAGTTTTGTTTACATCCTCAACCTGACCATTTGCTTGCGGATAATAAGGAGAAGAATGTTCTTGTCGAAATCCGAGCATGGTGGTCAGCTCTGTCATCATGTGATTTTGGAAATGACTGCCATGGTCAGTGACAATCACTTTGGGAATACCAAACCTAGCAATAATCTGATTAAACACGAAGTAAGCTGCCGTTTCCCCATTGTCTTTGAAAGGCGGCATTGCCTCTGCCCATTTTGTGAAATAGTCGATAGCGACAATGATGTATTTGTGCCCCCCAGCCGAGGCTGGATTGCATGTCATATAATAGATCCCCCACTTCATGAAGGGGCCTACCGAGACAACAAGAAACAAGGGAGCAGGATGCGACCGCATTTTTCTGGTGTAAAGGTGACATGGATGACAGCGTTTCACAGCTTCCACACAATCTTTAAAGATGGTGGGCCAGAAATACCCGGCACGTAATATCTTCTGGGCCGTTGCTAACCCAGATAAATGACCCCCACATCCTCTGCTATGGGAATCATTTAGGACAATATATGCTTCCTCATGAGTAAGGTAGCGACGCAATACAAAATCTACCCCTCTTCGATATAATGTATCTCCTATTATGAGGTAGTTTTTAGCATGAAGACGTAACTTGCGTCGGTCTTCCCTAGAGTAAGCGGTAGGATACTTCAAAGTCTAGAGATATATGAGAATATCTCCGTACCAAGGGTCAGAGGTGGATATAAGGAAGATGTGCTCATCTGGGAATGAGTCATCTTGAACCACTACATCTTCTTCCGTAGGGAATTCTGCTATAAGCTCGGCAAAAACTAAGGACTTTTTGGATTTAGCGGATTGGAAAACCAAGTCAAACTCTTGGAGAATGACTATCCACTTATTGAATTTTCCCCCAACAATCCGTCGGGATAAAACATATTGGAAAGGGTTTACATCCGCCACTACAGTAGTGGTCCTCAGTAAGATGTAGTGCTGTAACCTCTGTACAGCATAAACAGCCGCTAAGGCTAACTTCTCGACGTGGGAGTACTTAAGCTCAGGCCCAACTAGAGCGCAGCTAAGATAATAGACAACATGCTCAATGAGCTTGTCATCCTCCTGAACTAGCACTACCCCAATGGTAGACTCCGACGTGGCCAGATATAATAAAAAATCCCTAGAGTAATCTGGCGGGCGTAATAAAGGAGCCGACAACAAGGCTTTCTTCAATGCCTCGAACATGAGTTGTGCAGTTCCATCCCATACAAATGGGGTGTCCTGTTTAAGCAGGCGCATGAAACCTTTTGTGATCTTGGCATAATTAACTATAAAACGTCGAAGGAAGTTAGACTTACCTTGTAGACTCTGGAGTTGCCTAAGTGAGTGAGGAGGAGGCAGATTTACAATGGCCTCGACTTTTAAGGGATCCACCTAAATGCCCCTACTAGAGACAATGAATCCAAGCAATCTACCTGATTCGACGCAGAAAACACACTTGTGGGGATTCAAGCGAATTTTATAGTACCTGCATCTCTCAAAAATCAACCTTAAATGATCTGGATGCTGGATCCTCTTGCGAGAATGAGCAGGTAGATCATCCAGGTAAGGCTTGACAATGGCTTTTATATTGTGAAAAGCAAATTTCATGGCTCGTTGAAAGGTTGCCCCTGCATTTTTCAATCCAAAAGGCATTTTTCTATAAGCGAATGTACCCCAAGGGCAAATAAAAGCAGTTTTATGTTGGTCTTCTGGTTTGATTTGGATTTGATTGTAGCCGGAGAAACCATCCATAAATGAGAATACCTCACTACCCGCACATGCATCTATGATCTGATCAATAAACGGTGTAGGGTAGTTGTCCTTGGGACAGGCTTTGTTAAGGTCTAGAAAGTCCGTACAAACACAAATAGTCCCTTGCTTTTTATCAACAGGAACTGGGTTGGACACCCACTCAGTCAAAGCAACAGGATATATAAAGCCTGCTTTCAATAGCTTTTCTACCTCTGCCTTCATAGCCACCGCTTTACGTGGGTTCATGGGGCGTAATTTTTGCCGAACCGGCTTAGCATCAGGATAGGTTGGGATCTCATGTTGAACAAAAGATGGATCAATACCTGGCATCTCCTCATATGACCAGGAAAAGATATCATGAAATTTCTTGAAAAGGGCAGTATAAATGGCAATCTCCTCCGGAGAGCAATTTGCACCTATATAGATATTTTCCGCGACATCTGGCTTTACGGAGATGTTGATCGGTATAGTAGCGGAAATGTTTGCCATATTCCCCTCGGCAAACACTCCTTCCCTAGGTAAAGGGTTTACAGGTGTATCAACATCATCCGACAGTCTCACATGGAACTCTTGGTTTTCTATCTTGCTTAGCTCTGGAAGGAAATAATATCGGTGATGAAGATCCTCACATATCTTATCACGTGAACACATAGCTTCCAGAATAGCTTCATCTGAAGGTAAAACAGTGTCTAAGCAATCTATGGAATGTAAAGAGTTTTCCGCCCTTGCGGGCATATAAACTTCTTCCAGATCATCCGAGACTGTAAGAGGATCTGGAATGGGATCTACAGTGGTTTGGGTAATAGCTTGATACGCCACTTCCACTGCAGACAAGGGCACTTCCGGTTCCTGAGGGGTTGGGAGGACCCAAGGATCAGTCCTATCGACCACCGAATCAATGGACTTCCCTACAGTAGTAGAACAGAGATAAAGGACTGGAGCTGGAATATCGAATGTGCCCATCAATGATGCGTATAGTCCAGCCCCCAAGCTCTGTGCAGCAGGTTTGGCCTGATCAACCAATGGCACAGTGGAATCTTTAGACTCTAAGCGGCCTTTACGAGTAAAATCAAGTTGGTCAACAGTGACCAGCTTGCCCTCATGTGGAAATACCACGACACGAAAGACAGCAGATGCAACAACAGACATTGCATAAGTCCAATTCCTACCCAGAAGCAAATTGTATTCCAATGGAGCATCAATCACTTCGACTTCAATAGAGACTGCTTTGCCAGCCAACTTAATCTTGAAAGCTGGTAGGATACCATGTGGACGGAAAGACCTTCCATCAAAAGCAGTAAGTAAAGTGGTTGATGGGACCAGCTCTGGGGATCTGAGAGCTTTTCAATAGGCCAGGGACATAACACAAGTAGAGGCTCCCTCATCAACAACCGCTCATCCAATGGTCTTACCACCATGGACAACATCTATCGATAAAGCTGCATGATAAGGGAGGCGAATTTTAACCTCAGAGAGATTAAATTTCGCTAAGAGACTCGAAGAGTCCATGCTACCTAGAGCTGCTAAGAGGGCATTCCACTGAGCGGGACAACTCTGTAGTACCTCCAAAGCTGACATTGCACAAGGAGTCTGGGCCAATTCTTCAACCACTGAGTAGTTAGAAGCGGCTCGGGCATTTGGGTTATGCAAAGTCTTCTTAAAGATACATTTGGGTATCTTTGGCATTGTTTCCGCAGGTTTCTCTATAGTGAGAGGGTTGGAAGATTCAACTACAGCTTTACCTTTCTCATCGGTCTCTTTCTCATAGTTCTTGTTCCTGGTTTGTAACAAAGTTGAGGATCTAACCATGTTGATATAATTAGGGTCAGGAGTAGTTTGACTACCCCCTGCTACAGTAGAAGCTGAAGTAGAATTCTGCCCTTGGGGAAACGGATCCTTCAGGACAGCCGGCGGTTGCGTTTGTAGCAGCTTCTGAGCTTGTTCCATGAGGGGACAAAGATGAGTAAGATGGTCCCCTTGGCACAACTTACAAGGGAACTTGACTTTATTCTTTTCCTTTTTGCCCCCATCAGCATTGTTTGCGGGCTTTGGCTTGTTTTGATTTTGGTTTCCCTCTCCCTTTTTTCCTTTCTTCTTCTTCCCACCGGGCTGCTGATTGCCCTTCAAAGAGTTTTGTGCAAAAACATTTGCACTTTGGGAGGAGGGGGAAGCCTTTGCTGCCTCCGCCGTAGACTGTTTGACAGACAATTGGTGAAGTTGTTTTGTCAAATACTCTACAGTGGGAGAGTTTACAGACCCAACCACACCATCAGCATGGGGTCCAGGCTTGGGTTTCTCGGCCTCATGAGAAGGCCTATGTGCCTCAGGGATGATTTCATATAAAATCCCAGACTGTGAATAAATCAAGTCCAACTGCTGGGCCCTGAGTATGGCTTCTTCCTCACTAGTCACTCCTGATGTGGAGACATCCTTAGATATATAGGGAAATAAAGATTTAAGGAACCATTCTAATAGAAACTCAGGAGGGATGGTAGCTTTAATAAGGCTCTTTCGCCTCCTCCACTCTTGGATATGATCTGAGATGTGGGTTGCCTTATTTTGTCTAAAGGTGGACAATAAATCCGTTCCGAAGTCGTAACGGACTGGAAGCTGAAAGTGGCTAAGGAAAGTGGTAGCCAAGTCCTAGAAGCTGCTAAAAGCAGCAGAAGGCAGCTCAATGTACCATTTTGCTGCAGTGCCCGTCAAGGTCCTCTGGAACAGCCTTAATCTCATTGAATCTTCATTCAATGAGTTGGAGGAACACCATAAGTGGAAGGTGGTGGCATGTGCCCCAGGATCTTCACCAGCCTTACCTTTGAACTTAGGGATGTCCGAGGGCAGTTTGGTGGGAATAGGTGGCCACAAGGGGTCATGCCTCACCGGATCGTTCATCAATTTTGATAAGTATGGCAAGTTCAAAGTTGCCAAAAAAGGAAGCTTTGGCCTAGCCGGTGTACTAGAGGTACTAGCTTGGGGATTAGAGGGACTTGCCCTCGATCGCCCATAAGTAAAGGTGGGGTTTCCCCCAGACACCGGTTGTGAAGTGGGCAGGTTTCTTTGGAATGGGTTCCATCCGTAAGCCACCGTATTTTTGGTAGGAGTTGCAGTGTAAGTGGTTCGGGCCATCCCCATAGAAGTTGGGGTCTGAAAGACTGAAGCAGGTATCCCTCCACTAAACAAAGAGAAGGGAGAGCTCGTGTATGGGACCGAAATAGGGGTTCGGTAGCTTTTCCCATAAGAGGTGTTGCTACCAAACTGCACTCCTACATATGAAGGAGGTGGACCTACATATGGACTGGACGGGGGTATGTGCCCCCCATTCCAAGGGAATCCTTGGACAAAGACCGAGGATCCC
>LPNX010950504.1:148998-254995 GCA_001517045.1 Pseudotsuga menziesii | reverse complement strand
TAAGCCTATATGTTTTTGTATTTTTCTGAGATAGTATTTCTTAAACTGAAACAAACACTACTCTAATGCAAAAATTACAATGCAAAAGATTAACTATGTATTGTTTTTCACTTTAAAAAATGCTCAAAAAACTACTGTGCATGTATAAATGCAATGCTTGAGTAAACTTGACACTTATAGACTGTATAAAAAACACAAACTGAAACTAACAGGCAAACAGAACCTAAAAACCAGCAAGAAAAGCAGGCTAGGACCTCAACTTGGGTGCAGACAATGACCGAGAGATCACTGCAGACTTTTAAACAGGCAAGTGCAAACCAATAACTGATAGACAGCAGACTAGACAGACAGAGTCTAAGACCCTGATCACTGATCTAGACTCAAGCACTCAAACCAACCACCCAAACAGGCCAGAAAGTTTCAAGATGCATACAGTAAATAAAACAAGTAAAGAGAACCCAAGGGCTTCGAAAAGCACTAAGATGTGATCACCCGATACACTCAGACAACTCTGCAACACTCTTAAAGAAATTCTTAACAGAAAACAGGACTTATAACAGGCCAAAGAACAAGCCAACTTTGACACAAATATCACAGTTTTCAGGAGTATACGCGACTGTGTAGTAGTGCAGGTCGCGAATGATGCGCGACTGTACAGTGGGAAAACCCACATATGAGACTCAGTATTCGCGACTGTCCAGTGGGACAACCCGCGAATGGGTATAAAAATAATTCTCAAAAACAGAGAAAGACCCAAGACTTTCAAATGCTACAGTAAGTAAGAAAGCAGGACAAAAATCACAAACAAAACTTCGAGCAATGACTGGTCAGGACAACAGAAAAAGACCTAAAGCAGACTTGGCTTCCCCAGCGGAGTCTCTAGTTCTGTTGTACAGGATAATTCACCTAATAACCTAGGTCTGGGGGGTTACCAACATACTCATAACTTGCAGACAGTTTGACTCTAAAAGCACAGAAAAGGAAATAGGAAAGTAGAAGGACTTACTTGTATTAAACGAAGGTTGATCCTTGCTATATTCTCCCTCTCTGATCCACTTCCAAAGTCTCCAGGATAGTTTCTCCTTCACCTGTTAATAAACACTCTTCCAGATACAAAGCAATTCATATATATAGATGCAGGTTAGGCAAATCATATATCATATTGAAATGTAAACATTTACCAATCCACAAGATATGAAACACATATGGAAGAATTAATATCTTTATTAGCAATAATAGAAAGAGTTTAGGTTACAACCCAATGTCTGAACAAGGACTCCTCTGTCACCAAAGGACTCTGAGTTTCTCTGCTCCAAAGATTTCTATAGACAATCCACCAGCATAACTTTGCTCTCCAAGTATCCTTCTCCAACACCCTCCCCAAGGCCTCTATTTATATGGATGAAATGAGGTAGTTCTCGAAGGTTAGGGAGGTTGTGGCAGTTAGGAAGATTAAGTTAAATGAATGAACTAATCTTCCATTATCGAGTGTTTTTAAATATTAATTTTGAGGAAACCATATGCGGGTCTGTAGTAGAGAAACCCGCATATGACACGCGACACTATACAAGTGCAACCCGCGTATACAGGTATGCGCGATCTGCTGAACATGATACTCGTGTATGATGTGCGAGATGCCAATAGATATAGTCGCGAATGCTACTCAAAATCTCAAAATTGAAAAGTAATCAGCTGGGCATATAGGCAATGTATTTCATCATCAACCAAGGTATAATGAAACTAGGCAAACCTCAATCCATAAGTGTCCTTTTGTGTGCCGACCTGAGGGATGTCAGCACTCGGACGGAGAGGTGCCAATCAGGTGTATAATAGTTATTGCTAGGTTGATTCTCAAGGGATTGTCCACCCCTTAACGATGTCCCTAGTACCTAGCCCTTAGGATCAGTGTTAAGGACAAAAGGATTGTACCATCCATTTGGATCTTCCCCCTTATACATTGATGACAAAAATATATATAAAACTATGTACCTTGAGAGAGAGAAAAGTCTTTGGTCTTAATTGAATGATTTTCCACCTTTACGGTTCACCTTGATCTTGTGGTTGTTGATTTTTGGTCCTATTCTTACTGGTCCTAGAACTCTCACTTGTGTGCACCTTTGACTATGATGACTCCTAGTTTATAAAGTGTATTGACTTAATGGTTTATTAAATACCATTGGACCATGTAATTTTATGGTTACCTTATGTTAGTATTGAACTATTTACCTTATGATGGACCACTGGAATTTCATGACCATTTACTTTTGGACCACGTAATTTTTTATTTTTTTTATGAGTTTATATTTTTATTTTGTGGACCACGTTAATTTTATTTTATCCTAAGTTAAACTAAGTGTTTGACTCACTTATATAAACAAAAGAATTATTTTATTACTTTACTACACTTCACGTGTTTATTTTCACAGACTGTTTTTGTTTTTCATCCGCGATCTGCGATTTGTGATCTGTGATTTATCTACAGGATGTTTGTATTTTTTCTCTGCGATCTACGATTTGCGATTTGTGATTTGTCTATGGGTTGTCTGTCGTTCTCTTCACGGGCTTGCTTTCACGGGCTATCTTCACAGGTTTACCTTCACGACCTGATCTTCACGGATCTGCATTCACGTGTTAGTATTTTTTCCAGTGGTTGTCTGCATTTTTTATTTGATGGGTTATCTCTGCTGGTTGTCTGCATCATTTTCCTCACGTACTTGTCTGTTGGATTCGCATTTGTCCCACTAGATACCTGCATTTTTCTTATACTACCTGTTCTGCCTGCTGCTTGTCTGATGGATCCACATCATGTTATGCTGGATCCGGTCTCTTCCTATCTGTCGATTATCTGCTACTAACCCTACTGCTCTGTTAGACTTGGATCTACATTTTTGGGATTAGACTAAGTATATACCCGTGTTCCTTGCTGCTCCATGTGCTAAGTCTATGAGTCTGAATTTATACTTCAGCATTGTGAACACACCAGTGTATCTACACCAGTGCAATTTCCCATGATCTCTTTCCCATATGGATTGTTATGATTATGCTGCTACTTTGATTAAAGAACCTAAGGTCTATTTGCTTCTACCTATCTCTCTCAAGGTGTGTATATGGTTTAACCATTTTGACTTGTCCTTTCAGTGACAAGATCAAACTCAGAACTATCTGAGTATAAGGCAGATTCAACTAATGGTTATGATTCTTTAACTTAGTCATCTGTAGTTTATTTAAGATTTAATTTACTGCACATGTTATTTATTATTTTTCTGTACATGACATTTGATGAAACATCTCAATGATCAACTTTAACGCAGTGACCAGCAGAGCGTTAATTTGAAAGAGACGAAAGTTATGTTGTTAAATTTTATTACAGTTTAAATTTTACCTTTATATGTTCATGTATTGAAGTTTATTACTGGTATTAAAACTCATCTAACATGTAAAATTCAACAAGAACTTCTGCTCACTTGAAAATAAAACCGAAATTCATCTAAGAAGTGCCCAGGAAACCAATTGCCGAATAATATGAGTTTATTGTGGTTTTCAGGTTGTTTGAGGGTTATTTATGCCCGGAGATGATTATAGGGTTCTTACTTTCTAGTAGGATGTTGCTGATACAAATCTCCTTTTATGCCTAGGTCATCCCTCTTTCATGATAGTTTTTCTTCATCCCCAACACTACCACATTATGTTGTTGGTGTTCCTTCATTACCTTTGGTCCCCATAACTTCTCTTGTAATATTGCTGGCTTGCATAAGTTTCATCTCAACTAACCTTAATAATGTAAATTTTATTCTTTTGTTGTAGGGAGATTTTTTCATTCTCCTTCATGACATGTTGGTCGAGATGCCTGAAGTTACATAGCTCAATCATGTTCCATATTCTCATGTACCTGTTATGAAATTTAAGTTCAGAGGGATTTCTATTGATTTGCTTTATGCTAGTGTTGCACCCCGTATTGTTCCTGATGTGAGTGAAATTAATGATTAATCTAGTAGTCAGGTTTATATATTGTATGATCTACACATTGCCAGTGTTGAGCATCTAGTGATAGATAATTTATTGTTTGTCAACAAGATATTTTATTAGTTGTCAGTAGGGCAATAAGATATGTGAAGTAGGTGTTGAATGGTCATGCCCTTTTCCATGACATCTAGTTAGTCAATTATTATGTACAATATTTCATTGACATTCAATTGTTGGCTGATATAGGATATTGAGATGAACAAAGCAAATTGGACTGCTCTTTTTTATACTTACCCCTTCTTCGAGGCTTACAAAAATTATCTTTTGACCAAGATGATTTACGTCTATGGAGGGAGTGCCAATTTTACATGTTGCTTTGAGGTGATTCTCCTTCAGCATGGCTCATTCAGTAGATCCACTCCAACCCTATATCCATGTGCAAATTGATTTGTTGTTGATGAGAAGGTGTAATAATGACGATGCACTAGGTTAGTAGGCATCTGGTGTATGAGGTGCATGCATGTGCTAACTTTAGATGGTGTTATCTTCGGATTAGGAAGGTGTAGTTCCCCGTGCATGGTGGTGCATGCATGTTCTATATTTAGGATGGCGCAGATCTCAAGAGAGATAAGTCACACTGCATGAGAGGTTTTCCATTTTGGTTAGGGCACAGATTCATAGGTAAGTTGACACATGCTTACATGCATTTACTCATCTTCAAAAGGCATCCTATTCCAGGAAGTTTATCCATGCAATTGGTCACACTCTCCTAAGCACATTGGGGTTAGGGTTTTTTCTCTTCATGCTAGGTGCATCACTAGATTTCCCACATTTAATTGTAACCCAAGTCTTATGTTATTCTATAAAAGGCAGATGGGGTGCTTCATTGAGGGGTTAGACAGTGGAAGTTTTAGATTTAGGTTTTGATTGAGATAAGCTAGTTGCAGGTTTTGCTTAAGTGAATTGTAAATGTAATTTTCATTCCATGCAGTAGTGGTATTTGATTGGTTGCTCCAAATTTGAATTTGCACCTATGATTTTCTAACTGTCATGTATGTAATCTAACATTCAGATCTTGGTTGTTTTGATAGGAATCAATCAATGTTTACATTCCTAGATTTAGGAATTTTTTGTTTTGTTTCTTTTGTTCTCTATATTTTTTGAATTTTAATTTCTAAGTGCAGATTTTCCTACCATGTACTGAAAATACTCCCTAACGATCATTTTGAGGCACGATGTATGAGGATGATCACTACCTTGGTACTTGAAATTAAGTTGGCTTGGGTGTGCACTAAATTGGTTAGAGTTGATCATTAATGTGTTAACTCGATTCACCTAGTCAACTTTGATCACCTAACTATTATGCAACATTGCTCCTCTAAGCTATGTCATTTGTTGATGTGGATTGATGCAATGTTTCTAAGGTAGCACAATGAGCTAATGATGAGTTGGTGCTAATCATATCTTATGTTGGAGATAAAAGTTTAATATTGGGTGTTGTTCATGTGTGAGGGGTTAGCTATGATGATAGATGAATGTTGTTCATGTAGGAAGACAAGCTGACAAGGTTTGATATTCTAGTGTGCTAAAGTTTGGAAAAGGTGTCATGGTTCAGAAGTGTGCAAATGCACGGATCAATCATCTACCCCAAGGAGCAATGGTCCCCATTGTGTCAAGATTAGAAGTGTTGGTTCCTGTCATGTTATAAGGCTCAGATGTAGAAGTGGTCTCCAAGGCATTATATGTTTAGCCTATGACTTACCTTACCAATCACAAGGTTTTCATGTCACCATTATTTGTATTATTCATTTTGGAGAATAGTGATTTATCCTCAATGATGACTAAGTGAGTTAGTTGGGATTGCCTAGCCTAATCATCACTTGATTATACGATCTAGAGAAAATCTCTCATTTCAGGCTGTTACCTACCATTTTGTATGGGTGTCCATGTGTGATTTTGATCACATTCTAAAAGGGGTGACATGTCATGATGATATGATACCCTACTAGTGATATTGTTCATGGAGCATATGGTTGTTTGAAGCATGTTGGGTTAATTATAAGTATAAGCAGCAGCAAAGGAAGCAATATGTTAAGGTCTAGGTGGTTTTTAAAAAATTACGAGTACAATTCCCACAATAAGTCAGCAGGAGAGTGATTATGGGCACTTCTCAGCCTTAAACAACCTCCTCATTTAAATCTGGGCATGATTTGAGGCTGTTCTTCTAAACAACAGTCATAAACAAGCCTCAGAACATCATTGTTTGAGTCTTGGGCAAGATTGTACCAAAATTTTTGAGTACATAAATGGCCTTAATCTTGATTCTGAGAACATCAATGGCCCTATTTTCCAAGTCTGGGCAGATTTTTGATAGGCAATGGGACAGAAAACAACATCGACAAACCATTCTGGGTGCAATATAAGGATATCCATGTCATCCCTAGGCCTCATCATCATTTCTAGGCAGTTTGGACTCTGGAGGAGGATCTAGGAACTTTCAGACCTGAAACCAGCAATAAAGCAACCCAAACATCAAATTTGGGCACATATCAGCATAAAGGTAGTAGCCTTTTTTAATTCTAGGCAGATTCTAATTAGAGAACTACAAATCCTCTGCTCCTGGGTATAGTTTATGTCTTATGAAGCCATGATTTGATAGTTCTGGGCAGTATGGTGTCATTCTAAGCAAAGATATGAAGTACTTTTCTCACACAAATATGAGTTTGCAATCAGACCTGCAGTAAGGCAGTTCTATTCTTCAGTGGATGTTTTCTTTGATGGTAATTCGTTGGGTATATTTGACTTGAAGAGGAGCTACCCCTCTCCCTTTATGCCTTAAAAATTTATCCTCAATTTATGGGACAATTTCATATTCTAGAGAAGACTAGACCTATGGCATATTTCCTTGTTGTCTTATTCTTAATTTCTTTGGTTTAGTTGTCTATAAAAAACATGATTCTCCTGAAAATGAAGTAGTTTTATTGTTTTTTCTTTTGAAAAGTTATAATGAGTACATTGGTAGAAAGGTTCCACATAGTGAATGAATAGATGTGAAGGAACCTTTAAAATGAATAATTATCCTCAATAAGGCATAGAAATGTTGGACACTGTAAAACCCTATTCTACAAACTGGATCGATTTACCCAATGTGGCACATATAAGTTTGAAGAAACCTCCATAGTGTGGCACTCTCATCAAAGGATGGAATGAAGTGATTTTGGAGTTTTGGACTATTTCTCATGTTGCTGCAAATACATTTATGGAGCCTACATGTTGTAGGTTGAAAGTTCTGCACCCAACAAGATAAAAGTTATGTGTAACAAAATGACTTAGGACAAACCTCAAACTGCAGTGACTACTTGATGTCCAAATGCTTTAGGTGACCAGATTTAGTTTTAGACACTAAATGAGGTGTATCTCTTTAAAAACACCCAAATTATTTGTTGTTGCTCACTGATCACACAATCTATAATACTTTGGTTGTTTTCTTATCATTTTTTCCTATGCCAACCCTCTATTATTAAAACTGTGTAATGGAAACCTGATGATGGGTATAAACTAGTTGACATCAAGGCACCAAGTTATTTGTTAAATAACATTTCAAATGCCATCAAATAGATCTAAAAATTATTAATAAACTGCTCCAAGTCAACCAACCATTCTGAGCATGAGTCCTTAAATAGAAAGTCCACTAGGAGGCCTGTAAACAATCATCTACAAATAAGTGATAATTATCATGTGCCTGATCTGAATTCTTCAATGCAGTTGGATGAAGATTCTCCTGATGAATCCCCGTCATCTGGATTTGTCACAAAAATATATCCAACTTGGCACAAACAAGAAGCTACAGGAAGACTCTGTTCTGATGATTATTTGCCGCTTCCATATGGAAGTAAGAATGGGACTATCCCTAGAAACGTTCTAAATGCAAACAAAGAATTCTCTGTTTCATACTAGATAACATTATATTCATCTTATGATGTGCATAGATAACTTAGATTAGGATGTTGTAGATTGCAATAAGTTGGAGAAAAATACCCAATTTATTGGTAACATACTCTTTGACACAATTAAATGGCTGCCTTAGCTAATGTTGTTCAAGCCATCAAATAAAACACAATTACTTTCAAAGTAGCAGGCTTGATTGTACCATTGTGGAAGCTACACATAGCAAATATATTTCTTGGTTCTGTGTGGTACTTGCTCTCAACCTTTGTTGAGTAAGATGGGAAAGATTGACTGGATTATAATATATCATCACAAATTATATCTAGTTATTTTTCAAAAGCCAATAGATTTTCCAGACTATTTATTTGCAATTTGTGAAATTGCAGCTCATAAAGGTATGTACGTATTTTGATTTTGTATAAATCTGTTATTTTACTTTTTATTTTTTGATAGGTTGAAAATTTTCAAGGTTTCTCTAAATCCGGGTTGATTTCTACCTTGTCTTGAATTGGCTGGCAGAGGTGAACTTGACCTTTATCTAGCATGGTAATCAATGATGTTTGTGTTGTGTAGAGGTCATCTCAAACTGATAGAACTTAAACTATGCATAGATTGATTCTTCATGATAACTGGTGGGCTACTAAAAACTTCATGAGTTTTATTTGAACCATTGTTATCCGTCATTTGCCTATGGTAGCTCAAAAATATCTCTCCTCTCCCCCCCCCCCCCCCCCCCCCCCCACCCCTCTAAATTTGATGAAGTTGTTGAGAATTGGGATACCTTCCCTCCCATTGTCTTAAACAAGCCTGTGGAGGTGAAATTGCTCTTGGTCAACTTGGTGATCTTTGATGTTTGTGTTGTCTGGAGTCTGGACTCCATCATTTGCTACACTGACATAGATGCACCTTGGTTGGAAAGGTGTGTGAGGGATCAGGGCATATAGATAGCCTATTGGAGAATACGATGGATGTTATTAATGCAAAAGAGCAGGACCTAGAGGAAAGATTCTATCATGATAAGTGGGAAATAGTTACTGAAAGATAGAAGGAGACTGTAAATCTGTTCCATATGCATCTTTTGACATCTACATTGAATTCTAGGTTCAATCATGTTGATATGCTTTTATTTCCAGGAAGAAAAGTATCAAACAAATACAAGAAGTAAATTGTAGTTGGAGACAAGAAAGCCTTGATGATCATGCTTTAAAATCCCAGAGTTGGCAAATCATGAAGCTGATTAAATGGGGTGATCTTGAGACTTTAGCTATTAGGCTTCTTTTCAGAGGTCATCATTTCGTTATCAATTGAGAGGAAGTGGAATATTTATTGCTTCATTCATGCAATGCATTGGATTGGAATCAAAGTAGGCTAAGGAGTTTGTATTGGTTCATAACTTCATTCCAACCTCCACCTTTTATTACATAAGAGAATAAATTATAGGAGGGGGTCTACTAGGATGGGGGTGTCGAACCAAAATTACCGTACTTGCATGTCTTTGATTGCACTCAGCTTAATTTGGTAAAATAGTAAATGGTAACATAAGCTTCTACTGGTGGAGTATATGCATCTGGATCTACCTCATCCTTCTACATCTCTTCTCACTAGAAGATATTAACAATGTGGAACTTCAATACTCATATGAAGATAATGAATTTATTACATGATATTTTAAATGAGTGATGATATGGTGTGATATATAATATGTAAAGTTACAAGACTTATTTTTATGTATTGTTTACATATGATGGTTTAATATTAATATAGGCATTCAGTTATATTTCAAGAATTATAAATGCTCACACATATTTTACATGTATTTTTATATATGCATATCCAACCATATTGTATCCAATTTGTTGTCATATCTGTACATATATCTATATATATCTTGTTAACGTTAGCTTCTCTCTAATAAATAGATGAATTATCATAGCTAAATTATGTTAAGTATTTTATTACTAGCAATATATTAGGTCGAACTAACCTAAGCTTCTTGTTGGTTTTACTTAAACTTTATGCGCATTTCCTTTATATCCAAATGAGGGCATAAAATATGCTCTATAGGCAGAAATGATTGTTACTGCATTTTTTTTATGGGAATGACCCGCCTCCTGAAGGATACAACCTAGAAAATTTCCTAGAAATGACAAGAAATGGAGGCCAACAAACTGTTCCTAAGGAGTTCTTGGAATGGTTAGTATTTTAGAAATGGTACTAGTCTTTTCTCTAAAATTTCTTTTTGATCGCTTTGATCCCTTCATCATAATGAGTACCATTATCCACTTGATGTAGTTCAGCCAAATTACTCTTTTTTACTTGCCATTTTTTATGTTCAGGGAAGATATTGTAGATTCTCAGTGTATGTTGTTTCCACTGAAAATTCCTTCCATAATACCTTCAACCCCCACCCCCCAACATAATTAGTGAGTGGTCTATTCCTACTGCACCTTACAGATCTTTAAAGATAGACTTCAGTCTACCAAAAATGTTGGGACTTGTTACACAAACTTCACTACTGGTCAGTGGAAGGTAACAAATTCTCCCTGTCTCATAATTGTTTTGCTTCACATCTCGACCTTATGTATATATTATTTCCCTTTATACAAAGATATGGTAATATATGTTTTGATACTTGTATCCTTTTAGTGTGAATATGGTTTATGAAAGGTAAGTATAATAGAAGTTTGAATATGGAATAAACACTTGTTTCATGTGTTATGTTCATGCAGTTGTTGTTCATTTTTTTCTTGGAAATGCAGTTGTTGTTTATTATGTAAGAAGGGTCTAAATTATTTTTAGTATTTATACATTGCATTACAGGGGATGCTGAGCTTGCAAGAATGTTTGATCGAACTGGAAATTTAACCGGTAACCAAATAATAAACTATCGATGCGATCCATCTGAGAAGTGGCTTGTTTTAATTGGAATTGCTCCAGGGGCCCCTGAGGTATTGAATGTCTCATGATTTGTTGTTTTATTGATGCAAATATCATTATGTTTTTCCATTTAGAGTATTCATGGACATATTCTAACTTATGCCAATTTTTATTGACAGAGGCTTCAACTTGTTAAGGGGAACATGCAATTGTTTTCTGTAGATCAGCAGCGTAGTCAAGCTCTGGAAGCTCATGCTGCAGCATTTGCATCATTTAAGGTGGAAAATTTCTCTCTCCTCCATCCTTGATATGCATCACTTTTATTTATGCTTTGGTGTATGCAAGCTTGTCTTTTAATGCTATATGCCAGATGTGCCAAGAAATTTGACTTTTAATTTGTACATGATGTACAAGCAAGAGCAACTGAAGTGGATTCTAACTTCGATTTTAGTTTTGTGATCTACTCAAAGGTTTGTTAAATTTCATCATGTAAACCAGGATTTTCAAAGAAGCAGGCATATCTCTTTTTTCCACCTGATTTTGCGGATGATTTTCCAATGGCCATGCAAGTAAAGGCTTTTAAAAATGATTTTTCTGATAACTATCACATTATTTTCCACTAGGGATGCCTCTTGTTTGTTGTAGCCATATTGAACACTTGGTTTGATTTGAATCTTTGTTGACAGATATCAAGCAAGTATAGTCCAATATATGTTATCACAAATATTGGACTTCTATTTATCTATGATTTGGATACTACTACAGCAGTTTACAGGAATCATATAAGTCCAGATCCCATTTTCTTAACAAAAGAAGCTTCATCAGTTGGTGGATTCTATGCCATCAATCGCCGAGGACAAGTGTTGCTTACAACTATCAATGAAGCAATTATTGTGCCTTTTGTTAGTGGACATGTAATTTTTTCTGTTTGTTTTTTAATATAAGTATTAGACTTGATATTTTGTTTGAGATTTTTTTTGTATTAATGAATTTGCTTCTTGTATTTTCGCAGCTGAATAATCTAGAACTTGTCGTGAATCTTGCTAAAAGAGGAAACCTTCTTGGAGCTGAAAACTTGGTAAGCATTTGTACAACTTCATTGTAATTTGTACATTTAAGCTGTATGATGAACCACATATCTGCATGATCTCTAAATTGGAGCAATTTTTTATACAAATCTATTTAGTCTTAGTTATCTTAGTACAAGTTATCGGGTAAAAATATACTAGTGCGGGACAAATGAATACGTAGCTCAGTGAAATATTATTGACCATGTATTAAATAGATAAATGCAGGTTGTTAATGAACGATATTGTTTATTTTATATCTATATATCAACTTGAAAGCCAGAAGTAAAATAAATTAGTAGTATAAAGTGGTTAAACGCAAGCTCATTATTAAGGGATGAAAATAAAATATCAAGACTGAGATTGATGTTTTATTTCTATTTTTCAAGTTTTCCATATATGTATTTGACAATCAATTCTTTTAGCACAACATCATGTATTCTAGGATTTAAAAAATAATTAATCTTGGCCTTTACTCATTGATTGCCAAATGTTGCATACTCTTGAAAGGTAGAACTGTAGAATTTTCATGACCATTGACTATCACGTTGCTGGTTCAACTTGAGCATGTCCAATAATACTGTAACGAGTTGTTTTGGCAATTTATATCATATTTCAGACATGTATCCATAATCTTTATCATTTTTACCCTTGAATACATCTTTGAAAGGCTAGTCTTGAACTGATATCAACAAAACCCTTGTTATAGCGGCATCGTATGGCATGCCAAATGCGAATATATGCTCAGCTACATGAACCATGATTTAAGTATACTAATTAGGTAGGTTTTCTATACCAAGTATACTAAGTACAGTAAAAAAAATTTACTTGTGATAAAGGTTAAATTTCCTGAAGTGTTATCCGACCTACATATAAGAGTTTTTCACATGTGAGAAGTGTGATCCGTCCTACGTATAATAGTTAAAATCCCACCCTAGAACCCATTGGAAAATTAGGAGTTTCCAAATATTTTAAAGTTTCAATTTCCTGGTACTCTTTGGTGTATAAATAAGAGTTAAAGGCCCACCCGAAATTTAGCTTCCAATATCAAAAGGCTCCAATAGAGTTAACTTGCTGAAATCTGTTAAGTAAAATAATACTGGCTATACAATCTATTTTTGATAGCACACATAATATTTGGTTCAAAATATTTCTATAGGACAAGTAGTTCATTGAAGGTATGTCTGACTTTTCCAGCTTCAAATTGAAATCAAATGCTCAATGTAATTTTTATTATAAGATGGAAGCTATAGAATTTAAACACTAAAAATTTGACCTGAATTATTTATCTAGTTTTAATTTTATTTCAAAAATTTGACATGAAATATTTATCTAGTTTTAATTTTATTTCATATTTTCTTTTGTATAATATACTTCTTATATATGCAAAAATTTATTACATCAACAACAGAAAAACAAATAGGAGCATATATACAATGGTGATTATAACATTTTCCTTAAAGCAACTAAAATAGCTATGAAATCACCCCAAGTGTTGACGAACTTGGTATACTAGAGATGAAAAATTGTTAGATTTTTATCAATTTAGGCAGTATCATCTTAGGATCTTATCTAAGAGAATAACATGCACAACAATCAAACACAAGAGACAATAGACACAAAGATTTTCCTTGGGGAAACCATAAAGGAGAAAACCCCACAACTTCCTCAGAGATTGAATAAGCACCAATGGCAGCAGTAAAACCCAAAGATAGTAAGATGATCTCTGATAGTTGTTCTCTCTCTTATCCCAGCTCCTTCTCTCTCACTCATGCGCTACAAATGAGTGTGAGTGATTATGTGTTAAATAGAGAGACTCACTCTCTATTTATACTAATTTCTGACTTGACATTAACTTACCAAGGCCGACTTCTCTAGGAGATTCTAACAACCCTAGTGCCCCACAACTACGGGGAATTTAAACCTTGATCAATAAGGATGGTTACCCTCTATGACTTTACATGACTATTTTACATTGCTGATTCTCCCGATAGGCACATCGGGGTATGACATGACTCAATTACATTACCGATACTTCCTGATAGGAACATCAGGGTACAATACATAAGATATACAAGTGAATACATTCTGAATTTACAAATACATCAACACTCCCTCTTAACTAGGAAGGTATTCTCTTGACAAATTTCATCAGCACAAGTATTCTTCTCTGGATTAAGTCTAGATCTTCATCAACGTTGGATCATCACTAGATCATCATTGGATCATCATCAAAGCTGGATCATCACTGGATCATCATCAAAGTTGGATCATCACTGGATCATCATCATCATTGCTTCTGCTATCTCAATCAATTGGTTCTATCTCTCAATTCTAATCATCGTAGGAATTTCTATAGAGCCAGCCCTTTTTCATGCTAGTTGTAGGCCTATCCTCCATGTAGGTCTTCATCTTCTTCAGCACTTATATCTGACCATGGGAGTAACACATCCATCAACCATGTCAGAAAGGCCTGCCCAGCACTCACATCTAGGCCTATCCTCCATGTAGGTATTCATCTTCTTCAGCACTTATATCTGACCATGGGAGTAACACATCCATCAACCATGTCAAAAAGGCCCACCCGACACTCACATCTGACCATGGGAGGAGCACATCCAACAACCATGTCAAAAAGGCCCAGCACTCACATCTGACCATGGGAGGAACACATCCAACAACCATGTCAGAAAGGCTCTACACTTACATCTGACCATGGGTGGAACACATCCAACAACCATGTCAGAAAGGCTCTACACTTACATCTAACCATGGGAGGAACACATCCAACAACCATGTCAAAAAGGCTCTACACTTACATCTGACCATGGGAGGAACACATCCAACAAACATGTCAGAAAGGATCTGCACTTACATCTGACCATGGGAGGAACACATCCAACAACCATGTTAGAAAGGCTCTGCACTTACATCTGACCATGGGAGGAACACATCCAACAACCATGTCAGAAAGGATCTGCACTTACATCTGACCATGGGAGGAACACATCCAACAACCATGTCAGAAAGGAACATAGACTCGTCACTTTCCCTTGGAGGGAACCTCGATATGGAGAACACCAAGATTCTCCCTAAAGTACTCAAACTTCACTCTGGCTAATGGTTTGGTCAACACATTAGCTATCTGCTCGTCTATCGCAGCATACTGGAGCTTCACTACTCCTCTATGCACCATATCCCTGATATAGTGATATTTGATCTTGATATTCTTTGACTTGTCATGGAACACCGATTTCTCAGACAACTTCACACAACTCTGGTTGTCGCAATATATACAAGTAGCATCCAACTAGAGATCAAATAAATCAGATAGTAGCTTCCTAAGCCACACTACCTTGCAACTAGCCGAACAAGCTACGACATACTCTACTTTGGTTGTACTCAGTGCCACATAGGATTTATTCCTGCTAAACCAAGAGATCAAACCTGATCCCATACTGAAGCAGCACCCCGAAGTGTTATTCCTATCGATCGCACAACCTGCCTAATCTGAATCCACATAACCTTCCAGGTTAATATTTTGATTCACCCCATACTTGAGCCCATAATCAACTGTACCCTTTGGGTACCTCAAAATATGCTTTGCAGCAATCAGGTGAACATGTCTCAGATCTTTCAGGAACTGGCTCAATGTGTTCATAGTAAAGAAAATGTCTGGTCTTGTATTGGTTAGGTACATCAAGGACCCAATCATCGGACGATACATCGTATCATCAATCGAATCTGATGAAGCATCACTCAATAGCTTCAGGTTCAATGCCATAGGTGTGTTCATGGCCTTGCATTCCATCATCCCAAACCTCTTCAGGATCTCTACTGCATACTTCCCTTATCCTAGGGATATTCCATCTGCATCTTGCCACACCTCCATGCCTAGAAAGTAATGCATCATACCCAAGTCCTTCATATCGAACTCAACAACAAGCTTCATCTTCATGTCAACAATCAACCCATCTTCACCTGTTACAAATAGGTCATCTACATATAGTAAGAGTATCATTGGGTTCCCTTCCTTGACCTTGTAGTAAAGGTTGGAATCTGCTTTACTTTTGGTAAAGCCCAAACTAGTTAGGAAGCTGTCAATTCTGCCGTACCATGTCCTGGGTGCCTGTTTCAAACTGTACAGGGATTTCTTCAATTTGCACACATGAGTCTCCCTATCATGTGTCTCAAAAATGATTGGCTGCTCCACATACACTTCCTCTTCTAATACACCATTCAAGAAAGCTCTCTTGACATCCATCTAGTGTATCTTCCATTTCATTACTTCAGCCAGAGAAATTATTGATCTGATGGAAGTGTATCTAGCTACAGGTGCAAAATTTTCTTCATAATCTATTCCTTCTTTCTGGGAGAAGCCACAAACCTTGCTTTATATTTCTCTATTCTTCCATCTACAGCATGCTTGATCTTGTAGATCCACTTAGAAGTCACAACAGACTTCCCCTTTGGTCTTGGAACAACATCCTAGACATCATTCTTCATTATCGACTGGTACTCTTTGATCATAGCATCCTTCCAGTCTTTCTTTTCTGCCACTTCTTCATAATTTCAAGGTTCTTTATCAATGATGTCACATAATAAGGCTACATAATTGGAGCAGGACCTGGTTCATTTCTTCTCTCTGTGTATCTCTTCTGGAGCCCCGTATCCTTTTGCACCTTGGATAGCTCCTTGTACTCATGCAGGTTTCCTCTTGTGAGGATTCTTCTCTTGGGGTGGATCTACAAGTTCCTGGGGTACTTCTATTTATTGATCTTCTTCTTGAGTTGCATCGTTCATAGTTGTATCTCGAATCCTGGGTACTTCTATTTCTTGAGGGTCTTCAGCTGGTCTCTTTTTGGATTTGTTGTAAGCTAAGTCTTTGCCGAATGTTACGTCTCTGCTAATGTCGATCTTCTTGAATATTGGGAAGTATATTCTGTAAGCCTTCAAGCTTTCACTATATCCCATGAATATACCCTTCTTTACTGAAGGATCTAACTTTGTCCTCTTTTATTTTGGAATGTGTATGTACACTGGACAGCCGAATATTCTAAGATGACTGACTTTTGGTTTCTTGCCGAAAAATACTTCTTCAAGTGTCTTGTTCTTGAGTACTCTACGAGGAGTACGGTTCTATACATACATAGTTTTCCTGGAAGATTCTACCCATAGATGCATAGGAAGATATTGATCATGAAGCATTGCCTTTGCTGCTTCCATGATCATTCTATTCTTCCTTTCTGCAACTCCATTATGTTATGGATTATATGGAGTGGTCAACTCCCTCTTAATCCTTGAATCTCTGCATAATTCCTTGAATTCATTTGATGTGAATTCTCCGCCATTATCTGATCGAAAGGTCTTGATTTTATTTTCTGTTTGGTTCTCGATCAAGACTTTGAATTCCTTGAACTTACTGAATACTTCATCTTTGTTTTTCATAAAGTATATCCATGTCTTCCTAGAAAAATCATCAATGAAAGAAACATAGTATACATACCCGCTTACAGAAATGGATGACACTGGACCGCATACATCGGAGTGGGTGATTTCCAAGATTCCTTTTGCCTTGCTCTCGCTACTTGGAAATGTCTTCTTTGTGTTATTTCCTTTCGCACATCCTTTGCATACACCTTCATGTTTTGCCTACATTTCTGGAAGACCTTCAACAACTTTTCTTGCAAGTGGTAGTGGCTATAGTGCACATGTGCAAGATTTCTGTACCAAAGTTCATTTGGCTCTATTGAGTCATGGACCAAATATTGTTCTGGTTGGACCTTCAATTTGTATAGTCCTCCCTCTTTCTCTCCAATCACTACTGCATCATCTATAGTCTTTCCTTTTGGCCACATAAGGACTTGGCCATCTATGAATGGAACCCTCATGCCTTTTGCATCTAATGTAGAGATAGAGAGGATATTATTCTTTAGTCCTGGTACAAGTAAGACATCCTTCATCTTCATAGACTTCCCAGAGTCTAGCTTGTAGGAGGATTCACCACTACCGTTTATAGGATACTGGTAGTCATCCTCGAGTTTCACCTTGTGGGGTGATTCATGTTCGAATAGTTTCACAAAGGATTCCTCGATTCTCGTCATGTGTTTGGAATCCCCACTATATATAAGCCAATCATTGCTTCCATGTGAGATAGTTCCCGTGAGAGCAGAGATTAAAACATATTCTTCATCACTTGAAGAATCATCACTTTCTTGTTTGATTCTCTTCTTGGGAAGCTCATCATTCTCTGCAATATGAGCATGATGTATTTTCTTGTTTCCCTTCTTCTTTTAAGAGCCATTTTTTTCTAGGACAATCTCTGGAAAACTGTCCTCTTTCATCACATGTATAGCATCTGAATTTAGGTATATTTATGTTAGATCTTCTAGGGTTATCTTTCTGGTGGGAGTGCTTACCTTTGTGATAGTCTGTTCTGCTTTTCTTGGATTGTACTGTGAGAGCTTGATCTTCACTTCCCATATTTTATTATCGGGCCATTATTCAGGCTTCTTCTTGTGAGAATTCTTCCTATAGCCTACTAAACTTGACTAGCTTCTTTCTTGCACAGATCCCTTGAATGAAAGAGTCCCATGCCCTAAGGATACCATTCAAGGTGGTCATCACAATTTCTGCATTCTCTACTTCTTCATCTACTGCTTCAAGTTGTTCTTTGATCTGGGATACCCTTGTAAAGTATGACTGTATGGTCTCTGCATTATGAATCTTTACATTCTTCAATTGGTTCCTCAAAATCATCTTCTGATTTATGTTATTTCCTTCAAACAGCTTGGTCAGGGCATCAAACATTGCTTTAGGTGTCTTTAGGGAGGACACTTGTGGTATGAGGTGATCCTTGATTGAATCAACAATAATCCTCTTAGCCATGATCAATTTGTTTTTGTGTAAGGACTTAGCTTCATATCCCTTTGGAACTGGAACCTCTTCACTGATGTAAGAGTCTAACTCGTTTTCTTCCAGGACCAGGGAGATCCTATACTTCCAGGCTCGGAAGTTGTCAGCTCCCTCAATATTTTCATCAAGCTTGTTGTGATGAGACATATTAACAGAGAACCTCAAATGGAAATACAAAATATTTAGATCTTACCAATTTGAGAAGCTGAAAACTGGATCTGTATTTGATCTTCTGCAATGTTGGTTTTCTGGTTCCAGGGAAAACTAGGGTTTGAATTTCCTGGAGTTCTACCCAACCAAAAACCTTGATTTTTGTCTCTAAAATTCTATTTTGACGAGGAGAGTAATCCTATGCTAGGCTCACTCAAAAATTCCTCTTCAGTGAAAATCCCTAATTTCCCGATGTAGTGGTAGGTCAAAAAACTGAAAGTGCTCAGAATCAGTTTCTGCTTCGATAGAAAGATGTGCCCTTCAATGGAGGTGTAACCTAGCCTCCTTTTGCTGATGGATTGTGGAGAGAGACCCAAAAATTAAGAATACCTAGCTTCTGTGGCTTCCTCAGAGATAGAATAAGCACCAATGGTAGTCGTAAAACCCAAAGTCAGTAAGATGATCTATGACAGATGTTCTCTCTCTTATCCCAGCTCCTTCTCTCTCACTCATGCACTACAACTGAGTGTGAGTGACTGTGTGTTAAATAGAGAGACTCACTCTCTATTTATACTAATTTTTGACTTGACATTAACTTACTAGGGTTGACTTCTCTAGGAGAGTCTAAAAACCCTAGTGCCCCACAACTACGAGGACTTTAACCCTTGATCAATAAGAACGGTTACCCTCTATGACTTTACATGACTTGTTTACATTACTGATTCTCTCAATAGGAAAATCGAGGTATGACATGACTCAATCACGTTATTGATACTTGCCGATAGGAACTTAGGGGTACAATACATAAGATATACAAGTGAATACATTCCGAACTTACAGATACATCAACAAAAATTTCGTCGCTAGTATAGCAAGTTCATCGGTTTTTTTTTTAAATCTTTCCTTCCGTCGCTATAGAGACGAGGCATCCATCGCTACATTAACAGAAGTGTGGCACTGCATCCACGCAAATTTTGTCAAACAAAATTTGTTTTTTTTTTTTAAACTTGCCTGTCATCGCTATAGCCATGGACATTTCGTAGTTACAGCCACAGAAAGTTTGTCGAAAACATTTTGTTTTTTTTAAAACAACTTCCCTGTCGTCACTATAGCGATGGACATTTTGTCGCTACAGCCATGGAAAGTTCATTGGAAACATTTTGTTTTTTTGTAAACTTCCCTACCATCTCTATAGCGAAGATACCTTTGTCGATACACCCACGCATATTTCATCGGAAACATTTTTGGTTTTTTTTAACCCTTAACTTTCGTCGCTATTGCGATGATGCTTTCGTCGCTAAATCTGGCAAGTTCGACGGAAAAACGCTTTGTTTTTTTTTTAAACCATTAACTTACGTCGCTATTGAGATGCACACAATTCTTTATGTACATTTCTATAGCAATGGTAACCTTTTGTTGCTATTGCAATGAAGTGACAAACTGTTTCTTTAGCCACGAAGGTTTCCCCACGAACCAGAGGGGCCATTTTTGTTGCTAAAGCAACGAAAGTCCGTGGGGAAAATGTCCACATGTACTAGTGAAGGTATAACTTGTTTTGTAGGTCTCTTGGAGCAAGAGGAGCAGGAGGAATTAAAGAAAGTTGGGATCAACCTTCAACGAACAAGGTATGAACTGTACTTACTTTTGAACCTTGTTTATGTTTACTTGCAGAACATTGTACATCAGTCTTTACACCCTAGTATGTTGGTGGCCTCTTAACCCCCAACCATAGGGATGTTTTTCTCTTCAACGGGTAGCAAGGTCACTATATGTCAATTTGAGGTTGTATTTCATGTAAAAATAGATTCTATATTTTGTGTTTTCTGTTGTAACATTAATGATTGAGACTACATTTACTTGATGCAAGTTATTTAAGATTGATGTTTTGATATTTGACTATTAGATTCTCTTTCTTGTTTTTGACAAGAAATGAATTTGGAATTTGATAAAGATGGGGCCTATCTCTTCACATAGATAGTGTTCTAGTATTAAATAATAAATAAATAATTTAAGAATATTTCCGCTAAGCAAGAATGGGATCATTCTAGTACATGGAACCGTGTTAATGTCTATCTCTCATACTTTGTAAAATTCCTATGGTTTGTTTACTACTTATGTTTTTAGTATTATGTCGATTGTGGAAGTTTGGGTTTATTTTTGTTAAATATTGTGTTATCCCCTTGAATGATTCTAGCTCTTATTTTATGCTTAACTAAACCCTTTGTTGTAGCTTCATTGGTTTCATTTCATTTCCTTTAATTCAACAGTTTGAGGAAAGATGTTTTTATCTATTTCCCTTTTCCATGAATTAAGCATATTCACTTTTTAGAATGTATTTACTTATTTCATATTTTCTTTGAAAATACTTATCAATATTCAGAAAGGGAAATGAGGTCTATATAGCTAAGCAAAGAGAAAATTAGTCTATGTGCTAGGTTCCTACACATTCATCGTAGGATACCTATTGGCACAAAACTGACATTCCTCTAATGTTAACATTGTTCCTACTAACTTAGTATAGTTTGTTATTAAATAAGCTCATAAAGTGTGCTCTAAGGATGCCAATTGGACATGTTGATTTTCATTCATGTTATGATTTGGTTATTTTTACTCACAATTAGAAGAATTAGTAGAAAGTGAGAATTGCATTATTTATGGTTTATGTGCCCTTGAATAGTTGCACATTTAACCGTGTTTATGTGTTACTATAAGAACTTGGATGTAGATGCCACATAAAATCCATGCAAATATTTTTCAAGGCTCTTATCTTGCAGTATGACCAAATTTGAGAGTGGAATGAAACTCCCTATTGACCATATTAGGATCCACAGTTTGCATGTAAGTCAATGATGGGAAGTTGTAAGAAATTGGGTGTTTATATTTGTACTATTAAAACTATATGTGCTTATGTATGACCATGTTCATGCATGTGGGGATCATCTATTATTGTTGGTGTTCTAGGTAAAAAAAATGCCTATGAGATCAGAGAAATATGAAATCAACTAGAGCCCTCGTTTGTATTTCGCTGGTGGTTTTGGATGTTGTGGATGTGATTTTGGTCATACAAGCTGAAATGGCTCAGAATGAGGTGACATTACTCGTTTTTAAAAAAAATCGAGGGGAATTCAGAAAGTTTCACTCGATGGTATTTTTCTAATAATGAAGGCATGATTGATTAGGTTTAAGGAATTTATTTGACATGTGTATACAGGTGAGAAACGTTAGGTATTTGGTATTTGAGTGTAGGGAACCCAATAATTCTTCCTCCATACTGGGGATAGTAGAGACTTTTTTTCTACTACTTTCTCATTGCATAGCTAATGTAGGTGGGGATTGCATCTTCTTTGTCAGTATAGATGATATTCAACATTATCTTCTCAACAAGTAATTTTTTGTTGTTTGTCTCCTATTTTTCAGGTAAGTGGTTGAAAGCCTCTCTCTCTTCACCTATGTTTACATGCATCAGCTAATTATTGACAATATACACAGTATATATGATGTTTTAGGGATACCATGTTTTCTAATTCCATAGATTTTTCCTTGCCTATTGGTACCTGCTAATTGTAATTGCAAGTACACTGGTTAATGTCTTCCAAGTTTGCAGTTTATAAGTTGTTGTAATTTAGATCTTTTTGAGGTCAATTTTTTTTCAAAGGTATGTGTATGTTAGGAATAATTCATTGCATAGAGAGTAATAAATTATTATGGAAATATGTTATCAATTTGAATGATTGATAATAAAAAAATATTCTATAAACTTTTAATTTTTAATTTTTAATTTTACAAAAACTAAAAATTGTATACTTCAAATATTTTTTATATTTAATAGAATAGATCCAAGTTCAAGATGAATATTTACTAATTTATTTATCTAAAATTTAAAAATACGTATTTAACTCATTGTATATTGTTGTATATAATGGAAATCTATAAAAAATAATATGTTATAGATACAACTCTTGATAAGTGAATGATCATAATGCCCCTTGTTAGCACTTAGTGATTTTTTGGGGATGTAGCAAAAAAACCACTAAGGTAACATTTTCAAACCTACTTTAGGTTGGAGACTGGTCTTTCCAACCAAAGAGGGCTCTCTTGTGGATTTAAGATGATTTTTCGATATGGTTTAAGATGATAGTGTCCAGAACTGTAAAGATGACAAAGTTTGAGATGTTTGCTGGCTAAGTTGAGGTGAAAAAACCATTGGGATTATGGTCAAAAGATAAAATGGTCAATGATGATTAATTTGAGGGTAAATATAATTTATTCAAGGGAAAGATATATAATGTGCTATGATAGGAAAAATTTTGTTGTAACATGGGAAACATAAAAAGAACAACAATCCACTAAACATAAAGCACCATTAATAGATGAATTTCGTGTTCATATTTAGATAAAAATATGGAGTATTTGACTGCACCATTTTTAGAGCATCTATATCTCAAATGAATTCCAAAACTCTCACTTTCAACCAAGTAGTTGAAAAAAAACAATCAATGGAAATAAGCTACAGGAAGAACTAACATAGAAAGATCACAGTACTAGATGCACATGGGAAAAAGAATCCTTGAAAATTTTACATTGCCAATCAATCTGAGATTTGTATTAAACTTGAAAAATACAATCCAACAGTATTGTCTCAAAATAACTCGAAACGACCCATACCTCATTGATTTTTCACTAATATATATACAAAATATTACATAAGATTGTGGAGTATTTAAAATCCTCAAAATCTTCCAAAATAAGAAACAATTGCAAAATATTTGAGCATAACAGTGTAGCTCCTACAAATTAGGATTGTTATTCTAGAGCAGCTAATTCTCTTTTTACAATTGTAATTTATCAATATTTTTATTGTATTCATGTCTCCCAGCTCAAGTGTATAGGTGGCATCACCAACTACAATTTAGAAGCTTCCAGAAATTAAAATCCTACAGATTTCACACCGAACAGGAATGCTGCGAAAAGTATTTCTCAGACAATTTTGTAGAGAACTGGATTTTTCTACGAGTGGCATTCGTAAGCCATTTTCCCTTCAAAATTGGTTCTAGAAATGGTGGTCTTGATCATATAAAATTTCATACAGCTTTTGAGAAATCTATAGCTTTCATTTTCACAGTATCTGTCTTCTTTTTACCATTGTAAACCAAAAACTGGTTAAATTTGCAACGACCCTACAACATCATTCCTTTTCTCCATAATTTGATTAAATAAAAATGATACTTATTCCTTGATGGTAGGTAATAGTTGTAACAACTCCACTCCAACTGAATCCTTCTTGAAAATAATATCTATAGATTTTGCAGCGAATTGAAAAAGCTGCGAAATGTGTTTTTAGGAGAATTTGCAACAAATTTTTTTAAGATTTCAGTGGTTATACAATATCTACAATAATTTAGCATCATAACATCATAAAAATATACAAAAGGATCATAGAAATAAAGACAAACATAACCACACTAAAGAACACAAATATTTATCCTGGGAAACCCTCATGGGGGAGAAAACCCAACAAAACTTCCTCAATATAGAATTCAACCAAGTATAGTGTAAGGCCCAAATAATAAGACTAATAAGCCATCAATAATAATGTTGGATTGCTTCCTCTCTCACTGATGGACTGCTCCTTTGCTCTCTAGCCTAGCATACCTTCTGATTTCTAAGTGTGTCCAAATGAGGGATGTGCCTCCCTTATTTTTATTGATCAATGGAGAGGCCTAATAGCCTAGCAAGGAAAAATTATCCTCCAAATCAAGTTCGACTTGCCTTGGGAGACTCAAAAATACATTTTAATAATACTTTTGTCGGCACTACAGACTCGACTTACAACAAAGGTTTTACCTCAAGACTTTACATGACCAAATACATTTATGACATCCCTAATTGGAGGAACAACATCTCCATAAGGGGTAATAACAATAATAATACAAAATAGAATATATTCTACAAATACATTTCTTTAACACTCCCTCCTAATAATGAAGGTATTATATAACACAACAATACATCTGTACCACTGACTAGTAAGTCTATACGTCATAGGAAGTTTTCACAAATACATCAACATTATCATCATCTGTGGAATATCATCATCACGGAGCATCACATATCTATCATCACATCATGAGCACATCCTTATGAGCATCGTATCTCAATACATCATCACGAGCATCACAACTCGTTGCATCATCACAAATATCACATCTCATTGCATCATCGTGGGCATCACCTCTCATCGCATCATCATGAGTATCACATATCGCCGCATCATCATGAGCATCACTTCTCATCACATCATTATGAGTATCACATCTCATCGCAACATCATGAGCATCATCTATCATCGCATCATCTTAGGTATCCTCATCCTGAGCATCACCTGCGATGTTACACAAACACAACACAACATCACAAACTAATGCGAAATCACCCACAACATAAAAAAATGTTGGAATCTCATTATCCACAAATGAACGTAGGACCATAATGTCAACAAATGAATCGAGTACCACAACTTATACAAATGAATTCCAGACCACAACATCCACAAATGAATTCAGGACCATAACATCCACAAATGAATGCGGGACCACAACGTCCGCAAATGAATGTAGGTCCACAACGTCCACAAATGAATGCATGACCACAACAATATCTATAGGCACTCAATTCTGCACTTCCATCACATATGTACTGAGCTACAATCTCATCATCAATAACATTCTTATCATCACTCCCTCTTTCCACAGAGGTCCTTTCAGAATACACCAAGATTGTCTCTAAAATATTCAAACTTAACACAAGACAGAGGCTTAGTTAACACATCAACAACTTGTTCCTCAGTAGGAACATACTGGAACTTTACGAATCCTCTCTGTGCCATATCCCAGATGTAGTGACACTTTATCTCTATATTATTTGACTTATCATGAAACAAAGAGTTCTCTATTAGCTTGATGCAACTCTAGTTGTACCAATAAATATCAGTTGCATCAAACAATCATGCCAATAGTTTGTGAAGCCATACTGCTTCACTACAGGCTAAACATGTTGCAATGTACTTAGCCTCATTTTTACTGAGGGTAACACTGGTTTTCTTTCTGCTAATCCATGAGATCATACTTGATCCCAAAATGAAATATCATCTTGAGGTTCTCTTTCTATCACTTCCTCTTTGCATCTACAATGAGTTTGTCCTCTCCTGTCAAGTCATCGACATAAACAAGTCTTCCACAATCTACAATGAGATCTTCTGCTGTCACCCCCTCTAAAGTGGATCATCCTCCTCCCTCTGATTTTGTACTCTATGTATCGAAACATTATGTACTAGAGTGATAGGTAGCATCCTCTACTACCGATATTCTATGTATCCATCTCAGGTCACCAGTTACCAAGATCCTCTATATTGAACTTTGTTGAAAATCTCCTCTTACACCCATCTGTGAGATTTTCGTCCTCTATAGGTTTCCATCTTCAACCTTGTAGCAAAGGTTAAGATCTTCATTAATCTAGGTGATCTTCAAGATCCTAATGTAACTGGATGTGCGTATCCATGGGTTCCTTTTGAGTTCGTACAAATCCTTTTGTGCACATGTGGTTCTCTGGTTGATATACACTTCTACTTCACTGGAGAAGTGTGTCTGGTCAATGGAGTATGTCATGCCATACTCTACTCCCTCTTTCTAAGAGAGACCATGAATCTTGTTTTGTATCCCTTGATGCTTCCATCTGCTGCATACTTGATCTTGTGGATCGACATGGAGGACACTATGGACTTCCCTTCAGGTCTTAGAACCGCATCATAGACATCAGTCCCCATGATCAACTGGTATTCTTTAATCACATTCTTCTTCCATTTCTCCTTGGCCACTTCTTCATAGCTGGAAGGATCTGCATCAATGATGCCACTCAATATTTCCACATAACTAGAGTGTATCTAAGGCCTCTTAGTTTTGTTGGAAGTCAGGTCATACATTTATTCATCTTGAATTATCTCTCATGCCCAAGATGGTATTCATCTCTCAAGGTGGATCTACCGCTCTCTTTAGGTCATATCATGATTCTGTCACGTCCCCATCCCTTCGACCAATGAAGAGGACACGACCCCATGGCGTTAACCATCCGGCTAAGAGCCCCATGAACATGTGAATTTATAAAAGTGCTGAAACAGAATGCTGAAAGAAATGCATTGAAGTAAAACATGCACATTTGCAACTGTTTATCATACACAGCTACAATTATTTATCAGACACAGTGGAAACATCATACATTCATACAAGCATTCATTCAACATGTCCATCATAATCATTAACAATAAATATAGTTGCAGAAGTAGAGATGGACAAGAGCACTTATCTTATGAATAACTCGATCTGCAACCAGCTACATCGCTGCAATGTTCCACCCAACCATAGGCCAGTGTGCTCCTTAATCTCTCAACAGCACTGCCACCCCCGAGCTGGGCATGATTCTCCAAGGAATAAGGGAAAAAGTAGGCTTACACATAGCCACAAAACACAAAAACATAGCCAAGCCAACACAGTTGGGTTTATCAGGCCATCAAGGAGTTGGGAAAGGCTAAATGCTAAGCTGGTGAGCTCATTGCAAACCCAAGCCTATACCTCCACCAGAACTAGCCTAGCTTCTAAAACACCCACACACACCCAACACAAGGAATCAGTCCCTTCTCTGCTACACAGTCCCTCAGGCCCTGCATTCCCTTCCAGTGCTATTCAAGGGTTGTGGAGAAGAAATCCATCCCTCTAGCTCTGTCTGTGTGGTTTCCAACACACCAGGTTTATCAAGCAAACCAAGCCCCCATCCCTGCTCCCTACATAGTCTGAATACCAACCATTGCACGCAGGCAATTAAACAGCAATTACAACTCAATAGGGGAAATGATTCCTGAGTCGTTCTTGGCCCTATCATGGCCAAAACGACTCCCAGCGAATTACAACAGGCCACCGAACGTATCAGTGCACACAATTTACAACATGGGGGAAAACAACCATCCCAAAATGTATCAGCATACAATACCAACAACATGGGGAATAACAGCACGTCCCAGGCAATGAATACACCGAAAGACTTACACAGACCACACTGGGGAAGAAATTATAGTTCTCCTAGATTGTACATGAGAGAAACAACAACACAGGACCCACAAATCTACCCGTGAGGAAAAGATACAGCCACTGTCACGTAACTCCGTGGAGGAAAACTGCGTGGGTAAAAGGCAGGAAAATCCTGGGCGGGAGAACAACGAACAGGCAATGGCGAGAATGCCCTGTAGCTAGAAGTGTGTGAACCTGAGCAACTTCCGCTCCTGCGTGAGGATGAACAGCAATTCGGGAGGCCCTATGTAGTGGAGAGTACGTGAGTGCTCTTGCACAGTCGTGGAGAGAGTAAAAATCCTGTGGGAGTGATGGCAGTGGTTTCTTTTTCCATTCTAAATTCAACCGTGGGTGGAGTGTGCGTGTAGGCATAGACTGACGGTCCTGCCACACCACTCCCAAAACAATAACTGCCTCAACCACCACCACCAATTCTCAATTGTGGTGGTTGGATAAAACAAGGAAAAATGACACATGGGTTTTTCCCTTAATGGCTAAGGTTTGACAATTTCCCCACCCTTATCCTTGTGAAAATCATGCCCCTTCTCAATTTAGTTGCCGCGGTCGTAGCTGGTCGGGTTCATTTTAATTAAAGATGCATTTTTACATGATGCTGAAACTTAATATGTGCCGCATGCCCCAATATACCATTGGTGACAAATTTAAATCCAAACATAGCATAACCGATCAATGGCGGGGCCTTGGCCTTTAGCTCCAC
The DNA here is from genome assembly GCA_001517045.1 of Pseudotsuga menziesii. Taxonomy (NCBI): domain Eukaryota; kingdom Viridiplantae; phylum Streptophyta; class Pinopsida; order Pinales; family Pinaceae; genus Pseudotsuga; species Pseudotsuga menziesii. The sequence goes on along the minus strand of LPNX010950504.1, from coordinate 226,241 downwards.
ACCATGATCATTACAATATATACATCATGTACATTTAATGGAACGGGGTCAAAACTGGGGTGTTACAGATTCTTATATTCTTTTGAATCTCTTTCATCCACCATGGTGTCTATGACCCTAGGAGCTTCAGTTTCATCTTCATGTATGCTTATTGGAGTGAATCTTCTAACTGAATTGTCATCACTTGTTCTTCAGAACAAGTCTCATCCTTATTTTCTTGTAGGTGATTGTACACGATCTTTCCTACAATTCAAATACACTAGCTACATGGTTAGACATATTTCATAATGACAAATTCTTTTGCATAAAGATATAATCATGCAACTGTTTTATCCAATACAACATTCATCCATATCCTGTATACACATGGAAACTTTCTAGATGCCTTCCATCTCTACCATAAAATTTTGAGATTGTGCACTAATCCCAATATGTAAGCAAAGAGGTTTCATTCTATATAAGTAGCAATGGAATGTTATATAGCACCATAAGCCACTTACCCATCACATGCATTTTACTTGTATATTTTCCATTAATGCAAACATTCTATCATGCATAATACATTTCCTTGAACATAGATATGTACACAACTAAACAATGTTATTTAAGTAACTAGATATATAGGAAATTGCAGTTCAAATACTATTCTTTGTTTGTTTGATAGACTCCTTCTTGATCCTTATGTCCTTGCAAGAATAACCGGATCCTTCTACTTCGTCATCTAATTATGGGAACCTGTGTACTAGTTCTAAGTGTCACTAATTGCATTCCTTCTTATCCAATTCTAAAATGGATAAGAGTATGATCTTTGTCTTCACCGGTAGAATTCATATTTCTCATAACTTGAGGAATCTTCATTTTATTCTCTGAATCTTTTATTAGTTGGTTCATACTCTTCAGCAGTGTGAGCATGATGTCTTTTCTTGTTTGACTTCTTGTTGAAGGAGCCTCTACTGCTAGGACAATCTCTGGAGTAGTGTCCCTTCTCATCACAAGTGTAGCATTGAATGTTTGGAAGGATATCTTATGAGTTCCTTTTGTCTTCAATTGTGGTGATGGTCCTCCTTCTTTCTATGATTTATTGTGGACTAAATTGTGAGAACTCGATCTTCAGTTTCTCCCATCTTCTCCTCTCTTGTTATGACCTGAGCTTCTTCTTGTGTGCAGTATTCCAATAGTCTGCTGAAATAGACCAGATTCCTTCTTGCACATATTCGTTGAATGAATGAATCCCATGAACTTGGGACGCCATTCAAGGTTGTAATCTCAACTTCTTCTTCTTTAAAATTGTCTCCAATGGCTTCTAGTTTCTCCTTGATCTGAGAGATTCTTGTGAAGTAATATTGAATGATTTATGACATTTGCATATTTACATCCTTGAGTTGTGTTCTCAAGATCATCTTCTTGTTGATGTTCTTTCCTTTATACAATCTGGCCATTGCATCGAACATATCCTTGGGAGTATACAAGGATGATAATGGATACACAAATAATCCTCTAGGCTTTTACTAAGTCCTTCTTGTGCTTTGTCTTCATCTCCATCTGGATCTGCAGCTTCTTCTTTGACATAGTTCTCTAGTTCATGCTTCTTTAGGTATGAAAAGCACTATATAATTCCATGCTCGGGAGTTATCAGCTCCTTCAATATTGTACTCAAGCTTGGTACTATTTTTCAGCATGATAAAATGAGAATCTCAAATGGAAACAGAGAGGATAGAACTTACCAATGAGATTGCTTCAACTTGATGCTTGCTTGAAATATTTTATAGAAGACTGCTTCTGATGGAGCTAGGGTTTGATAGAGAAACTGTAATTTATCAATTTAGGTATCTTTCAGATATGATTGGATAGAAAGATATGCCTCCTTAAGGTGAGATGAGAAACATACTCATTTTCCCACAACTATGGACAGAACTGCAAAATATCCGATGCCCTATTTTTCCCTGACATAAGTGTTAGGTCAAAAATTGAAATTCCACAGAACGAGAAACTTCTTCCATATAAATATGTGCCCTCCTAGGGAGATTTTGATAGTCCTCCTTTTTCAACTGATCAGTGGAGGGAAGTGTCTGAAACATGAAGCCCTAGTTTCTTCAATTTATTCTACATAATTTCCTAATCTTGTTTCTGTTATATATCCAAAGTTGTTGCTCTTAAAGGTATAAAAATTAGTTATGAGATAGCCTTGCCTGACTTCTTTATAACTCGACATTTTAGAGAAGAATTGGATTCTCTAAGTGGGACTTATTCTGAGTTTTCCAAGGTGACTTGATTTAATACTATTCAACATAATGACCTTGTACAGACTACCACGTGTCACCAATTCACCTTCAGGGTCTGAAACGTAGACCACAAAAACTATAGTCTGTGCCCTATCTGTAAAATATTGTGAATTTTTATTTGGACCTTCCTAGACATAGATATAGTAATTATATCTTGGTCTCATGTTTGAGACTAAATTCTAGAGGAGGATGGAACCCTGATTTGGAGGAATCATATATCCTAATGTATAGTGAATATGTGGCTGAAACTTTCACAAAATGTACATAAATATTTGATATTTGTCTTGTCCAATTTTTAGCTCTTGATACTTCTCCAGTCTCGAGTTATATCAAAAATCCCAAGATGATTATATTTTTTCTTCTAGGGTTTCCAAGCATGAATCCCTAATATCCAGTAGCTATAGATGTAGCAGTGTTTTAGATACACAAAGAATTATTTTACGGTGGTTCTGATACCATGTTAATATTTCAACGGTTATACAATATCTAAAATCATTTAGCATCATAACATCATAATCATATACAAAAGGATCACCAAAACAAAGACAAGCACAACCACACAAAAGAACACATATATTTATCATGGGAAACCCTCATGGGGGAGAAAACATAGAAAAAATTCCTCGATATAGAATTAAACCAAGTACAGTGTAAGAACCAAATAATAAGACTTATAAGACACCAAGAATAATATTGGACTGCTTCCTCTCTCCCAGATGGACTGCTCCTTCTCTCTCTAGCGCAACTGCTAAGTTCTAAGTGTGTCCAAATGAGGGAAGAGCCTCCCATATTTATACCAATAAGTGGAGAGGAATAATAACCCAATGAGGATGAATTCACATCCCAATCAGGGCTGACTTACCTTGGGATACTCAAAAATACATTTTAATAATACTTTTGTGGGTACTATTGACTCAATTTACAACAAAGGTTTTACCTTAAGACTTTACATGACCAAATACATTAATGACATCCCTAATCAGAGGAACAACATCTTTGGAAGGGGTAATAACAATAATCATACAAAATAGAATATCTTCTGTAGTTACATTTGACGTTTAGCAAATTTGTGACGTTGTGGAATGTTTGTTTTGAACTTTTCCTTGTTTTCTTTGATGAGCTAACCCAAAAATTAAAGAACTGGCCACCTAAAACCTTCTTTAACTATATGAAGAAAACCATAACTAATCTTTATCATTACAAATTTCCAGAAACACTAATTACAGTTATTTGAGAATCTTTCAAAACAAAAAACAAAAGGTTTGGATTCTTGGTCATGCAAACTAATTTGCCAACACATTTATAAAAAAAGTCATATCCCATCACATTTGGTCTTCAAAACTTGATTTATACAGGAAAAATTAAAAAGCTAAAATTTTTAGGTAAAATTTGAGACAGTTTAGCATTATTTTACCTTGAAGTTGATTCCTCAGCAAGAATATTCAAATTCCTTTTTGATACTTTTATTTTCACCCTCTCCAATTCTTCTTTAATCACCTCTACTTGAAAATTTGTGTTCTATATTTTCAGATTGAATCATTGATTTCTAGTGATTAACCATCTTCTGACAATTTTCTTGGCATTTTTAATCTTACCCTCAATCTCATTCATCCCACTTGATACCTCAGCTACATGTTCCTAATGGGATTCCTTCTACTTTATGTTTTCCTCCCTTATTTGGACTATCATCAATTGCACTTTCTTAAGCTCAATATTGAGACCCATATTCACATCATCATCATCTAGTTCCTACTGCTAGGGTGGTACTTGTTGCTCCATTAGAACTTCGTTATCTACATCATCTATGGACAGATCTCTTCATTTTGTTTATCTGGTGAGTGTTAGGATTATTAATCTCCCTTGTCCAATTTGGTCATATGTCTAAATCAGGAGTCCATCCAGTCTATTTTTAGTCCCTAGCACCATTCGGTCCACTTGTCCTAATTGGGGAACATGTTCCAGTTACTAAACTGTGGGGAAAACTAATTGAGGCCTACTGCCAATTATTGCACTTGCATGCATCAGTTTATGAGCCTCCTATACCAATCCCTACAATTTGAGAGCCACTGGGAGTGTCGATACCAACCTTCATCCGTTGAGTTTAGTTAGTGACTAGTCAAGCTGAGTTAGGAGTTAGTTACATTCAGTTCTAGTCCTATACATTCAGTTAGTGTTAGGTGTGCATGGTTGCATGTAGGAGAGGCCCATTTCTCACATACCACAGTCAGTTAGCCTCAGTTAACACTGAATTAGACACTTGAGTTGTGTTTTAGAACTCTGTTGAACTCTGATAATGGTTTAGACAAGGTCAGTTAACTATTGAGTCCTCTTAGTAATGATTTAGACAAGGTCTTAGTTAACTACAGTCAAGTAGAGTCTAGTCAATTCAAATTTCCTCATGTGGATTCAAATTGCTTGTGGCTATTTAGCCATTGTACTTCATTGTAATTATTATCTAATTACTCTTTGATTAATGATTAGCATTCACAGCTACAAGCCATTTTTGCATTGTTTCATTCTTCAATAACTGAGTAAATTGTGTGATATATCTTGTGAGTTGTGTGTTTGTCCACAGATCTATGTGCTCAATTTAATATGGTATCAGAGCCTTGGCAAAAAAGGCACTTCTCCTCCTCAGATATCCTACTGGATCATTTTTTAGCAAAATTTCTCCTTCCAGCTCTGCACCAGAAGCAGAAGGTTTACCACTTAATACACCAAGTTAAGGAATTGTTGATCAAGCTTGATTAACTATGCTGGGCATGATGAAAACCTGAAATGTGCAGGTTGTTGACCTTACGGTGCCCCTTTTGTGTTTTTACAGGTACAACTTCCAATGGATTCATCAGTTCCTCTTCTCTCCCTATTCTCAAACTATTCAGAACGGAAGATGAAGATGATTGCATCTTTGAAGAGACAATATCTCTATGAGGTGTCTATTGGAATTGGTGAAGAGTCCTTTGAGAGTGATAATGACTGGATAAATGAATGTGATGCAGCTTTTGGGACATTTTGTATGGCCCTTTCTCCTAGCATGTGCTACCTCAAAAGATCTGTTGAATACCCAAAGGATCTATGGACAACAATGGACAGAACCTTTGGAATGATTGATGAGGATCATAATAGCACTTTGGAGAGAATATACAGAACCATAAGAATTCTAAAAAACTCGGCTTCCACTCTCTCTGATGAAGTTGTTCAATATGAAGAAGAAGCAGAAGCTTCTACACAGTCAATTCGAATTGAAGATAATCTCCTTGCAATGACTCCTTCTCCTGATGCTCCGGAAGTTTATGAAATATCTGATATCTCATATCCTCATATGGCTAAAACAGAAGAATACATTCAAATCTCTGATATTGAAGAAAAATACTACTGCACTTCCATGCAAACATTCACCGGTGATTTTCCTTCGAATTCTGTGCAAAATTTGCCAGTAATTGTTTCCAAAAGTGAAGAGGAATTTGATTTTTCTCTCTCTAATGTTGCTGCTGGTGTGAAAATATGTAATAACTTGGATATTTTGGAAGAAATATCAGATTACCAGAGTGATCCATTGGATCCCATTGATCTAGATCTTCCAGCAAATTCCTGTAGGATTGCATGCACCAAAATTCAGAATTTTGAAAAAGAAGAAAGTTGTGCATCCACCGTCTCAGTTGATCATTTCTTTGGATCTGATATGAACCTTATTGGATATGATATGATCTTATTTAGATCTGATCTGATATTTCTTGGTTCAATATTTCAGGTTCATAAGCTTTCAGTACTGCTTGTAGTTGTTCTCATTAATTTTGTGAATAAACAAGTACCGCAAGTCTCCTACAAAACTATTGTTGGGGATTTGATTTCATTTCACAGTTTTGGATTTGGTGTGAACCTATTTAGATCTGATTTAATTTCTGATCTAATAATTTTTTTGTTCAAATTTTAAAATCCAAGAGCTTTCAGTCATGCTTGTAGCTGCTCTCACCAATTCTGATGTGAAAAATTAAGTACCGCAATTTCTCTTCAAAACTGTTGTTGGGGATTTGATGTTAGTTTCCTCTTATGAGGTTGCTGATATTTTATTTTGTGAATAATTATATATTTTTGAAGCTATATCAGAATATTGTTATAGGTCAAAATTACACATCTCTTCCTGTGACCATTTTCCCATGATTTCGTCGCATGTCGACACTTCATGAAAGTCATTGAAAGTCACTGAAAAAACACCTAACTTGGACGACCCATATCTAGAGTTTTGTAAATCCGTTTGACCTCATCTCTGCACCGTTGGAAAAATATTTTAGTTAGATAAAACTTTTCAGAAGACACTAAAGTCTGAAAATTCCTAGAAGTACCCTTAAAATGAGTTTTTTTTATGTGTACCCCAGCTTCCTTAAGGAAACCCACGTACGTACGCAACTTGCTCTATATAATACTCATGTACACCTTAAATACATGAATTTTTGCATTGCAACCCACATATACCTCCTCATGTATGAGACTATTGTCTCTACAACCCGCGTATGCCTCCTGAAAATGTCAAAAAAATACGTATTTTGAAATTCGGGTAGTTTGGGTAGTTATGCAACTGACTCCTTCAGTTGTAACTACTTTGTCTTCAACCCTAACTCTTCATAAAGCATATAAATAGAGGTATGGAGGTCCATGAGAGGTGACTTGAATCTTTGCATCATTATGATAGAGGAATTGGAGCTCTCTTTGCCCACACCTTTTCCCTAGAAGCTATCTCCTTGTGTTGCAAAGCTTGGAGGGTGAGTTCCTTGGAGAAGAGAAGAAGCAGAACCGTATCAAGGTTTTGTGAGGTGCCGAACTTGAAGAGAAGGTATATTTGTACTTGTTTTCAAGATTAATAAATATGTGATGTCCTTCTTCTTCCCAAATCATTATTCAATGTGTGATTGAATCTTTGTTTATGATCATATGATGATGTTAGTCAAATCATTATTTCATGTTTATTTGATTATCATTGCTTTATATGTGGTCATAATGGTTTGAGGAAGGTATAATTCATTTTGCAGGTCTCTTGGAGCAAGAGGAGCGAGAGGAGAAAGAAGAGGATTAAAGGGATGCTTGGATCAACCTTCGTTTGGCTAAGGTATGAACCATTCTAATCTCTGAAACTTGTTTATATTTGCTTGCAGAACCATTTGCATCCACCTTTCAACCCTAGTACATTGATGGCCTCTTAAACCCTAGCCATAGGAAACTTTCCTTTACAACAGAACTGGCAACTCTGTTGGGGAGAGCCTTGTCTATTTAGGGTTTCTATGTATTTATTTCAGCATTTTGTAAAGTTTCAAGTCTTTCTTTCCACTTAGGAACACTTTATAAGTCTAATAGAACACCTCCCCTGCCTTCCTAAGGCAGTTTTTGACTTTTTGGGGGGATTTTTTCCACCCATACGCGAGTTGTAGACTGAACAGTCGCATGTCTGGTTTGGTACATGCGACTTTCTATACTGTCAACCCGCATATGATACATGACTTGTCAGTGGTACAACCCATGTGTGCTTGTACAAGTGACTTGCTATACTGTCATCCCACGTGTGACACGCGACCTGTCAGTAGTACAAATCGTGTATGCCCCTTTTAAACAGTGTTTTTCCTCATTTTTGTGGTTTTTTCTGTTGTTGTGGGTTGTTTGGTAGGTCTTTTGGTGTCCTCTGCAGGTGCATTACTCTAGGGAGTTAGTGTCATCCCTTTTGGTTGTTTTTTATCTATGTGGTAAGCATTTTTATAGCATTAGGGTTTGATCTTTTCTATTTCCCCCCACCCCCTTCGCTTGGCATGATTTTTGGCTTATGTTTCTGGTCAGCCTCTGTTAGTGATCTTTGTTTGAGTTCAGAAGCTTGGTGGTGGTGTTTTCCTTCTTCTTTTGTTGGTTAACTTCACCATGCCAAAATAGTTGACTTGTATTTTATGCAAGCCTTCCTTTCAAGTAGGTTTTATACTCACTTTAGGGCATTCTAGAGTTTGTTTGGTGGTTGTATAGCAGAGTTCGTTTTGCTTTGTTCTTTTCATCTGCATGCTTTTGTTTGTAGGTAGTTTTTCTTTTGCATTTATAAAAGAAAAATAAAAGAACATATAGTGTTTTAATATGCATGTAGATTAGAGTTTTGTCTTTAATGCACTGCATATCATTATTTTTGAAAGAAAAAAAATTGTTCTTTTGTGGCTTTCAAGTTTCTATTTGAAAAGGAAAGAGAATAGTTTTTTATTTTTGCATTTCATTTCTCTTTGCTTAGTCATTTTGTTTCAACTTTGAGTCAAAACACCACATAAGTTTCACGCCATTTACCCTTTGACTAAAAACAACCTTTTAAAATAAACGATATAATTTAAAAAACTATTAGTAAGTTTTATTTATAGGGTCATACACCAAATAGCTCAGGCTAGACTTGTGGATTAGGGAGTTTTAACTCTCCACAAGTATTAAATTTCAGACGTAGTTGGCCAATCACTAGGTAAATCCTCTTCTACTTTGATTGTATCTGGGAATCTCCTCTCAAATGGGAGTTAAGCACGAGGCCGCGTGGAGACTTGGACTGAGGATATAACCCTCTGATTCCTTGTCAAAGCGTAGACCAGGGTTTTTGCGCATCTGGGGATTCTGTCTTAGACAGGGTTTTGGGCTTTGCTACCCTGCCCATGCATACGAACCAGGCTTGCGACTGTCCCCCCAGACTGTCAATATAGTTAACATATCCTTTAGTCTCTTTGACATCTAGGGTTCATACACAGGTACACCGAAAGGCTATTTCTGGTTGACCATGGACGGGCTTGGAAGGTAACCTTGGTAGAAGGCATGGGAGGGAAGTGGGTGATTCCTCTGCTTGTGCCTAAGAACATCTACAAGGACGCCAAGTAACTGTGTATCAGCTTTCTTTTGGAAACCATATCTTATACCTATTTGTCTGTTTGGCTTTAGGAATTTTTAGTGAGTGTTGTGTGGTTTGTCTGTACTTAGTTTTCCTTTAGGTGTGTGCTTCGTAATTTTCTTTGCATGTCAACCTCAGACTTTGTCTCCGAGTTTGAAAATATGGCTAACATCCCTTTGAACACAAACCAAGAGATCCCCATATAGGGAACTCCTTGTACTATTCCTCTCATGGGGAAAGTTGGTGTTCCCTTGATGGCCATTATGAATCTATGTGGATTCACCCTAGGGCTACCGGTGTGGTTGTTTTCCACTCCAACCGTCCTGAATGCTCCTGATGCTTCTCAAGTAAGCTCCTTATATCAAGGGCATCAAAACACTGCTTCCCCTTCACCTGTAGTTGATTCTCCTACTCCTTCTACCTCATGTGGTGAAAGTACTGATATTAGTAACCAATAGTCTAAAAGGAGTAAAAGAAGGAGGAATAAGAGGACACATAGAAAGGGGGCACCCATTCAACCTCTACAATTCAAGTTGAACCTCACCACCCAGCTTCTGTAGTTCATGCTAGGGGAACCTATCCAACCTCTGTAGGTCATGTTGGATCTAAGCACTCAACCTCTGCAAGTCAAGTTGATCTTCACCATCCAGCCTCTGTTGATCATGCTGGTGGGATCCTTCCAACCTTTCCAAGCCACGTTGGATCCAGTCACTCAGCCTTTGCAGTTCATGCTAAGGGAACCCTTTCAACCTCTGATGTTCAAGTTGAACCTCCCCATCCAACCTCTGCAAGTCATGTTGGATCCATCCACCCAGCCTCTGAAGTTCATGCTGGGGGCACACACTCAACTACTACAAAGCAGGTTGATCCTAACCATTCAGCCTCTGCAGGTCATGTTGTTGGTGCTTGTCCAACCTCTACAAGTCATGTTGTACCTAGTCTCTCAGCCTCTGCAAGTCATGCTAGGGCAGTCTTTCAGCCTCTATGGTTCATGCTCGAGACAATCCGTCAGCCACTGCGAGTCATGTTGATGTTGTTGGAAAGACTACCTATTCAAAACACAAGCCCAAGTTTCCTTGTAAGCTTTGTGAGGGATACCACCTTACTTATAAATGCCCTTCTATCGAAGAGGTAAGAAGAGTTTGGTTTCATGGTCATCCCATTTTTGAACATTCTGAATTTTTTCAACAACCAACAACTCTTAGTCAAGTTGGACCCAATCACCCAACCTCTAGTGGTCATGCTGGGGGAGAACTCTCAGCCTCTGTAGGTCATGCTAAGAGAAAAAAGTCAACCACTACTAGTCATGTTGACACCATTGATAAAATTGGTCATTCAAAGTGTAAACTTAAGTTCCCTTGTAAGTTATGTGAGGGAGATCATCTTATTCACCAGTGCCCTACTATCACAGAGGTGCGAAGAGTGTGGTCCGAGACTCAAGAATTTCCTTCTCCTGAACAACCTATAGTTTCTCAACAACCAACTCAACCTTTGGTTGAGAAAGTGGTCGAACCAATCTCTGCTTTGGTTGATCCCGCTCTTCTTTCGGAGAGTGATCCTTATGTGATTGAACCAATGTCACCTTTGGTCAATCCCACTCTCCCTTTGGAGAGTGACTTTCACGAAGCGGTTGAATCGATTCCATTGTCAATCAATCCCAATCTTCCTTTGGAGAGTGAAGTGTTTTCTAGTCACATTTTTTTCACTGCCAGTTCAGAACTTACTGAACAAGGGGGCATTGAACTCGCTTTGGATCAAATCCCACCAAGCTCTCGGATTGCTTCCTTTGATTAGGATATCCTAGTTGAGCCGCGACTTCCTTCTGATGCACCTTTCAAGATAAAGGTGAAAGTTGAGCCTTACACAATTGCTCGTTGTATTGTTGATGAAGGAGCCTCAGTTAGTATCTTGTCTGCTTGTGCTTGGCGATGAATGGGATCTCCCAGCCTTGTGTCGACTGCTAGTCAGTTACTGGAGTTTGATAGAAGAACTTGTATAGCCTTGGTAATTCTTGCTCAAACACCTGTTACTTTGGGTGGGAATACTATCTTAGTTGACTTCATGGTGATAGAAGACCCCTTGGACTTAAATATGCTCCTCGGACGTGATTATGTCTATGCCATGCAAGCTGTGGTGTCAACATTATTTCGTGTGATGTACTTTAATCATGGCGAAGTAATTTTCACTATCGATCAGTTGGATTTTCTTGATCCGTCTCCTGGCCCCAACTAGAGACCAGGTTTTACCTTTATTGATTCCCAGTGTTTCTATAGACACTACCCCACCACAGGTGAGCTATGTGGCCTCATGTCCTTTGCATTCAATTGCTACTGAGAAGCAGCCTCTATTTTCATGCTTACCTTCTTGGGACTTGGTCCCAGCATTTGACCAGGTGAGTCATCTTATACAGACTATGGAGGATGCTCTCCACTCTGTTGATCCATTTGAAAGTTTAGACATGTGTCCTATCTTGGATGATCTCCTTCCTTCGGATGAAGTCTTCCTAGAGTCTTTGATACATTATGACCTTCTTTTGGATGTTGGTTCAATTGTGACCAAGTCTAACCCTGCTTTTCCTAGAAAGCCTAACCTTTCTTTTTATGTTGGTCTTGTTGAGTCTTTTGACTCTTCCTTTGAACAGAAAGTCGGTGATCCTGATGAGTTTGATTTTTCTTATGAATTTTTCAACTCCCGTGATACTGAGTTTGTTCCTACAGACTCTATCTCCCTTGTTTATTTTTTCTCTCCTGAGGTTGATCTTACTGGTTATAAACCCTCAAGCCTTGGTGCTATAAAATATTCTTCAGTTGATTATGCCTTGACTTTACCTTTTATAGAAGATAGAAAAGTTACATGTGTTTCTTCCAAAGTGACCCGCATCGGATATTTTCTTCTAAATATGATCCTGATATTGTTGTTTCTTGGAGACAGGATTCTTAGTTGGATTCACAACTGTTTACTAGCCTTGTCTTGTTGTTCAAGTTGTAACTGCATTTGCATGCGCCCTGCTCACGCTTATGAGCTTGATACTGGCTTCCACGCTTTTAGCTCGTTGTATAAGCCCTCATCTTTTTTCTCATCATCATTAAGCCTTCTATCATTTTGCATTTGCAACTTGACACCCTTTACCTTGAGGAGACGTTCCCCGAGTGTCTTTATCTTGCTCATGTTCCTTGCATTATGCATAGGTTTGTTCCTTGTCTTGGAACTAGTTTCTCTTTCCTATGACACTCGTCTTCTTGCATTCAGAGCATTCTTTTTGCTCTCCTTTGAGCTCGTTAAAAATATTAAGGAGGTCGTGAGTTGACTTTTCCAAACTCGTTAAAACTTCATGGGAAAGATATTGGTTTTCTTTAGGCCCAGGTATGGCTCCTCAAAATAGACTTGACTGCTGAGTAAACTTGTTCATTCAGGCTCGTTAAGAATATGTGAATGGGCATCCACATTGGTGGTAGGTTATCGCTTTCTCGGACCATGTGGAATAATACGAGAAAGGAACACTCTATTTTCTTTGGAATTGAGAAGAGTATTCTGAGGCATAGGTTTATCACTTTCCCGGGCCTGAGGGACTAAATTTACAGAAAAGGAACCCTCGGTATGAGCTTAGTTTTCTCTTTTTCGTGCTCCGGACCTAAACATGAAAAATTTTCTGAGTGTAATTTATGTCTTTTTCATGCTCGCTAAACCCTAAAGAATAAAGCATCATGTTTACTGTTGTAAGCCCCATTTCTTGTAATCAAATGGATCTTTTCGAGTGATCCTGACTTCCTTCACACTCGTAAAACTCAAGCTATATGCTTATTTTGAAGGAGCATTGCGTAGGTGGTAATTTAAGCTTTTTTGGACCTTCCTGACTATGTACGAAAAAGGTGCGCCTTACTTCTTCGGAAGCTAAGAGAGTTCTTATGTGGTTTGTCTTATACTTTTCCGGCCTCGGGAGACTAAATTGGACGAAAAAGCACCCCCTGTGGAGTCTTCTTTGGAGATTTCAGACTCTCTAAACTATGAAAACACCGTCGAGCATGTACTAGTCTGGGCTCGTAAAATCCACGAATCAGTGCTTTATCAAGCATTCTTCTGTCTCTTCTTCGAGCTTTCCAAAAATGAAGAAGGTCCCGAGTTTTCTTTCTTGGACTCATTAAACCTTTACAAGAAAGAGGGGAAGGGAAGTTCATTCACATGTTTTTTACATCATGGAAACAAGTCTTGTTTCCTTAAACAAAGCACCAGTATTGAGTCTATCAATAGTTGGGTCCTAGTTTTTTTATCTTATCCCGATTTAGAGTTTCTTACTCCTCCAGTTGGTTTCTTTTCCAATTATATGGGGAATCTGTCAATGTCTCCTACATTGTAGATTTGTGTCGTTGGTCCTTTTGTGTCAAAATATTCCTAAGTCACTTTTGTGTTGTGCTCATTGTTCAAGGATTAAACCTTTGTTGGCCATTCTACAGTTGCCTTGACCTTTTGTGTCGACCATTCCCCGGTATCAGTTCATTACATCATGTCTTCGGTGTTTCTTGTCGTGAAATTCAGTATCAATTCTAGATCCAATTAGTCTTTGATTTGCCTCGTGTTGGATGATGAAGGATGCCTTAATGCGTTCCTTCCAAAGGATCTCTTCCTATCGACTACAACACCTCTTACTTTGGGGATGAGATTTAGATTTTTATGACAGTACCTTGGGGATTGCAGTCATCAGTGGTAATCTCCCTCGCTATTGGGTAGTTGGAATACCTTAATGTCTCCTACTCAATGGATTCTTCAAGTGTTCGACTTCAAGTCCTTGTATTCACACTTGTTAGAATGTACTAGGTACCTTGGGGACCATTTTCATTAACGGTGGTTTCCCTCACGTTTGTTAATGGTTCTCATCATTGATCGATAATCAAACGGTTTCCTCCATGTTCGAATTCAACTCCTTTATTCGCATGGTTAGGATTTGTACCTTTTGGGCGGTTTGGATTGAAGACCCTGGGCCGACAGTAGCATCGTCATTTTTCTATTGCCCAAGTTGCGCAAGACCTTGTCACACTTTATATGACATTTTGCTGAGACATAGATCCACCTTGTATTTTTGTGGCTATGATCGATTGTTGAGCATGGATCCACCTTGTTCATTTGTGTCCATGACTCCTTTAGATTTGATATGGTGCCTTTTTTCATATTGAGTGACCATGATAGTTTCATCAGTTATACATGTGTTGGATCCGCTTGTATCTTTATGGCGATGATTTGTATATGGATTTGTATGTCCTAGAGATCAGTTTTGTTTGACATTTATCTCTCTTTCAAGTACCTTTGTTCAAGCCTTTTGATCTTGGATTCTCTGCTCTCTCCAAACTCAGTTGTTTCCTTTATAATGTATTTCGGCTATCGTCTTCCCCTCTAACCTCATACATTAGGGGGAATCTGTTATATCTCAAAATTACACATCTATGCATGTGACCATTTTCCCATGATTTCGTCTCATGTCGACACTTCCATGATGACACTTCATGAAAGTCATTGAAAGTCACTGAAAAAACACCTAACTTAGAGGACCCATATCTGGAGTTCTATAACTTCATTTAACCTCATCTCTACATCATTGGAAATATATTTCAGTTAGCTAAAACTTTCTAGAAGACACCAAAGTCTGAAAATTCCCATAAGTACCCTTAAAATGAGTTTTTTTGATGTGTACCCCAGCTTCCTTAAGGAAACCCGCGTACGTACGCAAATTGCTCTATATAATACTCATGTACACCTTAAATACATGAATTTTTGCATTGCAACCCACATATACCTCCTCATGTATGCGACTATTGTCTCTACAACCCACGTATGCCTCCTGAAAATGTCAAAAAAATACGTATTTTGAAATTCGGGTAGTTTGGGTAGTTATGCAACTGACTCCTTCAGTTGTAACTACTTTGTCTTCAACCCTAACTCTTCATAAAGCATATAAATAGAGGTATGGATTTCCATGAGAGGTGACTTGAATCTTTGCATCATTATGCTAGAGGAATTGGAGCTCTCTTTGCCCACACCTTTTCCCTAGAAGCTATCTCCTTGTGTTGCAGAGCTTGGAGGGTGAGTTCCTTGGAGAAGAGAAGCAATAGAACTGGATCAAGGTTTTGTGAGTTGCCGAACTTGAAGAGAAGGTATATTTGTACTTGTTTTCAAGATTAATAAATATGTGATGTCCTTCTTCTTCCCAAATCATTATTCAATGTGTGATTGAATCTTTGTTTATGATCATATGATGATGTTAGTCAAATCATTATTTCATGTTTATTTGATTATCATTGCTTTATATGTGGTCATAATGGTTTGAGGAAGGTTTAATTCATTTTGCAGGTCTCTTGGAGCAAGAGGAGCGAGAGGAGCAAGAAGAGGATTAAAGGGATGCTTGGATCAACCTTCGTTTGGCTAAGGTATGAACCATTCTAATCTCTGAATCTTGTTTATATTTGCTTGCAGAACCATTTGCATCCACCTTTCAACCCCAGTACATTGATGGCCTCTTAAACCCTAGCCATAGGAAACTTTCCTTTACAACATAATACGGAGCTCAAGAATTCACTCTCCACATTCCCAGTGCTTCTCTACCAATGATCACATGCTCATCTCCTCACAGAACTAGTAAAGAGGAAGACATTATGCATCCACCTAAAAAATTGCTCCTAACACTCAGGGATGATTTTACCACTCATGGTTTGTTGTTCATGGATTCAACATATCAGTTTCTTGAGTGTTCCTCACATGTTCTGAATCCTAAAGAACCTTTTCTCACTTATCAGTTGATTTCAATTGCTCTACATGGGTCCAGTATTCATCCGGCAGTTGTCTATATTTCTGATTTAGTTGAGCATATCATTCTTCTTCCAAAGAGGAATATTCCTCCAGACATAATGATGGAGAGTTTCACATTCCAGGCCCTAGGATACCTGTGCATAGAAGAACCATATTGATCCTGATTCTACCTGCTTAATCAGAGAGGGGGATTTTTTCCCATGTGGTTTTTTCCCCAGCTCCTTGTAATGAGCAGTTACTTTACTTTACTTGATGTAATGATTGACCTATGGTCTTAGTTACCAGGGCCCACAAGTTTTCCAAGTTAGCATTCAGGGGGGTGTTAAGATTATTAATCCTACCTTGTTCAATTTGGTCATATGTCTAAATCAGGAATCTTGTCTAAATCGGGAGTCCATCTAGTCTATTTTTAGTCACTAGCACCATTGGGTCCACTTGGCCTAATTGGGGCACATGTTTCAGTTACTAAAGTGTGGAGAACACTAATTGAGTCCTACTGCCACTTATTTCACTTGCATGCATTAGTTTAGGAGCCTCCTAGACCAATCCCTATAATTTAGGAGCCATTGGGAGTGTCGATACCAACCTTCATCAGTTGAGTTCAGTTAGTGACTAGTCAAGCTAAGTTAGGAGTTAGTTACATTCAGTTCTAGTCCCTTACATTCAGTTAGCACTAGGTTTGAATGGCTGCATGCAGGGGAGGCGCATTTCTCACCTACCACAATCAGTTAGCCTCAATTAACACTTAATTAGACACTTGAGTTGTGTTTTAGAACTCCGATAATGGTTTAGACAAGGTCAGTTAGCTATTGAGTCCTCCGATAATGATTTAGACAAGGTCTTAGTTACCTATAGTCAAGTAGAGCCTAATCAATTCAAATTTTCTCATGTGGATTCGAATTGCTTGTGGCTATTTATCCATTGTACTTCATTGTAATTATTATCTAATTACTCTTTGATTAATGAAAAGCATTCACAGCTGCAAGCCATTTTTGCACTATTTCATTCTTCAATAACTAAGTAAATTGTGTGATATATCTTGTGAGTTGTGTGTTTTTCCATAGATCTATGTGCTCAATTTAATATGGTATCAGATCCTCGACGGACAAGGCACTTCTCCTCCTTAGATCTCCTACTGGATCATTTTTGAGCAAAATTGGTCCTTCCAGCTCTGCACCAGAAGCAGAAGGTTTAGCACTTAATACCCCAAGTTAAGGAATTGTTGATCAATCTTGATCAACTATGATGGGTGTGATCAAAACCTGAAATGTGCAAGATGTTGACCTTATAGTGCCCCTTTTTTGTTTTTGCGGGTACAACTTCGAATGGATTCATCAGTTCTAGATTCATCAATTCCTCTTCTATCCCTATTCTCAAACTATTTAGAATGGAAGATGAAAATGATTGCATCTCTAAAGAGACAAGATCTCTATGAGGTGTCTATTGGACTTGGTGAAGATTCCTTTGAGAGTGAGAATGACTTGCTAATTCAATGTGATGCAACTTTTGGAACAATGTGTATGGCCCTTTCTCCTAGCATGTGCTACCTCAAAAGATCTATTGAATACCAAAAGGATCTGTGGACAACAATGGATAGAACCTTTGGAATGATTGATGAGGATCATAATAGCACTTTGGAGAGCATATACAGAACCATAAGAATTCTAAAAAACTCAGCCTCCACTCTCTCTGATGAAGTTGTTCAAGATGAAGAAGAAGCATAAGCTTCTACACAGTCAATTCGGATTGAAGATAATCTCCTTGCAGTGACTCCTTCTCCTGATGCTCCGGAAGTTTATGAGATCTCTGATATCTCATCTCCTCATATGGCTGAAATAGAAGAAGAAATTTGAATCTCCGATATTGAAGAAAAATACTATTGCACTTCCATGCAAACATTCACCGGTGATTTTCCTTCGAATTCTGTGCAAAATTTGCCAGTAATTGTTTCCAAAAGTGAAGAGGAATTTGATTTTTCTCTCTCTAATGTTGCTGATGGTGTGAAAATATGTAATACCTTGGATATTTTGGAAGAAATATCAGATTACCAGAGTGATCCATTCGCTCCCCTTGATCTAGATCTTCTAGCAAATTCTTGCAGGAATGCATGCACCAAAATTCAGAATTTTGAAGAAGAAGAAAGTTGTGCATCCACCGTCTCGGTTGACCATTTATTTGGATATGATATCAACCTTATTGG
The DNA here is from genome assembly GCA_001517045.1 of Pseudotsuga menziesii. NCBI lineage: Eukaryota > Viridiplantae > Streptophyta > Pinopsida > Pinales > Pinaceae > Pseudotsuga > Pseudotsuga menziesii. Next base: position 208,078 of record LPNX010950504.1, on the reverse strand, counting down.
ATATGATATGATATTATTTATATCTGATCTAGTATTTTTTCATTCAATATTTCAGGTTCATAAGCTTTTAGTACTACTTGTAGCTGTTCTCATTAATTTTGTGAAGAAACAAGTACCGCAAGTCTCCTACAAAACTGTTGTTGAGGATTTGATTTCATTTCACAGTTTTGGATCTGGTGTGAACCTATTTAGATCTGATTTACTTTATATCTGATATTTTTTGGTTCAAATTTTAAAATCCAAGAGCTTTCAGTCATGCTTGTAGCTGCTCTCACCAATTCCGGTGTGGAAAATCAAGTACTGCAATTTCTCTTCAAAACTGCTGCTGGGGATTTGATGTTAGTTTCCTCTTATGAGGTTGCTGATATTTTATTTTGTGAATCATTTTATATTTTTGAAGCTATATCAGAATATGGATCTCAATCATTTTCTCTCCATGGTCGCAATGCTTCTCTACCATTGATCACATGTTCATCTCCTCACATAACTAGTAAAGAGGAAGACATTCTGCATCCACCTGAACACTTGCTCCTAACACTTGGGGATGATTTTACCACTCATGGTTTGATTTTCATGGATGAAACATATCATTTTCTTGAGTGTTCCTCACATGTTCTGAATCCTCAAGAACCTTTTCTCACTTATCAGTTGATTTTCGTTGCTCTACATGGGTCTAGTCTTCATCCGGCAGCTGTCTATATTTCTGATTTAGTTGAGCATATCATTCTTCTTCCAAAGAGGAAGATTCCTCCAGAAATAATTAGGTTCACATGCTAGGCCCCAGGATACCTGTGCACATAAGAACCAGATTGATCATGATTCTACCTGCTTAATTAGAGGGGGGGGATTTTTTCCCATGTGGTTTTTTCCCCAACTCCTTGTATTGAGCAATTACTTTACTTTACTTGATGTAATGGGTGACCTATGGTCTTAGTTACCAGGGCCCATAGGTTTTCCAAGTTAGCATTTAGGGGGGGTGTTAGGATTATTAATCCTCCCTTGTCCAATTTGGTCTTATGTCTAAATCAGGAGTCCATCTAGTCTATTTTTAGTCACTAGGACAATTGTGTCCACTTGGCCTAATTGGGGAACATGTTCCAATTAATAAAGTGTGGGGAACACTAATTGAGGCCTACTACCACTGATTTCACTTGCATGCATCAGTTTAGGAGCCTCTTAGACTAATCCCTACAATTTAGGAGCCACTCGGAGTGCTGATACCAACCTTCATTAGTTGAGTTCAGTTAGTGACTAGTCAAGCTGAGTTAGGAGTTAGTTACATTCAGTTCTAGTCCTCTACATTCAGTTAGTGCTAGGTTTGCATGGCTGCATGCAGGAGAGGTGCATTTCTCACCTACCACAATCATTTCACCCCAGTTAACACTGAATTAGACACTTGAGTTGTGTTTTAGAACTCTATTGAACTCCGATAATGGTTTAGACAAGGTCAGTTAACTATCGAGTCCTCCGATAATGATTTAGACAAGGTCTTAGTTACCTACAGTCAAGTAGAGTCTAATCAATTTGAATTTCCTCATGTGGATTCAAATTTATTATGGCTATTTAGCCATTGTACTTCATTGTAATTATTATCTAATTACTCTTTGATTAATGAAAATCATTCACAGCTGCAAGCCATTTTTGCATTGTTTCATCATTCAATAACTGAGTAAATTGTGTGATATATCTTGTGAGTTGTGTTTTTGTCCACAGATCTATGTGCTCAATTTAATAGTGAGGGGTCTCCTTGGTGCAGAGACTTATTCATATTTAGGAGTAAATACTAGCTTCATTTTTCCTTTTTTCTTCTCTTTAGTATTGTCAGGGATTTTATCTATATCTTGGACCTGTCTTTTTCCTTTTCACTTATTCTCTTTTGATGTGCTTAATCTTGTCTGAGTTTCTTTCTGAAGAGGGGAAGGTGTCTTCTTTTTGGCATGGGGACTCCCTACAACTTCAACACTAAAACCTGTTGATAGTAGAAAATATTCCCAATCTAAATCCTTCCTTTTTAACTCTTCTAAAACCAACAACTTTATCTAACCAAAATGGAAAAATGAATTCTCAAAATTTTGCTTCTTTCCCTCAACTTTATTTTTTATTTTTCTTAGACTCCTATGAATATAAAAGGGAATATTCATGGTTTTCTTACCTGTAAAATGCACCAGTATCCTGATGTGATACTAGTAAACCATTGTAAATATACCTTCATAAGTAAAATATTTTTGCAACAGGTGAAACTGATCCTGGATGTGTTCCTTTGGAACTCTTGCAGATAGGGTTTCATCCTTAAACTTGGGTTTAAGAATTGATTGCATAATACAAATTCAATACCCATATCCTTGAACCGCTTTTCACAATACCTGGGAATCCCTGTAGCGACTGAAATTGTTCTCTTTGAGGAAAAAAAATCCAATGAGCCAACCTTTTTCTGCACTCCATCATAGTTCAGGGAAAATTGTCTTGACACATCCATATGTCCTCCTTTAAATTCTAGCAAAACCCTAAGCAACCAGTATTTTGTAACATCTCAACCACAGATTGGTCTGAATCTATCAACTTCATATCCCGATATTCATATATGGCCAACTCTCCTCGTTTATTATATTTCTTATTTTTATCTCTAACCATTGTGAAACAATCATACTTACTTGCAAGAAAACACCACATGTGGATTTCGTAGCGTGTGATAGTTTCATAGTGTCTGGAAGTTTTGCAGTGTATGAAAATTTCGTAAGGATAGGGAATATGGGAAATGGGTTAGTTTTAGAACAAGAAAAGAGGAAATTTACAGTTACAAAGGACAAATCAGCAACTAGGAATTTTGCAATGATGAAGGCAACTCATAGCAGATGAAAACATTTTGCAACAAATAGATTTCCCAACGAATTGTAATGATGCGAAATGGAAAACCTATGGGAACATGGGAATTTGTTGTGTATGAGGAATTGAGTGAAGGGATAAATTCAAAATGGGGTGGAAAATATTAAATGTAGCAAATAAAACACATAGACTTGGGAAATTTGCAATATTCAAACACTTTTCAGCAATTCATAGCAAACTGGAAGTTTCGTTGTGAACTTGTTGCAACAGGCTTTTAGTTCATAATTTTGGAACAAGAATGTCGGGGGGAATACTTTTTTTAAAGATAAACACCAAATCAAACATAATCATGACCAATACTAATTTTTAATGATGAAAAAATAATCATAATCGATTTGGAAAGACAAGACTGTTCACTGCGAATTCCCGGAAAAATTTGCAACGAACTTTTAAACTTAAGTATTAATCATGATTACAACTCAAAAATGACTTGAAACCTAGAATCACCCTTTTTTACAGTTAATTAGGGTATGAAGGATAGGTTTGAGAGATCAAGATGTTATTTTTTCATTTGTTGCGAAATGTTATAAATTTTTGCAACATGCACTAAACCAAGCCATCATGATTCATTGTGATCGTTGAACAATTTTCAAAGGACATGATTACATGAGATACCTTAAAAAATCAAATTCAATCTCTTGATTTATGATAAAGTCTCAGAAGTTAATTATTAGGGGTATGACTAAGGAGTGACTCATGGACTCTCTAGGACCATAAATATGGCTAACATGGGATCAAAGACTAAAACACAATAGAAAATTATTTTTAGGACCAAAATTTAAAGTATAACCATACAAAGACCCTAACTAGATCCATGACTTAACTTTAGACTTTACATGACTATAGAATCTATGACTAAGAGAACCCTTTAATCCCAAAACTTTAAATACTATTGCTAACTTATTATCCATAGTGCATTACTATGCACTAATACCCTTGATTATCACTATTGATACATCTCTAGATGGTTGATCTTGATCTCATGATATCCACTATTTTGTTTCTCTTAAAAAATATATAATCACCGAATTGCTCTATATTTGGTACTACTTGAAGACAACTTACTTGACACATATTTTAAAGCCCGAGAATGAGTACATAATTAATTTACCCCCTTTCTAGTGCATAAGAAACATCTTCTAGACTTCCTCCATTATTTACTATTTGCTATGTATAATTATTTCAGGTTTGATAAATCACATGACCACTTGAAATTGTGTACTAGTAGTGAATGTAAATCATTTGATTCAAAAATACCAAAAAAATAAGATACAATAATTTAGGACACTGTCCAAGCTTTCAAATATTTTCAAAATGATACCTAATGTGGAAGATAAACATCATCCCATCTACGATGATTTCTCTCATTATCTTCACTTCTCATCGTAAGATGGAGTGGTGTGATTCAGCTTACTAGTTCCTTAAAAGATGGGACGATCTAATTCTATTTTGGTTTTGCTTGTTATTGGATTGTAACATGCTGTATATATTCGGTTATACTGAGTTCCTTTTGTTTGTGTGAAGATTTTTTATATACACTTTTTTGTTTCTATTTTTTTATGTTATATTAATTCAATGGACAAATTTGTTGGTCTGTTTTACCCTTTTTTTGTGTCTCGGGTTTTATTTTTTGACATATGATTTAAATATTTCAGAAAGTATGAAACTTTTATGTGGCAGTTGTTGCAATGAAGAAATATGTTTTGATTCAGTGGGGGGGCCTTGGTATTTCTATTTAGATGGATTGTTGTATTAGAGTGTATCTTGTGATTTTGGATGCTAGATTATCTTTTAGCTTAATCCGTACTAGTATGTTCATTTTTATTGAATGAATATTTAATTGGATTTACTCAGGCTGTTATTGGATTAGCAGTCTGGGTTGCATCTATAGATAATCAGTCAAAGGATACTGAGTTTGGAGATGCACAAGGGTCCCTGCATGAATATTTACCTTTGACATATAATGGGTTTGAAAACAATGGACAAAACATTTTGAGGAAAATGGGTGATGCAAATGAAGTGGAATTTTTTATTGTATCAGACGTTATTGGGAAAGATGTGATAATTGGCAATGGTATATTACATGATGTAAAGGTGTGGTTCTAGGTTTTGCATGTATTTGTTGATGTCCACCAAGTTTCCATGTCAATTCCTTCATTATTTAGAATTAGTGTCACACCCTTTGTACCATTTCTTTCTTTCATAATTCCTATACAATAAAAAATAGGTATCACAAGAAGTGGCAAGTAAGATTTTATTTAGGAATCCTTTCATCGCTTTGCAGACCTCTAAGTGAGTGTTCGGTCTCTTGACGTATTTTTATGGCACTTGGTAGCTTTTGTATGATATATATGATATAATCCTTTTTGCAGGTTTCTCAATCCATGTCAATAAGCTATGTAAAATTATCCACAAAAGTTACTTTAAAAGAGGCAATACAGCTCATGATAGAAAATCAGAAAAACAATGTGTTTGTTGTTGATGATGAAGGTCTACTAGAGGGCACTGTGACTCTTGGAGATATTTAGAGATAGGTGCAAGGGAAAGTCAATGTTAATGCACAAAATGATACAATTAATTTGGATGTAAGTGTGTATTAAATTTTGGGTGACAAATTTCATATAGGTTTTGTCTAAAAAAATTGGTACACTTAACAACAATATACTTCTATGAGGCCTTTTGCATTCCCTTCAAGAAAGTTTTTAACTTGAGTTATTTCTTTTATCTAATTTAGGTATGTTTTTCTAAATTTAGATTTAATTACAGGTCAACATGTTCTTTTCAAGGCTCACTCATTGCAATCTCCATTTAGAACCTAAGGTGCTTTTATCAAGGAACCACTCAAATAGCACCAATGATCTTCTTGTTTGAAAAAAATGGTAATATATATAATTTATATATTAAATGGTTACACTTTTCTCTTTATAATAATGCAACACAAATCAGCATAGGGATTGCATCACTATTCTTGTTATTGGCTTGACAAAGTTATTTCTTACATTAAAATATTGTAGAATCATTTTGTGGCTTACCATTACCATTCTAGAATTGAAGAATTGTGTTGATTAGGAAGCTTCCTCTTTGAAATGATAATAAGATTTTATGAGGAGAATGGTATGGAATCTAAAGGTTTAGTTTCATATGCTTTAGACATAACCTCCTCAAGTATAATGCTTAGTTGGCTTCTTGCAACCATTGTCAATTATTGAATTAGACATTCCCATATCCAGAGAGCCCGTGTTAGAAGAGATAACTGCTCACTCTTCAGAGCTGATACAGACTATAAAGGATTTGAAGACTGAAATGGAATCAGTCAAGAAGGATAACAAGAGGATATTAAAGACTCAGGAGGAGTTAAACCAAATCTTGATAGAAAAATTCCAGACAGAAGGGAGGAGTAAAAGATCTGAATCTGAGGAAGCTAGCCATCAGAAAGGATCTAAAAAGATGAAACTGGCTAAAGCTGAAAGCAGTTCATCATCTGAAGGATTCAGGGAACAACAAAGCTATTACACTACTAGTGACAGTAGTGAGGCTGAGTTGTATAATAGAAAGAAAAAGTACAGGCCATATGAAGAGATTTCTGGGGAGTTCAAAAAAATAAAGCCCCCAACTTTCAACGGAGAAACTGAAAAAGGGGAAGAAGCAGAGTCCTGGTTATCCAGGATGAGAAAATATTTTCAGATATATAACTATTCAAATCAGCTGAAGGCAAGAATGCCCATCTATAATCTCTCTGGAAAGGCGGATATATGGTGGCAAGATCTGAAAAGAGTCAAGGGGATCAAAGAAAAAGAAGTCAATTGGAGTACCTTTAAAAGGTACTTCAAGAATAAATTTCTGTCCGAACAATACTATGAAGAGAGAGCGAAAGAATTTTACGAGTTAAAGTTAGGATCCATGACTATGAAGGACTTAAACAGTAAATTCTTAAGTTTGTTGAGGTATGTACCTTATTTAGTTGATGAGAAACCTAAAGTACAGCCGTTTCTCAGCTGTCTGCCATATCATATCAAGGACAAAATCGAGTATGATAACCCAAAGACTCTGGAAGAAGCCATGAGGAAGGCAAATTTCTGTTTTGAACAGAACAAAAAGAAAGAAGGTATAGCCAACTGGAAGGCTAAAAAGAACAGTAATCAGTCTGAGTTTAAAAAGAAAGAATTTGTACCCCAGAAAAATTTTAAGAATAATAAGAACAGAAATTATTCCAACAGCAAAAATTTCCAAGGGAATAAAAATGGTGTTTCCCATAATTCCAATAATTCCAATAACTTCAAGGGCAAGGAAGTTCCAAACAATCATGGAAATTTCACTAAGAATTTTGAACGAAAGGAGCCTGTTAAGTGCTGGGAATGTAATGGCCCGCACTATGCTTCGGTTTGCCCAAATCAGAAAAAGTCAAACAGCAATATCCACACCGTGCAGGATGAAATGACCGTTGGAGAATTTGCGAGGACTATGCCTAGAATAAATGCAGCTTTGGAGAACCGCCAAGCTGACTATCAGACTTCCATGGTGGAAGTGGAAGGTATGGTTAATCAAACCCCTGTAACTATTTTAATAGATCCAGGAGCTAGTCTTAGTTACATTTCACCTCAGATAGTAGAAAAGTGTAAATTGACTGTTGAAAATATTGATAGCTCCTGGTTAGTTCCATTAGCCACTGGGGCAAAAAGGAAAGTAACATGTTATGTGAAAGAATGTGCTCTGCTTATGAATGACTTTAAAACTACAATTAAGCTTAATGTTCTGCCACTTGGCTCGTATGATTTATTAATTGGTATGGATTGGTTAGAGCAGCACAAGGTAGTTTTAAACTGTTTTGATAAAACCTTTACGTGCGTAAATAATAATGAACAGTCCGTAACAGTTAAGGGTATTCCTAGGAAAACTGTAGTCAAGCAGATTTCTGCCTTACAACTTAAAAGAGCGGTCAGGAAAGGGTGCAAAGCCTATGCTGTAACTATTACGAATGAGGCAAGTAAGTATGAAAAAGATAAAATAAAAATAGAGGATATTCCTATTTTAAATGAATTTACTGATGTTTTTCCAGAGGAAATTCCAGGATTACCTCCTAGGAGGGAACTGGATTTCACTATTGAGTTGGTACCCGGTGCTGTACCTATCTCGAAAGCTCCATATCATATGAATATTTTAGAACTCGATGAATTAAAATCACAGTTAAAAGAGTTAATAGATAAGAAGTACATTCGACCCAGTGTGTCCCCTTGGGGAGCACCAGTCATCTTTGTCAAAAAGAGGACGGAACTATGCGATTATGCATAGATTACCGTCAACTAAATAAGATGACAATTAAAAACAGATATTCATTGCCCCGCATAGATGATCTGTTTGATGAGCTGCGTGGAGCTACGGTGTTCTCAAAGATAGACCTAAGATCAGGATATCATCGGGTAAGAATTAAAAACAAGGACATTTTCAAGACAGCCTTCAGGACGAGGTATGGACATTACGAATTTGTCGTAATGCCATTTGGGCTTACCAACACCCCAGCTGTCTTTATGTTCCTAATGAATAATATAATGCATAAATACTTAGATAAATTTGTTGTCGTGTTTATCGATGACATCTTAATCTATTCTAAAAATGAAGCGGAACATAAGGAACACTTACGAATAGTTTTACAGGAGCTGCGAGAGCAACAGCTCTTTGCAAAGTTTAGCAAGTGTGATTTCTTTAAGGATGAAATCCAGTACTTAGGTCCCGTAGTGACTAAGGAAGGGATTTTAGTTGATCCTGAAAAGATACGGGCAATCGAAGATTGGCCGGTTCCAAAAGATGTAACAGATGTTAGGTCATTCATGGGAATTACCGGTTATTACCGGAGATTCATTGAACGCTTTTCAAAAATAGCTAATCCAATCACTTCTTTGCAAAAGAAAGGAAAGAAATTTGATTGGAACTTAAAGTGTGAAGAGAGTTTTAAGAAATTAAAAACATTATTAACAACTGTGCCTATTCTAAGAATTGCGGATCCTAATAAGGATTTCGTGGTTTGCACCAATGCTTGTAATGATGGTTTAGGCGGTGTGCTGACTCAAGACGGGCATGTCATTGCCTATGAGTCCAGGAAATTAAAAATCCATGAAAAGAATTATGCAACTTATGACTTAGAACTTGTTGCTGTTATACATGCTTTAAAAATGTGGCGACACCACTTAATAGGTAGAAATTTTATTTTAATGACTGATAATAAGGGTTTGAAATACCTTTTAGATCAGCCCAACTTAAATGCAAGACAAGCAAGGTGGTTAGCCTTCTTAAGTGAATACGACTTTGAAATTCAACATAGAAAAGGGAAGGAAAATAAGGTGGCTGATGCTTTAAGCAGAAATGCAAAACTGAATTTTACAACAGCAATCAGCACTTATATTTCTGATTTAAATGAACAGCTGACAGAAGGGATAAAACAGGATGAAAATTATAAAAAATTACAAGTTACAGCTAAAGAAGAACCTACAGAAAGTATCATAAAAGGTTATAGTCTAAATAAAGATGGATTTTTATTGTTTAAGGACAAACTGTATGTGCCTAATGTGCCTAAGGTTAAATTACTGATTCTGGATGAAGTTCATAAAACCCCTTACTCAGGACATCTAGGCTACCAAAAGACTGTCACCATGTTAAGAAAAGAATATTTCTGGCCTAGTATGAAATCTGAAGTAGCTGAGTACATAGCTAGATGTTTGGATTGTCAACAAGTGAAAACCGAACACCAACATCCACCTGGTTTACTGCAACCTTTGCCTATTCCTAGTTGGAAATGGGAGATCATCAGTTTGGATTTCATTACAGGATTGCCCAGAAATCAAAATCAGAATGATTCAATTATGGTGGTGGTTGACAAGTTAAGTAAATCAGCACATTTTATTCCTGTCAAAACTACTTACAAGGCTGCTAATATAGCTGATATATTTTTAAAGCAGATTTTTAGATTACATGGAGTACCTAAGGTTATTATTTCAGACAGGGATCCTAAATTCATAGGGAATTTTTGGAAGACCTTGTTTAAGGGATTAAACACAACACTGAATTTCAGCACATCTTTTCATCCTCAAACGGACGGACAGACTGAAAGAGTAAATCAGGTGCTGGAAGATCTGTTAAGAATGTACGTTAAAGATCAGCCAGGTAAGTGGGAGGACTACTTGCATTTAGCAGAATTTGCATACAATAATAACCATCAGTCATCCGCTAAGTTTAGCCCATTTGAGATTCTGTATGGGCGTAAATGTAACACTCCTATATCCTGGAATAATCCAGTAGATAGATTGGTGTTAGGACCTAAATTATTGAAGGAAATGGAACAGATTGTAAAACAAGTGCAGGAAAATTTGAAGGTAGCACAAGATCGACAAAAGAGCCAAGCAGATTTAAAAAGAACTCCCAAGGAGTTCCAGGTGGGTGAGCACGTGTTTATAAAGGTAAGACCAAAGAAAAGCTCCCTAAGACTGGGGAGTTGTGCAAAACTAGCACCACGTTATTGTGGTCCGTTTGAAATTTTATCCAAAATTGGTCAAGTTGCATATCAGCTTGCGTTACCACCTAACTTAAAAGTGCATAATGTTTTTCATATTTCTGTTCTAAAAAAGTATGTTCATGATGCTACTCATGTAATTGATTGGAATGTTGTACAGGTGGAACCAGAAGGAGAAGTTCTGGTGGAACCGGACTGTATCCTCGGGAGGAGGAAAATTACTCTACGGAACCGCACAATTGGACAGCTGAAGGTGCAATGGAAGCACCTTAGTCCTGAAGAAGCTACCTGGGAACTCGAAAGTAAGATGTGGGAAGCATACCCGAATCTGTTCCAGGAGGTTGCAGAGGATGAAGAATAAGTAACATCGAGGACGATGTTACATTTTAAGGGGGTGTGTATGTCACATACCCCAATTTTGTAAAATAATATTAATTGTTTTTATTATATTCCTGAGACATTATGTTAAATTAATGCTAAGTAGGAACTAATGACTCAGCAGAGTCAACAGAAGTGGAATGTAATTCAGAATATTTTATTATTAATAAATAAATTATGGAGACAACAGCATGGGAGAGCTGTTAAAAAGAGGTTACTGGTCAAATTGGTGGATGGAACTAGGTGGAGGGAAAAAGACAAGTGGCAGCATCCTCAAACACTTCCTAAGTTGCAGGTGGCAACTTCCCTATATTTGGGGTCATGATTCCCCAAGAAAGTGGAATCAGAGCATGTGGCTCATTAAATGACAATTAACCCAAAAAAGACCTAGGCAATCTTTTAAAAGTACTCAATGAAGAGAGCTGAGGCTGCTCAGATATTTTCTAGAGAGAATTCATTCAGGTGAATGATATTCAGGAAATTCATTGAGGAAAGAGGGAAAAACAGTAAGGAAGTTGTTCTGAGAGGATTGCTGCAGTAACTTGGTTTATTACAGCTTGTTAGCTGGGAGAACTTACTGATGAGTTCTGGATTATTACTGAGTTTGAGGACTGGTAACTGACGATTGCTGCACCTAGTTCCAGCCAGGGAGACCAGAGCAAGCTCGAGGGTCCTGAGAAGTTGTTGTTTGAGCGCTCTCCAGGAATTGGTAGGGAGGAACGGCCTCCCATTAGTGTTGTTGTCCAAAGCTTAAACAGGTTCTGTTACCTATCTGACTTTGTTTTTAGTAACTGTGAATGATTGGATGTTATGATAGTAAATACTAAATGGTTTATTTATGAGTGTTCTAGTTTACCAGTAATAGAATCGATTGATGAAAACTAAAGACCACTGTGTTTTTCCACATCTGGTTTTTACCAGACCGTACTCCAGCACAGGGGTAAAAATTATAAACAGATAGTATGATGAGATGGTAGAATAGTAGATTGTTTTCTTTACTTAACATCGGAAGACATTATTGCTTTACTGATAGCTGTTTATGCACATAGATAAAAACTATTTTTACTTGAACAGTATATCATTCTCAGTAATCCTATTATTTTTAGACAAATGTAATAGTTGTACTAAGAAAAAGATAGACTAAGTGTATCTGCTATTAAAACTTTATAATTGTTTTTCTCCCAGTTTGAAAGAATCTAATTTCTTTATGCTGAAAAAACAATATTGACAGTAGAAGTAATTGAATATTGTTTAGATTCTTCAGTTAAAACCTAGTTGGGTTAGTCTGTATTTATGGTTAAGGATGTAAGTATATATTACTAAATTTTCTTTTATATCGAATGAGCTTAAATAGATTACAAAACTGTTACCTTTTTTCTTAGACGTTAAGTGAATGTTATTATACACAGGCATCATAACTAAACAGATAAACTAATTAAATAACAGAATGCTATAAATTAAATTAAATAGTAATCATGGACACATTGGTACTCATAAAAGAGATATTACCTTTATTATATTAATAACGATAAACTCGTATTACATATAATATAGGAGTATTACTAATGTAACACTTAAGGTAATATTTTTATTATTATAATTGCAAACTTAAACTATTTATACCCTGTGTATTATAAAGTAAATAAATAATATTTGAAAACATTATTAAAATATAATGAGAGTATAAATATTTACATAAATTTGAAAGGTATAAACTATGCATTAAAATTTACAGTTTTTCTATTAAATAGTAAATTAGGGTATAAAACCAGTACGGAACCCTTGACAACAAATTTAATTAAAAATAAGTATTACAGGAATAATAACCAGGGTATTATAAACAATGATAATAATATCCTATTAATTATTGTATATAAATTTATATTATTTAGAAATTACAGTAATAGTTTATCTCTTCTCATTAGCAGGAATTTTTACAGTATAAAAACCTGTAAGCATGGTGATACAGTCAAATGACTTTTAAATGTTATTTAGAACCTCAAAATTATTTCAATCTGATAAGTATAACTCTTATAACATTTTATAAAATCATTAACTCTGTATATTATCAAAATGCAGTAAAAACCTACCAGCAAGTATCCACGAAATAATAACTTAAAATATACCAAGTATTTTATCTAAATTTACAAGAACCCTTTATAACGAAGACAAATAAGCTTAATAAGTCAAAATTTAAACAGTAATGGAATTAAAACTGTACAGTAACATAATATTTAATTAAAGATAGTATAGGCAACGCATAGCTCCAAATACAGGGTAAACCCTGATAAAAAGCTTAAAAATGTACTGAGGATGGAGTTTATCCCCTTGGCACCTCACGGCTGCCAGTAATATTTACTTTAAAGAAAGACTTACAACATATACAAACAGTATTACATTCTCTTGCATGCTTTTACACAGTTTTCAAACAAGACCCAAAAAAAAACCCATAGTCTTCGCTTCAGCCAAGATTCCGTAATAAACAAAGAGCTGAACTCTTTAACAGTGTTAGGGTTCACCAAATGAACCCAAGTAACAGCAAAAGATATACATCACGAAACCAAACCCCTAACTTCCCTAAGAACCAGCAAGGAGGGAACGCCATGGTTAAAACCAGGCTTACCGGGGAAAGCCAACCGTCGAAGCCTTGCACCATCCACGCCATGAGAAGGAGTCCGACCCTGGAGCAAAGGAGCAGTTTAATATTAAAAACCGTATAAGAATTCAATTGTTAGCTATTATTGAAAGTAGACAGTCAAAGAAAACTCTGTAATACCTTAGAGTTTGAAAGAGATATGGCCACCAACGAACAGCAAAACTACCATGAGCAGGAGGAAGGGTAAACCCTTCATTCGTCGCAGAGAAGGTGGAGCTCGTGGAAATCTAAAGAAGTACCAGTCACGATGGAGAAATCCTAGGGTTTTATAACACTACTCAATGGCCAGCAGCAAATACATGACATAGTAAACCTCCACACGATGCGGCATAGAAACCACAAGAAACCAAACCAGCAAAGGAGTCGACTAGCAGACAGTGCGAGCAGTGAGAAGGAGCAGGAGGAGTTTCAGAGGTGTTGCAGAGTGGCCAAGGCCCGCAGGCAGCGGAGAAATGAAGTCTAGGGTTAAGTCAACCAATATAAACGACAGTGCGTGGCTGGGAAGAGCCCACGTAGCCCCTAAATTATTTTCATGTAGTGGGTGGGAACTCTATAGTTCCATGACAGGATCCTTTCCAATGATTTTCAAACCAAATCATAACGCGGGGATTACATAGGGTCGATACTCTATAGTCAAATCACCTGCATTTCAAATTCAAGCATATAAACATTGGATTAATGATTGTCAAACTAAAAAGATTTTGGATTATCATTAATCTCTTATAGTCACGTATGGATAGTAGAATAATGCATATAAAACATTGCTTTATAGATTTTGTTCATCGTTGATCTCATATACTTAGGTTTGGAGAGTTATCTTGGGAGGTGATGTTTTATATAAAGCAAAGAGTAAGATTGGTTACCATGATATAATTTGGTTATAAATCTACTTTATACTACAAATCGTCCTGTCCTAAGTTTATAATTGAAGATAAAAGGAATAACATTATAAATTATAAAAGTCTATAATAGTATAGTAAACCCACTATGTGAATTTGGATTATGGTTTACTCTTGAATACTTGCTAGTAGAATGATATCCTGTTTGTAGTCTTAGAACCATTTTCTTAGTGACAAATAGACTTTATCAAATTCGAGTTCAAGGGTTATAGAAGATTTTTATAAGTCAATATCTGACGGATAGCTTGAGAAAACTCAGCATTTTTGGCTTGATAATATGGACAAGAACATTGTAAATAATGCATATCCTTAAAAGTAATAAAGGAAGACTTGTATCATGCAATAAACTTGATAAATGCTTGAAGTAAGAAAAGTATATGTTGATATTTTAACTACCATATCCTTTACAATTGCAATTGCAAATCAAAACATATTCTAAATCTAAACTTGGCATGTTGCAGTAACTATAGATAAGTAGAATTAGATCTGGATATGGTAACCCGGTTATATTTACTGTGCTAGATAAGAAACATTTATTTACTTTTATATTTGCACTGCAGTAAACTCATCAAATGGTTCAGTACTCCATAGGGATACTTAATCCTGCTATTATGAAGGAAAAGTAGCTATCATATTTACTTGTAAAATTCAACTTTCTATCAGTAAGATCTTAAAGGAGATTATAGTTAAAGCTTTACCTTTAGAAGCCTGGTAAATCTGGCTAGTATGCATATACTTTTACTGAATGAATTTGTACAGCAATTCGTTATTTAATACTTTAGAGAATTGTTAGCAGCGACCTGAACATTACCTGTATATCTGTAAGAGAAGGAAAAACTGCTGCATTAGCTCGGAAGCTAAGTAAGCCCAGTCTGTCATGACAATCCCCCTTGTAGTCGCAAACAGAAAACAAATCAGTGACTGAAAGAAACTATCTTTTAAGGTTAAGTATAATCAAAATATCATTTAATTACAATTCTAGTAACATAATACTAATCAATTCAGTTAATGACTACAGTTAAGAAGAATATATATACTATTTAAAAAAAATTAAATTTTCTTGAAAATTTGGGGTTATGACATATATGATTGACAATATTTTTCATCTTACTATGACATGTTTTATTCCGTCTTCCTGTAAATGGTGTTGTTTCTTTTCTTCTCATCATCATTAGTGTATTCATCTAGAATCCTTTACATAACATCACTAACTCCAATTAATACTTGGACTACCTCAAAACATATTTGTTATTTTTTAGGGGTGGGGGGACCGTTAACAAAAATCTTTCGATTTGTAATGACTCAACGCCCACAAGTTACCTAGAAATAGAGAACACATGCCCCATGTTAGATTTCTTACTCATCAAATGTCGTCCATCCCAGTCCAAGGTATCAACAATTATAAAAATAAGGCCATACTTAATCAAAAGGAGATCCATTCATACACCCAAACAAGCAGTTCAATTCATTAGATATTAAGGATTCACAAAATATCAAGTAACAAAGCTCATTAGAAGAACCAAATTTATTATTACTCTTAATGTTGATCGACAGTTAAAACCCAAGATTGATCTCTTAAAAATATTGGGCCTCTCTTCGAAAGAATTCTGAGATTCAAAAAGACATATCCCTAGCACCCAGATTACTTTGTAGTTGTCTAGAGAAAACATTGTATCCCAACATCTAGTATCTTCAAAACCTGTTCAGATCAGAGGTTGATGTTTCCAAGGATTTTAAATTTCAACCTCGGGTTTATTTACTACTAAAGGGCTTAAAATTTTGGAGAAGGGATTCAATATTTTGACATGTTTTGGACTCCTAGAAGATGATATCAAGGAGATATTTAGGAGAATCCCACTTGTACTAGATGCTTTAATGCATAAGGGGAAAAATATAATGGACTATTTTATACATATTCCAGGGATTCCTGAATAATTTATCTTGCAATATCCTAAGCTCCTAACTTATAGTTTGGAGTGTAGGGTCAAGCCACGCCACACAGTGTTGCAATCTATAATCATAATGGAACCTTCCAAGTGTATTCCTAGTCTCACTTATGTTGTGGTTAATTTAAATGAGTGAAAGTTCCTCAAAAATTATGTGGAGTGAAGTCCTCATGCCACAAAATTACTTGAAATTTATCATGGAAATGACAATTCCCTCTTCTAAAATACTAGAAATTCGAGGTCTTTGATTTGCATTGTTCTTATTCAGTGAAAGAGATTCAAGTACATTCACCAAGGGATCATTAGTTGGTTAGGGACCAGTGTGATCCCTCTAGATTAAATGAGTATTCATGAGTGATAATTAGTATATATAGAAGATAATCACTTAGGTCATGACACAATCAATCTTATCCAAGGATTTTGTTTTGGTAATTTTACTATTTCACATCACGGTCACAACGGACAAGCATTATTCAAGAATCCTTAATAGTAATATTATTGTGGAGAAATGACATCTTGGAATGCATTAAGTAGAATATTTTAAAATATGAAGAAACAAACTCTCATCACCAGATAATGTGTTGTTTGTTAGTAATTATGTGACTACCATGCATCGTTCCTTCCCTCATAAGTGTGACAAGGATAAATGTGAAATTTTTTCATTGTTTGAATCATGGGCACCTAGTAAAAGTCAGTGCACAAATACCATAGTAGGGGATTTTTAAGTTGCTATGTCCTTTACAAGGGCATGAATTGTTTGTTTGTTGATCATTTGTATCTTTAAAAGTTAACTGGAGTCAATACACAGATACATATATTAATTCCAAGCTAAACATTGGGCACTAGTTTGTTTGTTATTTTTATGATGAGTTGAATTTAAGCAAGAGTACCACACATCTCATTGTGCTTTATCAAGAATCTATTTCTTTTCCTAGAAAATAAATTGTGGTAATGAATTTTATCGCTGCTATCAAAGACCAATATTAGTTGCACCAAGAGTAGCAAGGTTCTTTACATCCTATTATGGGGGAGACATGTAAAATTTACTATACATGTAAAAACTTTAAGATTAAAAAAATTACACCTCAATAAATTGGATCCATCTCGGTGCTTGATAGATCCAATTTTCACATGGATATATGATGGTGGTAGTCCAATGATATCTACTTCAATCATTCTTATTATAAAATAGAACCCTAGACACCACTCCAAAATACTGCATTCCAAAAGTTTCTTGCATGACTGACTACACCACAAATAAATGTCTCCTTCTTTTCTCCCGGTGTGGTTGAGGCCTCACTTAACCTTTGTCCTAAATAAATTTGTAAGATGTTTGTCATCTTTTTATTGCACAGTTCCTTTCCAAATAACCACTTTTCCTAGATGAAACCCCACTACTAGAGACAGAGGCATAAGAGGTCTCTCCCCATAGAGAAAAAGCACGAGAACCATTGTTTTTCTTTGTCTTATAGAATTTAAACTAATTGTAAATGTTTTCTTATTGTTTTCTTGTGTGGTTTTGAGTTTTTAGTGCAACTTATACAATGTTTTATGTTGTGTACATTTGAGATGATATGTCCCAGAAGTATTCCCCATTTACAATGCTGGAAAGAAGCATCCTATGAGATTAACGGATTATAGTCATCCACCTCATATTATAAAGGACTTGGAAGGGCAGTATTAATTGTTCTCATAACCTGTTCAAATTTGTTATCTTTAAACCTTTAAGTTGGTTGATATTTAGGGACCTTTTATAAAGATATGTTTGAATCTCTCACATTAGTTTCTACATGATGTGAGAAGGGGATAACTTGGAAGAACACAGATAAATGGGAGAACTGGTAGAACCAACTTAATAAGAATAGTTCGATGTATAGGATTCAATCATTATGAACCCCTCTACTAGAATTTAGTATTTATTGTGTTGATTATACCATACCAAACAAATGCTATAGAATTGCTGAGAGAAATATGCATTCCAAGGTACTTGAAATTTATCCATGTTTTTGAGCTAGGAAATTGCAAAATTCTAGAGATGGATCAAAGGAGAATTGGGTTGATATTTCAGTCGTATATTTAGATTTTTCCATTATTTTCCTCCCCACTTGATGAATTGAAGATTCATTGATACAATACACCTTATAAATTTCTAATTTATTGTGAAAGTATGATTCACAACAAGATTTAGGAGCTAAGAGAATCCTCACTACTCAAGAATTTCATAAATTATGCAGAAAATAGTGAAAAGAGCAATATTAACACAAAGATGGTGCCAATAACTGAGTTTTCTATTACTATCCAACATCTAAATATGTTTGGAACATTAACATAATACAATAGGAGAAAATTTTTAGCCTTTGGAGGAAAATTGGTGGCATACATGTGGCAAGCTTATATTGGACCTCAAACCCCCCTAGGTTGACCAATGAGCTCCCAAACCACCTCAAATGGTCACGAATGGCCATGTGAACGTGGGAGAAGCATGAAAGTACATAAATAAGGGTAGGATAGGTGTGATGGAGTGCATGGTTGGGTGGGAGTGGCTCTAGGAAGCATTTAATGGTCCAAAAGAGCCAAAAACACTCAAATACAATGCATGGGTGCCTCTGATCAAACTAGTTCCCTATTTTAAGGAGTGGGAGAACCCCAAGGACAAAAATTTAATTAATGAGGATGCATGAGCTCCTTAATGATCAAATTTTGGTTTCTTGGTGCATTTATTAGTCCAAAACCCCCGAATACCTTAGGATTATGCAATGGAGATGAACCAAAATTACCTTGTTTAACTCCTGAAAGGAAGGGACACTTGGTTGCTTTGAATTAAACAATTTTTAAATTAAATAGAAGGTATGCACCATACCTTTATTGTATGAACATAATACCTGCATCAGATTGCTCAATATCCAAGCCAAGAAATTGTTTCAACAATCCAAGGTCAGTCATTGAAAACACATTGTGCAATGAAGAATTAATTGAACCTATATCAGCAATGCAACTTCCAATGATAAAAATATCATCAACATATAGTACTAAGATATGAAATTATCCATCTAAATGCTTCAAATATACATTAGGATCATATTTTCATCTTTCAAATCCTTGTGATAGAAGAAAGTTATCCATCTTGGCATACCAAGCCCCGAGGGCTTAATAGAGGCCATAGAGAGATCATGAATGAAACCTTCATGGTTATACATATAAATCTCCTCATTAATTTCACCATGAATAAAATCACTCTTCACATCCATGTGGTGCACCTCCCATTGCTTAGATGCAACAATGGCCAAAACTAGCCTGATAGAGTCCATCTTTGCAACCGGTGCTAAATGTCTCTATATATTACACTCCATGGAATTGATAGAAGACTTTGGAAACCAAAATATTCTTATACTTAATTTCTAAACCATCTACAACCATCTTATTTCTATAAACCGACTTACATTGCACTAGTTTCCTCTTGGAAGGTAGAGGAACCAACTCCCAAGTTTCATTGTCTTAAAAAGACTTGAACTCTTCTTGAATGATTGTTTTCCATATTGGATCATGTGATGCTTCCTCATATGAATTAGTATCAAATAAAACCATCATGAAGAACCTCTCTATAATATTCTAATCACAAGTGGAGAAAGCATTGTGAACCTTACATCTAGTCTTCCTAGAGTCTAGTGGATCTCCAACAAGATCACAAGGTGCTTGTATGGTTTTCTCAGCCCATTTTGTCCTTATGGGTGAGTCATGATATGAATTAATGTAATAATATTAATATTCCATATCAAATTCATCAAAATCAAGAGAGATTCATTACTTACATCATCATTGAGTGGAGGGTGTGAGTAATCCCCCTTGACTAGTTCAATCTCTTGCATGGGCTCTTCTTCGAACTGTACACTTCTCTCAATGATTTTTTTATGAAATGAGGGGTAAAAGGGCTTTTATCCCTTTGAATATTCAACATATCCAACCATTATGGACTCCTTTCTTTGATTTTGCAAGGCCTTTCTCTTGCCGAGAGGAATTCTATCCCAACCCTTCGAACCAAAAACCGTGAAATGAGAAACATTGAGCTTGTGACCACTCCAAGCCTCAAATGGAGTTTTATATTCCAATGCTTTGTGTATAAATCTGTTTTGAACATATGTAGCACAATTTATTGCTTCATCCCATATCTTAGGAGACAAATACTTAGCCTCCAAAATACATGTGGTCATCTCCTTCAATGTTCTATTCTTGCACTCTGCCACACCTTTGTGCTAAGGTCTGTAAGGCACAGAATGTTGCATTTGAATGTCGTTTTCCTCACATAGGTTCTATAGGTTATTATTAACATATTCCTTTCCATTATATATCCTTAATACCTAGATCTTATTCCCACTCAAGTTCGCAACCAAAGCCTTGAAAATTGTGAAGATATCAAACACTTCAGATTTTTGCTTAAGAAAATACACCCAACAATATCTTGAGCAATCATCTATGAATGTTAATACATACCTTAAATTTCCATAGGAGGGTGTGGGAAGAAGTAATATCATATCTGAATGGATCAAATCAAGCACTTAGACAACCCTGTTTTCCTTTCCTTTCTCATACTTGCGCTCATCATGCTTCCCAACAATGCATCCCTTGCATTTGCCTTTGGAAAACTTGATGCTTGCAATCCCTTCAACCATGTTTTATTTGCTCAATGATTGAAGATATATGTAGTTGAGGTGTTCAAACCTCTCATTCCATATCTTTCTGGTCTCATTTGCATGTGACAGGAGCACATTCCTTGGTGAGTAAGGGAGAAAGTGTGAAAACGTGTACATCGACGACTCATGATCAGCAATACCCACTGGAACAACTTATCCAATAGAAATTTCTAAAATATCCACATGATATTTAGTGGATGTCACTCTCTTGTCCGAACCTATATGCGTCATTTGATAGACTGAGAGTATGTTAGCTACAATATTAAGCACATACAACATATTGTTTACGTACCCATTGTCAAGGTTGATTATGCCAGTCCCTTTGGTTGTGATCTTAGAGTCATCACCCATGAGAATGGATGGACCACTGTATGGATGTATAGATGAGTAGGATTCTTATACAAAAGCCATGTGCCTTGAAGCACCCAAATCTATGATGAAGGAGGAATATCCAGAAGATCTAGAAACCAATGCACGACATCTATCCTTGTTCTTAGAATTCGAACCTCCCTCTCTCTCCTTGCGCTAACTCGAAGAGGAATGTTGTTCTTCTCAAGGATTTGCACTATCATGTCAATGGTTTTCTTCATGCATGCACTCTCTAGATACCAACCTTTGTGAAAATAAGTGCATTTTTCCTTCTCTTGATTCTTCTTCTCTTTGTCCTTGCTAGTATTCGAACCCCCATTAGAAGATTTGGGCTTCTCCTGCTTCTTCTTCTCTTACTACTTCGAATATTTGGATTTCTTATTGCCTTTGGTTTGATTCAAAATAATTGCATAAAGGGATTTATCCTTGGTGGATTTGATGGTACCCATTTGAACCAATTTGTCTTGTTCCTAAGTCAAAGACTCCATGAAGTCTACTAAGGTAGGCATTCTTCAATTTCAAGCTGTCAGCTTGCTTGAGTGGAATGTTGAGACAAACACTGAATATTCAATACCTAAAGAATGGACAATATCAACTGATCTTCCTTATTTTTTATGCCACATTGTTTCAGCTGATGTACCAAGGATTTGAACTTTGTGAAGAAATCCTGGAACGTCTCAAAGTGAGTTGGACTCAATGTGATCAACTCATTTTTTGATTTGGTGTCCTCTCATCTCATTTTTCTTCCCATATAGTGACTTGAGCTTGATCCACACCTCATTGGGTGTTGTAATACTTTCTACATGAAATAAAATATCCCTTGAAATACTCAGACAAAGCATCCCGAATGCTTCATCCAATCTGTTGAAATACTTAGACTTTTCCATAGCAAAGTTGAGCTCATTCTCAATTCTCATGGTTACTTTGTAGAGACATTTCTACCTCAAATGGATCACCATTTAGTCCTTCCATTAGAAATTATTGAATGGGTTAAGTAAGACATTATTCTTATCCATTTCTGCTTGCGCACTGAGTGACAAAGACACTAGAACAACCTGCAATGCAAACTCTCGAATTTTTCTGGAGGATACCCTAGATAGCAAATCAAACTCTATAAATTAGATTTGAAGCTCCAAATTGCTATGATACCATGTGAAAATAGTATTCACATCAAGATATAGGAGCTAATAGAATCCTCACTACTCAAGAATTTCACAAATTATGCAGAAAACAGTGAAAATAGCAATATTAACACATAGAGATGGTGCCAATAACTGATTTTTATATTACTTCCAACATGTAAATATGTTCGAAACATGAATATAATACAATAGGATAAAATAATTAGCCATTATAGGAAATTTGGTTGCATACACATGGTAGGATTAGATTGGACCTCAAACCCTTCTAGGTTGACCAATGAGCTCCCAAACCACCTCAAACGGTCATGAATGGCCATGTGAATGTGGTTGAATCATTTTAGGACATAAATAAGGGTGGGATAGGAATTATGGAGCACATGGGTGAGTGGGAGTGGCTCTAGGCAGCATTTAATGGTCCAAAAGAGCAAAAAACACTCAAATACAATGCATGGGCACCTTTGGTCAAACTAATTCCATTTTTTAAGGAGTGGGAGCACCACAAGGAAAAATATTGTCATTAATGAGGGGACATGAGATCCTAAATGATCAAATTTGGGCGCCTATGTGTATTTATTAGTCCAAAACCCCCAAATACCTCAAGATACCAACATAACCAAGGTTTGGACCATAAAACATAAGTGAAAAACAAATCAAGGTGTTTCATAGGTGGTATTTGACCATGGTAATAGGTGGTATGATTATATAACATCCCCCCTTAACCCTGACTTAGTGTAACCACATCAAAATTTGAGGCCAAAAACTAATTCGTCCATATAACCAAGGTAAGAAGGAAAAACACATGGGAACAAAAACCTCCCCTCTAAAATGGACATGGTAAAAATATGACAGTGAATATCACCCATCACCATGTTTCACCAACTCCAAGGAGTGACCTCATATAGGTGAATGTATTCTCTATGAAGCGCTTGGTGAAGATGTCAACAGTTTGCTCTGAAGATGGGCAATACTGCAATGATATCACCTTCTCATGCACCAAGCTCCAGATGTAGTGCATGTGTATATAAATGTGTTTGGTCCTCTATCTATGTACTATATCAATGGATTTCTTGATTTCAATTTTATTTTCACCCCAAATGTCAATGGGTGAATCAAATGAAAAACCAAGTTCTCCAATAATTCCTTGCAACCACACAAATTGTGTAGTTGCATTCACTGCTCCTCTGTAATCATCCTCAGTTGATGAAAGGTACATAGTGTGTTTTTTATTACTTATCCAACATATGGGACCATTTTAAATCATGAATACATAACCTAAAGTGGAATTTCTACCTGTTAGGTAAAATAACTCCCGATTTACTTTATTTCATAGCCAAAGCATTTATTTATACATTTACAATGACTCTTGGGATTACACATCTGAGAGTCTCTTCAGATTCCTATTATTTACACTAACGTATAATCCTGACGGATTATATTCCAACAATCCCCCCCTTAATCCGAAGGGGTATTAGTAAGTCTGAGCATGTTTCTGAATCTTTCAAACTTTTCTCGTCCAAGCGCTTTGGTGAAGATGTCTGCAACTTGATCATTTGTGGAACAATGTTGAAGATGGACTGTCTTGGCCTCTACATGATGTCGAATCAAATGATACTTTGTGTTGATGTGTTTGGTTCGATCATGGAATCTAGGATTCTTAGCCAGCTTGATTGCAGAAGTATTGTCGATCAATAATGGAGTGGAGTTCTCTTGTTTTTCTTACAGATCTTCAAGTATCTTCCTGAGCCATACTATTTCTTTCGTTGCTTCAGCTGCAGCCAGATATTCTGCTTCTGTTGTTGAATCTTCCGGAACTGACTGTTTGCGTGATCTCCATGAGACAGCTGCTGATCCAAGACTCATAGTGTATCTAGAAGTTGATACTCCTGTCTCCTTATCGCCATCAAAATCTGAGTCTGAGTACCCAATAAGTTTGAAATCATCCACCTTAGAGTACTTGATTCGAATGTATTGAGTCCCCTTCAAGTATCTTAGAACTTTTTTTGCAGCTGACCAGTGTCCTTCACAAGGTTTATGCATGAACCTTGAAAGTATGCCAACAACATAAGAAATATCTGGTCTAGTTGTTGTAAGGTAGATAAGTCTTCCTACAAGTTGTCAATACTTGGTCGCATCTTCAAATTATTTTCCTTCGCTTGATGTGAGCTTCATTTTCTGTTCCATTGGAGTAGATATAAAGTTGCATTCTGTCATGCAAAATTTGTCTAGTAGTTCTCCAACATATTTTTTCTAAGATAGGAATATGTACTTAGGATGTTGAGTGACTTCAATTCCTAATTAATAGTGGAGATGTCCCATATCTGTCATTTCAAAGATCTTTTTCAAATCTTTCTTTATGGATGCTATATAGCTCTCATTGTTCCCTGTCATCAAAAGATCATCTACGTACACCACAAGATACACAACAGATCTTTCAACTTTCTTTATAAATAGTGTTGCATCATCAAGATCAAAATGTTCAAAATTTAACTTCAAAAGATGCTCAGTTAATTTTTCATACCATGCGCGAGGCGCTTGTTTTAGGCCATACAAGGATTTGACAAGCTTGCACACCTTTTGTTCTTTTCCTTTCACAACAAAGCCTTTTGGCTGAGACATGAAGACATTCTCTTTCAAGTCTCTATTCAAGAAAGCAGTCTTCACATCCATCTGATGAACTTTCCACCCTTTCTGAGCAGCTAAAGAGAGTAAGGTACGGATGGTAGCCCATTTTGATGTAGGAGAAAACGTTTCTTCATAGTCAATTCCTTCTTTATGTGCATAGCCTTTTGGTACAAGCCTCACTTTGTGCTTGTCAAGTGAGCCATCTGATTTGTATTTGTTCTTGTACACCCACTTGCAGCCAATTGGTTTGGTTCCAACTGGAGGGTCAACCAGCTTCCAAGTTCCATTCTTTATGAGTGCATCATACTCATTCTGCATAGCTTCTTTCCACTCAACCCGAGTAGAAGCTTCTTCAAAGGAAGTTGGTTCAAAGTTAGCAGATAAATTAAATTCACAATCAAATGATACATCCATGTCATCACCTGAATTATTTGCTTCTCCTCCAACTTCATGTCTTTTTGAACTTCTCGTTCCCATCTTTCCAACTTCATCCGGATGGACACTTTCAAGTGTCTTTGTGGCCCATATAGGAATCTTCCGTGATGGTCCTGGTTGATCAGCTGGTGGTGCTTCATCATTGATTGAGAGTCTTCCAATTCTCTCAATCACATCATCCAGTTGAATCTCTTGTTCAAGTGAAGTAGCAGGAACTTCTTCATGTGGGGGAGTTGGTGCTTCATATGGAAATTCCAAAGGTTGATCCAGAATAGGAATCCCCCCTTCAAGGTTTGGAATTTCATATTCATTTTCAGAATATTTCTTTGGATGAGGATATTTTTCCAAATGATCAAGCTATCTCTCAATGGACTGGTCATTTTTATTAGTTTCAAGAAAAATGACATCTCTGGAAATAACAAACTTCTTGTTTACCTCATCGTACAGACGGTATGCCTTGGAGTTTTCTTCGTACCCCAGGAAAATGCATTTTCTGCTTTGAGCACCAAGCTTGTTTCTTTGCTCCTTTGGAATCAAGGCATAACAGGTGGAACCAAAAACTCTGAGATGCCTGATTGAAGGGAGATGGCCAAACCACATTTCATGTGGAGTCTTGTTATCAAGAGCATTTGAGGGACTTATGTTTCTCAAATAGGCTGCACATTTTACTGCATCACCCCAAAACATTAGTTTTACATTCTCAAAAAACATCATTGAGCGAACCATATTCATTATGGTTCTGTTCATTCTTTCTGCTACACCATTTTGTTGAGGATTGTAGGCAACTGTAGTCTGATGTGTAATTCCATGTTGGCGAAGATAATTTTCAAAATCATTTGAAGTGTATTCTTTCCCATTGTCAGTACGAAGTGTACTAATTTTAGATTGTGCTTGTTTTTCTATCAATGCATGAAAGTCTTTGAATGTTTGAAATGCTTCTGATTTTGTCTTTAAACAGTAAATCCAGCACATTCTTGAGTAGTCATCAACAAAGGTCATAAAATACTTATTCCCATTAGCAGAAGGAGTTGGCATTGGGCCACATAAATCAGAATGCACTAATTCTAATTTCCTACTTGCTCTGAAATTAGATTCATGGAATGGCAGCTTACTGTGTTTCCCTAATATACATGCATCACATTTGCTCTTCTCTTTGGGAATGGTGGGCAAACCAAATACACCATTCTTTCTCAACAAACGAAGACTGTTATAATTTAGATGACCAAATCTTGCATGCCACAATAAACTTGATGACAAATTACCTTCTCCATGCTGAGAGAGGTAGGCATAGTTATGAACCCTTGCAGATGAACCCTTTAGCTTTAGCAGCTTCCCATCTTCGTATCCAGTCATGATGACTTGGTTGTCAGAGGACTTTCTTATTTCTATGATTCCATCAAACATGTGGATGGAACGGCCTCGCTGTCGAATCTCCACCAAGGACAGCAGGCTTCTCTGCAACTCTGGAAGATAAAGAACATTCTTCAACAAGAAATCAGGGAATCTAGGCATCTTCAGTCGAATGGTGCCCATTCCCTTTGGTTTAAGACTTGACTTATCTACAAAGTACACTATGCCATTTATTGTTTCATTAAGTTCTTCAAAACAGTCTTTTCTAAAATTCATGTGTGATGTTGCACCAGTATCAAGTAGCCAACATTCTGTGTAAGATGAAAGTGAAGTCATTTCATTAATACCAAGATTACAATGTGCAACAATACAATGAGCAGAATCTGAATATTTACTAGCATCTTGGTTCTTATTGTCATCTTTCTTCTGGTTATGTCTTTCTTTGATGGAGTCCCACGCAGCCCAACACTGATCTGCTGTGTGTCCAATCTTTCCACAACGCTTGCACTGCAAATCTAATATTTTGCTGGAGTTGTTTATGCCTCCTCTACCTCTGAAGTTTCTTCTTCCTTTGCCTCTCATGCTGCTTTCTCCTTTGGGATGATCTTTTCCAGTGAGAGTGGCACCAACTACAAATGCTATAGATTGCATCTTCTACAACTGCTAGTGTAATTTACAATAATTAACTTAATATGACAAGTAGAATGAGATAATAGAAAAAACAATAACCTTGCAGGTCTATAGTCTCTGCCAAGGTGGTTTACAATATTAATATCTCAACTTCAAGTTTTAAAGTCATACAATGATAGTATCATTGACCAACAACATGAAAGCAGAGAAAATATGCTTTCAATGGCTTTCAATCTCTGACCAATTCACAAGAGCAGTATCCTCACACCGCATGTGCTCTTCTAGTCGCAGCTTCAAATTTTGCAGCTCTAGGAGGAAAGCGCAGCCATTCCAAGTGAATACAATGCAAGTTTATAGCATACACAGGCTTTTTCAATACACAAAATATATCAGTCACGAGCTTCAAATACACAGCAGCATTCTTTTTATAAGATATATACTCTACAGAATATGTTATGCGTGGAGGCACCAGAAGCTAATATATTAGTGTGCAAAGGATATAAGTGTGCACACGATATAAGTGTACAAATTATAGTCTGTGCAAAAATCAAGCACCAAACTATATACTCTGCAAAATCAAGTGATTAGCAGCAGCTGGATGACTTCAACCTTCATGTGAATGAAGACATGTATGTCTTCATCCTTCTATTCTCGTTCTTCAACAGACTTGCAACGCAGCTCAAATATGCAGCATATATACGCAGCTCCAATACAGCAATCACAGCATACATTCTCAGGCTCATACAGCAGCCACAACGTGGAATATTTGCAACCACACTCCAGCACAAGAATTAGGTCAAAAAATTAGGGTTTGTGCAATCTCCAACGATCACAAGTAATACAACACCAAAGGTTTACCTCCATGCTGTATTCTGAAGGCATGAATCTTCACTAGCAGTATTCAGTCACTAGACTTCAAGGAAATCGCAAGAGCAATACTGTTCCATTCTTCAAGCAAATGAAAAGGCGTGATCCTTCAGCCTTCTATCATCATTCCTCACAGCTTCAGTCCTATGAGTGGAATCTCTTGGTTGACCACTTCAAATCACGCAGGCAGCCCCCACGACTCCTCCAACGCTGGTATTGCCGATAACGTCAATCCTCCCATCGTTCTCCAACCGGTCATCAAGGAGGGCAGCTCACCTCCACGCCACAGAGAAATCTACAAAATCCCCAGATACTCAAGTGATTGCGGTGAGTGCGTCTGCAAAGAAACGTTTGCAGCTCTTCGCGAACGCCACCAATATTACATGAAGATGAAGTTTGTTGAAATTCTAAATGAATTCATACGAATTGAGCTTCCCAATCTGTCTCCAGAGGGAAGAGATCGTTTCGAACAAGAACTTGTTGCTCGAAGGGCTTTTCTAAAATGTGCAATAATTTACACGAATAATAATCAAGTAAATGGGTTGCAGATCAAAAAGGGATCTACAAGACTTTGAATTCAATGAACCTGAAGTGATACAAAGTTGTAATGGAACTGGGACGGGACTATCACAAGGATGTAATAAAAACACACACAGATATGCAGACCTAAGGATAGTCTGCAAAATGCAAGAAGGTAGAATGGCAGGAATTAAAATGCTTGAGACAGATTCACCAGGTGAATGGAAAACGCTAAAATATGTAGTAGTATACAATAGATTGGAGAGAGTCCATGCCTAGGAGACCCATAAAGGATTAGGGTTAATAATATCGTTCTATACCTCAAACACAGCTCTGAAAACTATAACGCATACAATGCATGCACGCAGGCTAGAAGGACTGGCGGTGAGCAGCACAATAACGCACAAAATTATGGCACTCTGGTTGTAGGAGAAACGCAGAGGCAGAATGTAGGTATGGCAGCCAGACTGCCAGGACTGACAAGCATACAGGCAGGAGTTATGGCAGGCACCTGCTCTAATACCATTGTTAGGTAAAATAACTCTCGATTTACTTTATTTCATAGCCAAATCATTTATTTATACATTTAAAATTACTCTTGGGATTACACATCCGAGAGTCTCTTCAGATTCCTATTATTTACACTAACGTATAATCCTGACGGATTATATTCCAACACTACCAATGGAATGTCACGTCCCCATCCCTTAGACCGGCAAAGAGGATGCGATGAACACCAAATACAGCTGGGCAAACAACCCCATGAACATGAACAAAGATCAATGCTGAAAATTAAAAGCTTAAACACAATGCATAACAGGAATGCCAAACATACAAACACACACAGATGCATAATTCCTCAAAGCATTCAGCGGATGCAAACATATACATTTCCGGCATTTAACATGTTCATCATTATTCATTATACAATAGATATAAATTGTAGAGTCAAAATAGCCAAGATTACTTATCTTTTGGATGGAGAATCCCGCAACCAGCTACGTCCCTACAACGTTCCACCCAACCATAGGCCAGCATGCTCATCAATCTCTCAGCAACACTTCCACCCCCGAGCTAGGCATGATTCCTCCAGGATAAGGGTCAACTGCAGGCTTACACGTAGCCAAGGGGACACCAAACAGCCAAACCATCACCGCTGGGTTTATCAGGCCATCAACAGATCGGCCAAGCCAGCACAGTCCGAAGACCAACCACTGCATACCAGCAGCCAAACAACCCTTCACAACCCTGTGAAGAAGCAAAGACGACCAGGGATAACCCCAACAAACGATGAGCACAGATCAAGCCCACAAGGCAACACGGATCTATTCTTGGCCCTATCGTGGCCAAAACAACTCAGCAACAACACCCAAACCAGGGTGTGTCAGCAGCCACAAACATACGGTGGATGATAGAAACAATCCACAGTCCCAAACAGGGAAAATTCAGCCAACAGCACATACCATTTCCCAATGGAACGGCTGGGAAATGTCACACGGTCTACAAACAGCAAGGAAACTCAGCCAACGGACATGGCAGTCAACAACCATCCAACATCCAAAATCCCACAACACACTGCTCCTTAATGCAGTCGCAGAAGAAGATGGCACAGACTAATAGCAGCTCACTGATTTCCACTATATGGGAAAATGTAAATGACCACTGATACACACTCCTCTCCTGGCTGTGTGAGAAGGCAAGGCTGCAAGAGAACAACTCGCTGGTCTCTGCGTGAGGAGGAAAGAACAGAACCGACCTCTACGTGAGGAAGAACAGACCAGACGTGAGGGCAACCGACCATGGGAGAATGAAGACCGGCGTGAGAGAAACGAAGGTTCTCCACTGGGAATGCGTACCGTCCAAAACTGACAGCAGCCTGCCAAAACCCATGTTTTCCCATGCCCACGTTTCCTCATGCAATAACTGCCCCCAACTAACAAAATCAAGACATTGAAGAGGTTGGATGAGACAAGGGAAGGTGGCAAATCAACAAGGTGGTAAAACATGGGTTTTTCCCCCATAACCAAGGTTTGACATCCCCCACCCCTTATCCTTTGGAATCATGCCCTTTTCATTCAACGTTGCACTGCCGTAGCTGGTTGTGGTTTTAGTTTTATTTGATGTGCGGGTTTACATGATGCCGAATTATAATGTGCCAAATAGCACGATAACCCCTCGGCAATTATCCCCATTGCCAAACCATACACAACCAAATCGATGGTGGGGCTTTTGCCTTGAGCTCCTCACCATGATTAATTACATTATATACATCATGCAAACAGGGTCAAAACCGGGACATTACATGGAATATCCAACCCAGTCGGAATAAGTAAATCTAACTAGTTCTAATGGAGAACTAACAACATAGTGCATCCCAAAGTGTTTGGTTCCTTTCACATAATGAAATATCCTTTTATCAGCCTTCCAATGTATCTGATGAGGCTCCTACATATACCTTGCAAAAACACCTACTGCATAATCCAAATCAGGTCGAGAGTGTGTGAGTTACAACAAGCTACCAACTAGCTATCTATACAATGAGTTGTCCACCAATGGAGATGAACCAAAATCACCTAGTTTAACTCATGAAAGGAAGGGACAATTGGATGCTTTGCATTCATCCATTTTGAACTTCAATAACAGGTCTGCAGCATAATTTTATTGGTTGACCTTAATACCTGCATCGTATTTCTCAATTTCCAAGCCAATAAATTGTTTCAACAATCCAAGATCAGTCATTGAAAACACATTTTGCAATGAACACTTAATTGAAACTATATCAGGAAAGAAACTTACAGTGATCAAAATATTATCAACATACAATACTATAATCTGAAGTGATTCATCTAAATGATACAAATATACATTAGGATCAGATTTGCATCTTTCAAATCCTTGTGATAGAATAAAGTTCTTCATCTTTGCATACCAAGCCTTGGGGGCTTGATTGGGGACATAGATAGACTTCTTAAACCTGTAAATAAGAGAAGGATCATGAATGAAACCTTAAGTATTCTGAATATAAATCTCCTCATGAAATTCACCATGAAGAAAAGAACTCTTCACATCCATGTGGTGCACCTCCCATCGTTAAGATGCAACAATGGCCAAAACTAGCATGATAGAGTCCATCTTTGCAACCGGTGAAAATGTATCTGTATAGTCCACTCCATGGAATTGAGAGAAGAATTTGGAAACAAACCTATCCTTATAATTCATATCTGAACCATTAGCATCCATCTTGGTTCTATAAACCCACTTACATTGCACTAGTTTCCTCTTGGAAGGCAGAGGAACCAACTCCCAAGTTTCATTGTCTTGCAAAGACTTGAAGTTTTATTGCATGGATGTTTTCCATATTGGATCATGTGATTCTTTATCATATGAATGAGGATCATATCCAACCATAATGAATCACCTCTCTTCAATATCCGAATCACAAGTGGATAAAGAATTGTGAAACTAAGACATAGTCTTCCTAGAGTCTAGCGGATCTCCAGCAAGATCACCGACTGCTTGTATGGTTTTCTCAGCCCATTTTGGACTTATGGGTGAGTCATTATATGCATTAATGTAATAATATTCATATTCCATATCAAAATCAGAAAAAACATAGAGAGAATCATTGCTTAAATCATCATTGAGTGGAGGGTGTGAGCAATCCACCTTGACTAGTTCGATCTCTTGCATGGGCTCTTCTTCGAACTGTACACTTCTCTCAATGAAATTTTTATGAGATGAGGGATATATATTGTATACCATTGAATATTCACCATATTCAACCATTATGGACTCCTTTATTTGAGGTTTCAATGCCTTTCTCTTCTTAGGAGGAATTCTAGCCCAAGCCTTTGAGCCAAAAACCCTAAAATGAGAAACATTAGGCTTGTGACCACTCCAAGGCTCAAATGGTTTTTTCTCTTCCAATGATTTGTGCGGGCCTATGTTATAAAAATATGTAGCACAATTTATTGCTTCATCCCATATCTTTGGATACAAATACTTATCCTCCAACATGCATGTGGCCATCTCCTTCAATGGTCTATTCTTGCGCTCTGCCACACCATTTTGCTGAGGTGTGTAAGGAAAAAAATGTTGCATTTGAATGCCATTTTCTGCACATAGTTGTTGCAGGTTATTATTAACATGTTACTTTCCATTATCATTCTTGAATACCTTAATCTTATTCCCACTCAATTTCTCAACCAAAGCCTTGAAAACTTTGAACATCTTAAACATTTCAGACTTTTGCCTGAGAAAATATACCCAACAAGATATACCTTGAGTTTCCATAGGAGGGTGTGGGAGGAGGTCCTATTAAATATGAATGGATCAAATCAATCACTTGGACAACCCTTATTTCATTTTCTTTCTCATACTTGTGCTCTTCATGCTTCCCAACAATTCATCCCTTGCATGTGCCTTTGGAAAACTTGATTCTTGAAATCCCTTCAACCATGGTTTATTTGCTCAATGCTTGAAGATATTTGTAGTTGATGTGTCCAAAACTCTCATGCCATAGCTTTATGGGGAAAACTTGATTCTTGAAATCCCTTCAACCATGGTTTATTTGCTCAATGCTTGAAGATATTTGTAGTTGATGTGTCCAAACCTCTCATGCCATAGCTTTATGGTCTCATTAGTATGTGATAGGAGCGAATTCCTTGAGGATTAAGGAAGACAATGTGAAAACTTGTACATTCTCGACTCATGATCTGTAATACCCATTGCAACAACTTGGCCTATAGAAATTTATAAAATTTCCATATCATCTTGATTGAATGTCACTCTCTTGGTCAAACTTGTATGTGCCATTTAGTAGAATGAGAGCAAGTTAGCTTCAATATCATGCACATACAACACATTGTTGAAGTACCCATTGTCAAGGTTGATCCTACCAATCCCTTTGGCTGGGATCTCATAGTCATCACCCATGAGGATGGATGGACCACTGTATGGATGTAGAGCCGAGACGGAGTCTTGTACAAAATACATGTTCCTTGAAGCCCCTTAAATTATTATGAAGGAGGAATATCCAAAAGATCCAGTAACTAGTGCATGGCACCTATCCTTGTTCTCAGAATTTGAACCTCCCTCTTTCTTCCTTACGCTATCTCGAAGAGGAATGTTGTTATTCTCAAGGAGTTTTTCCATCATGTCAATGGTTTTCTTCATGCATGCACTCTCTGGATGCCAACCTTTGTGACAATAAGTGAATTTTTACTTATCTTTCTTCTTCTTCTCTTTGTCCTTTCTAGGATTCCAACCCCCATTAGAATATTTGGGTTTCTCGTGCTTCTTCTTCTCTTACTGCTTCGAATATTTGGATTTATTCTTGGCTTTATCTTGATTCGAAACACCTGTAGTAAGGGCTTGATCCTTGGTAGATTTTTTTGATGTATTTGTAACTTTGGAATGTATTCATCTATGTATCTTATGTATTGTAACCCGATGTTTATTCCGGGATATATCTATAATGTAATTGAGTCATGTTGTCATGCCTCAATGTTCCGATCGGGAGAATCTATAATGTAAACAAGTCATGTCAAGTCATAGTGGGTAACCCTCTGATTGTCTAAGGGTTAAATTCCCCGCAGTTCCAGGGCACTAGGGTTATTAGACTCTCCCAGTAGAGGTCAGCCCTGGTAGGGTTTTAGTCATGTCGAGATTAGTATAAATAGAGAACTAAAGTCTCTATTTATCATAAAACTCATCCACACTCAAGTATAGCGCATATTTGAGGAAGGAGAAGACATTGGGGCTAGATAAGAAGAAGATTACTGATGTCAGGAGATCACTTACTATTTTGGGGCTTTTACTGTTTTGGTGTTGATTCTATCTCTGAGGAAATTGCAGGGTTTTCTCCTTTATGGTTTCCCCAAGGAAAAACACTATGTTCATTGTCTCTTGTGTTTGATTGTTGTACTTGTTATTCTCTCAGTTAAAGATCCTAATAATGCTAGCTTGAATGTTGAAAAACTAACATGGTATCAGAGCTAACCTAAGAAGAAGACACTGTGCAGCTGCGGGAACTAGGGATTCCTAGTTTGTGGATATTACTCCACATATTTTCAGCAAAAGTAAGGTGGAACAACTCTCCCCCTTAGTGTTCATCTTTCTATCTAAGCAGAATCCAATTCTGAGTTTTTTCAGTTTTGGACCCGACACTACTGCCAAAAATTAGGGATTTTATGGAAGAGGAATTTTTCAGTGAGCCCAGGCCTGGATTGATCTCCTCCCCAAAATCGAATTTAGGGACAAATTTCAAGGCATTTGGGTGGACAGAACTCTGGAAAAGAAAAACCCTAATCTGCTCCTGAACCAGCTCTGCAGGATTTCAGCTCAAGTTTCAGATCCGACATCTTAACCTGGTAAGATCTAAGATATTTTGTATTTCCATTTGAGATTCTCAGTTTAAGATGTCTCATCATACCAAGCTTGATGAAAAGCTTGAGGGAGCTGACAACTTCCGAGCTTGGAAGTATAGGATCTCCCTGCTCCTAGAAGAGAATGAATCAGACTCCTACATTCATGAGGAGGTTCCAATTCTAGAGGTAGATGAGGCAAAGGCCTTACATAAGAAGAAGATGTTTATGGCAAAGAGGATCATTGTTGATTCTATCAAGGATCACCTTATCCCACAGGTGTCCTCTCTCAAGACACCTAAAGCTATGATTGATGCCCTAACCAAATGGTTTTAAGGGAAGAACATAAACCAGAAGATGAATCTGAGGAATCAACTAAAGAATGTCAATATTCAGAATGCAGAGACTATCTAGCCCTACTTCACAAGGGTTTCTCAGATCAAGGAACAATTAGAAGTTGTTGATGAATAAGTGGAAAATGTAGAGATTGTGATGACTACTTTGAATGGCCTTCCTAGGTCATGGGATTCTTTCATCCAAGGAATCTGTGTTAGAAAGAAGCTAGTCAAGTTCAGCAGACTATGGGAAGAGTGCTCTCAAGAAGAAGCTCAGATAGCAGCTTGAGATGAGAAGATGGGAAGTGAAGATCAAGCTCTTACAGTTCACTCCAAAAGAGGTAGAAGAAAAACTCATCACCTAAAAGGTAAGAATTCTCATCATAGAGATAACAATAGAAAGAACCTATCTAGAATAAGATGTTATACATGTGATGAGATAGGGCACTTTGCAAAATACTGTCCTAAGAACAAGAACCACTCTCATAAGAAGAAGGGGAACAAAAGAAGACATCATGCTCATGCTGCAGAGGATGATGAACCATCCAAGAAGAGATCCAGATATGAAAGTTAAGATTCCTCAAGCGAGGATGAATATGTTCTGATATCTGCTCTCACAGGTAACATTACTCATGGTAGTGATGATTGGCTTATAGACAATGGGGCTTCCAAACATATGACTGGATTCAAGGAATCCTTTGTAAGACTGTCAGAACATGAATCACCTCACAAGGTGAAGCTAGGAGATGACTACCAATATCCAATAAAAGGTAGTGGGGAATATTCATATAAACTAGACTCTGGTAAGTCTCTAACAATGAAAGAAGTATTGTTTGTGCCAGGACTCAAGAAGAACCTTCTCTCCATATTAGCATTGGATGCAAAAGGAATGAGGGTTGCATTCATAGATGGTCAAGTCATCATGTGGCCAAGAGGTAAGACTATCAATGATGCAGTGGTGATTGGAGAACAAGAAGGAGGATTGTACAAATTGAAGGGCCATCCATAACAAGCCTTGGTCCATGACACAGTAATGCCAAATGAGCTTTGGCATAGAAGGCTTGCACATGTGCATTACAGAGCACTACCTATTGCAAGCAAAGCTGTTGAACGTCTTCCAAAACTCCAAGCAAAACATGATGGTGTCTACAAAGGATGTGTGAAAGGAAAGAATACAAAGAAGACATTTCCCAGCAACGAAAGCAAAGCCAAAGGCATACTATAAATCATCCACTCCGATGTATGCGATCCAATGTCATCAAACTCACTAAGCGGGTATGCATACTATGTTTCTTTTATTGATGATTTTTTTCGGAAGACATGGGTATACTTCATGAAGAACAAAGACGAAGTATTCAGTAAGCTCAAGGAATTCAAAGCCTTGATCGAAAACCATACTGAAAAGAAGATCAAGACCTTTCGATCAGATAATGGTGGAGAATTCACTTTGAATGAATTCAAAGAGCTATGCAAAGAATCAAGGATTAAGAGGGAGTTGTCCACTTCTTATAATCCACAACAGAATGGGATTGCAGAACGGAAGAACAGAACCATCATGGAAGCTGCAAGAGCCATGCTTCATGATCAAGATCTTCCTATGCATCTTTGGGCAGAAGAATCCAGAACAGCGGTGTATGTATAGAACCGTACTCCACATAGAGTACTCAAGAACAAGACTCCTGAAGAAGTCTTCTCTGGAAAGAAACCAGAAGTCAGCCATCTCAGAATATTCAGCTGCCCTGTATACATACACATTCCAAAAGAGAAGAGAACAAAATTAGATCCTTCAGGAAAGAAGGGTGTATTTGTGGGATACTCTGAAAGCTCAAAGGATTATAGAATATATTTTCCAGGGTACAAGAAGATTGACATCAGCAGGGATGTGACATTCTATGAAGACACAACTTACAACAAATCCAGAAAGAGACCTGCTGAAGAACCTGAAGAAGCAGAAGCAGAAGCACCCAGAATTCATGATACAACCATGAACGAAGAAGCTCAAGAAGAAGATCGAGATTTAGAAGAACCACAAAGACCTGTAGATCCACCTCTGGAGAAGAATCCTCATAAGAGGAAACCTGCTTGGGTACGTGAAATTATCCAAGGTGCGGAAAGATATGGGGCTCCAGAAGAGAATCACAGAGAAAGAAAGAGACCAGATCCTGCTCCAGGTATGTAGCTTTACTATGTGATTTCATTGATAAAGAACCTTCTAGTTATGAAGAAGCTGCAGAACGAAAAGAATGGAAGGATGCTATGATCAAAGAATATCAATCGATCATGAAGAATGATGTTTGGGATGTTGTCCCAAGACTAGAAGGGAATTCAGTTGTAACTTCCAAATGGATCTACAAGATCAAGCATGCTGCAGATGGTAGCATTGAAAAATATAAGGAAATATTTGTAGCTCGAGGTTTCTCTCAGAAAGAAGGAATAGGCTATGAAGAAACCTTTGCACCTATAGCCAGATACACTTCCATCATATCAGTACTTGCTCTGGTTGCAGTGATGAAATGGAAGACACACTAGATGGATGTCAAGACTGCTTTCTTGAATGGTGTAGTGGAAAAGGAAGTGTATGTAGAACAGCCACTCAGCTTTGAGACACATGATAGGGAGTCTCATGTGTGCAAATTGAAGAAATCCCTGTACGGTTTGAAACAAGAACCCAGGACCTGGTACGACAGAATTGACAGCTTTCTATCCAGTTTGGGCTTTACCAAGAGTAAAGCAGATTCCAACCTTTACTACAAGGTTGAGGATGGCAACCTAGTGATGCTTCTACTGTATGTAGATGATTTATTTGTGACAGGTATGGATGGGTTGATTGCTGATACAAAGAGAAAGCTTGTTGTTGAGTTTGAAATGAAGGACTTGGGGATGATGCATTACTTTCTAGATATGGAGGTGTGCCAGAGTACAGATGGAATCTTCCTTGAACAAGGGAAGTATGCAGTAGAGATCCTGAAGAGGTTTGGGATGATGGACTGCAAGGCTATGGCCACACATATGGCATCGAACCTGAAGCTATTGAGTGATGCTTCATCAGAGTCGGTTGATGCTATGATGTATCGTCAGATGATTGGGTCATTGATGTACCTGACGAACACGAGACCAGACATTTTCTTTGCTGTGAACACCTTGAGCTAGTTCTTGACAGATCCGAGAAATGTTCACTTGATCGCTGTAAAGCATATTCTAAGGTACCTAAAGGGTACAGTTGATTATGGGATCAAGTATGATGCGAATCAGAAGATTAACCTGGAGGGTTATGTTGATTCAGATTGGGCAGGAAGTGCCATCGATAGGAAGAGAACTTCAAGGTGTTGCTTCAGTATGGGATCAGGTGTAATCTCTTGGTTTAGTAGGAAGCAATCTTGTGTGGCACTGAGTACAGCTGAAGCAGAGTATGTCGCATCTTGTTCAGCTAGTTGTGAGGCAGTATGGCTGTGGAAGCTACTGTCTGATTTATTTGATCTCCAGATAGATGCTACTTGTATACATTGTGACAACCAGAGTTGCGTGAAGTTGTCAGAGAATCCAGTGTTCCATGACAAGTCGAAGCATATCGAGATCAAGTACCACTATATCAGGGATATGGTGCAAAGGGGAGCAGTGAAGCTCCAGTATGTTGTGGCAGAGGAACAGATAGCTGATCTATTGACGAAGCCATTGGCTAGAGTGAAGTTTGAGTACTTTAGGGAGAAGCTTGGTGTTCTCCAGATTGAGGTTTCCTCCAAGGGAAAGTGATGAGTCCCATAGCCATTCTGACATGGTGAGAGGATTGGTTCCTTCCATGGTCAGATGTAAGGGCTGAGCCATTCTGTCATGGTGAGAGGATTGGTTCCTTCCATGGTCAGATGTAAGGGCTGAGCCATTCTATCATGGTGAGAGGATTGGTTCCTTCCATGTCAGATATGAGTGCTGAGATCCATAGCCATTCTGATGAGTAGGTCAGATGCGAGGGCTGAGCCATTCTATCATGGTGAGAGGATTGATTCCTTCCATGTCAGATATGAGTGTTGTCCATTCTGTCAAGTAGGACAGATGTAAGGGCAATTGCCATTCTTTGAATGGAGCTTCCTGGTGAGGTACCAGGAACACTCAGTCTAGGACTGAGTACCCATTCTGATGTGATAGAGGGATGTGTTCCCACTTGATCAGATGTAAGGGCTGAACCATTCTGTCATGGCTGAAGGATTAAGTTCCTTCCATGTCATATGTGAGTGTTGGCCATTCTGATGAGCAGGTTGGATGTAAGAGCAACTGCCATTCTCTAGGAGAATGGAGGCACCTGGTCAGTTACTAGGTAGCTCAGTCAAGGAGGACTGGGAGTCATTCTGATATGACTATAGGATTGGTTCCTACAAGATCATATGTGAGCGCAAGCCCTTTCATCACTGTGAGCAGGATGTGTTCCCGCCTGGATGAATGTAAGTGCAGAAATCTTTCATCATTGTGAGCAGGATGTGTTCCAGCCTGGATGAGAGTCTTTCATCATTTTGAGTAGGATGTGGTTCCGGCCTGGGTGGAAGAACAGAGTTCTTCCATCATTGTGAGTAGGATGTGGTTCCTTCCTAGATGAAAGTGAGAAAATCTTCCATCATTGTGAGTAGGATGTGTTCCAGCCTAGATGGAAGTACAGAACTCTTCCATCATTGTGGTAGGATGTGGTTCCGGCCTGGATGGAAGAACATAGATATTCCGTCATTGTGGTAGGATGTGGTTCCAGCCGGGATGGATGTGAGTACTGTGCCTTTCTGATGAGTAGGTCAGATGTAAGTGTTGAATCCTTTTCACAGATGTTAGTGATGTGATGTCCTATCATGCTGGTGAATGTGAGTGCTGGGCCTTTCTGATGTGATTATAGGATTGGTTCCTATATGATCAGATGTGAGTGTTGGGCGTGCCTTTCTGACGAGTAGGTCAGATATAAGTGCTACGTGAATACCTACATGATGGCTAGCCCTACAACTAGCATGAAAAAGGGCTGGCTCTGTAGAAATTCCTATGACGAGAAGAATCATGAGATAGCACCAGTGATGATCCAGATCAAGTGATGATCGAGATCCGGTGATGATAGCCAGTGATGATCTAGATCGAGTGATGATCAAGATCCAGTGATGATAGCCAGTGATGATCCAGATAGAGTGATGATCCAAATCCAGTGATGATGACCTATGATGATCCAGATCGAGAGATGATCCAGATCCAGTGATGATGTCCCATGATGATCCAGATCGAGAGATGATCTAGATTCAAAGATGAAGATGACTTAAATATGATGATGACTTAAAGACGAAGATGACTTGAAGACTCAAAAGACTTGAGATGCAGACAACGAGATGATCCAGTTGATATAGAGAAGAAGACCAGTA
Source organism: Pseudotsuga menziesii (assembly GCA_001517045.1). Lineage (NCBI taxonomy): Eukaryota > Viridiplantae > Streptophyta > Pinopsida > Pinales > Pinaceae > Pseudotsuga > Pseudotsuga menziesii. The sequence continues at coordinate 167,115 of LPNX010950504.1, read as the reverse complement.
CTGAAAATTGTGTTGAAAGAATGCCTTCCTAGTTAAGAGGGAGTGTTGATGTATTTGTAACTTGGGAATGTATTCATCTATGTATCTTATGTATTGTAACCCGATGTTTATTATGGGATATATCTATAATGTAATTGAGTCATTTTGTCATGCCCCTATGTTCCGATCAGGAGAATCTATAATGTAAACAAGTCATGTCAATTCAATATAGTGGGTAACCCTCCGATTGTCTAAGGGTTAAAGTCCCCGCAGTTCCCGGGCACTAGGGTTATTAGACTCTCCTAGTAGAGGTCAGCCCTGGTAGGGTTTTAGTCATGTCGGGATTAGTATAAATAGAGAACTTGAGTCTCTATTTATCATACAACTCATCCACACTCAAGTATAGCACATAGTTGAGGAAGGAGAAGACACTGGGGCTAGATAAGAAGAAGATTACTGCTGTCAGGAGATCACTTACTGTTTTGGGGCTTTTACTGTTTTGGTGTTGATTCTATCTCTGAGGAAGTTGCAGGGTTTTCTCCTTTATGGTTTCCCCGAGGAAAAACATTGTGTTCATTGTATCTTGTGTTTGATTGTTGTACTTGTTATTCTCTCAGTTAAAGATCCTAATAATGCTAGCTTGAATGTTGAAAAACTAACAGATTTGATGGTACCCATTTGAACCAATTTGTCTTGTTCCTAAGTCAAATACTCCATGAAGTATTTCAGGGTAGGAATTCTCCAATTTAGACCTATCATCTTATCTGAGTGGAATGTTGAGACAAACACTGAATATTCATGCCCTAGCTTCGAAAGAATGGAAAAGATCAATTTCTCTTCCTTCTTTTCGATTCTACATTGTTTCAGATGAAGTACTAAGGATTTGAACTTGATGAAGAAAACTTGGATCATCTTAAAGTGAGTTGGACTCAATGTGATCAACTCATTTTCGATTTTGTGTCCTCTCATCTCATATGTCTTCCCAAACACTGACTCGAGATTTGCCACACCTAATTGGGTGTTGTAAGACTCTCTACATGCAATAAAATATCCTTCAAAATAATGAGACAAGGCACCTTGAATGCTTCATCCAATCTGTTTAAAGACTTAGAATTTTCCATAGCGAAGTTGGGCTTATTCTCAGTTACCATGGTTACTCTGTAGAGACCTTTCGACCTAAACTAGATCACCATTTCAGCCTTCCATTCAAAATAATTGAATGGGTTAAGAAAGACATTATTTTTCTCCATTTTTGCTTGCGCACTGAGTGACAAAGACACTGGAACAACTTGCAATGCAAATTCTCAATTTTTTCTAGAGGAGACCCTAGATAGAAACTCAAACTCTCTGAATTCAATTTGCAGCTCCAAATTTCTCTGATACCATGTGAAAATCTGATTCACATCAATATCTAGGAGCTAAGAGAATCCTCACTACTCAAGAATTTCATAAATTATGCAGAAAACTGTGAAAAGAGGAATATTAACACATAGAGATGATGTGAATAACTGAGTTTTCTATTATTGTCCAACATGTAAATATGTCTAGAACATGAATATAATACAATAGGAGAGAATTGTTGGACTTTGGTGGAAAATTGGTGGCATACATCTGGAAATATTAGATTGGACCTCAAACCCCTCTAGTTTGACCAATGAGCTCCCAAACCACCTCAAACGATCATGAATGGCCATGTGAATGTGGGTGAAGCATGCTAGGACATAAATAAGGGCACGCTAGGCATGTTGGAGTGCATGGATGAGTGGGAGTGGCTCTAGGAAACATTTAATGGTCCAAAAGAAACAAAAATACTTATATACAATCACGTATACAATGCATGGGCACCTCTGGTCAAACTAGTTCCTTGTTTTAAGGAGTGGGAGCACCCTAAGGACAAAAATGTCATTAATGAGGATGCATGGGCTCTTGAATGATCAAATGTGGGCGCTTGGGTGCATTTATTAGTCCAAAACCCCTAAATACCTTAGGAGACCAACATAACCAAGGTTTGGACCATACAACATAAGTGAAAAACAAATGAAGGTGTGTCCTAGGTGGTTTGTGACCATGGTACTAGGTGGTATGATGCACTAACACTTATCACTATTTATGCCCTCCTAGTGGAAGAGTGTTATTAATGAAATGGGAGTGGTTAATTTCTTTGACCCCTTTGGCAAAGTTGAATCCATGAAGGTTGCCAAAGCTCTATACAAACTCCATATTTCTACTCAGTTACATGGCCATTATGATGCATAAAAGGGGCGAGAGGGAAATCTTATCTCATTCTCCTACTTCTTTTAAAAAATAAGTGAGCCTCCCATTAACTAAGGGAAATAAAGGATCCATTGATGCAAGCTTGAACCCACTGAACAAAATGATTATTTAACCCAAATTTATAAAGGATGTCAAACAAGAAGGAATGATTTACTTGGTCAAATGTGTTGCCCATGTTGATTTTTAAGGTCGTACCTTTGTTTTTCGTTTTCTTTGTTATGATCATACCTTTGTATTTTGATTTCATTGTTAGAATGGATTGTCTCTTGAATCATAATTATATGATTTATAATATGTCTCTTGAACAAATATGGGTTTGCCTCTTTCAGAATAAGATCTAAGAATGAGGAGTCGGTATTTCCCCCTAATTTATGTATTTTTCTGAGCATTCAAGAACATGCATTTTAGGTCTGATTTGATGATAAAATAATGGGCCTTGTATAAATGGATGGACAAGTTGTTAGGCCCCAGGGCCTTATAAGGTGCAAGTTCCCAAATGGCCTTTATAATTTCCTCTTATTCTATTTATTGTATTAGTTCCTCATTTTTACCATCCAAAACCAAATGGGGTATTTTTTGCAACATGATTTTTGTTGATTGAAATATTCTCCAAAATTATATATATATATATATTATTGATAAAATAGTCTTTACATTTTTTCGTGTATCATGGGATTCTCCCATTTTTTATACATGTAAATTTAGGGGGGGGGGTTAAATCATCCCTGGTGTAGGAGCAGGTTGTGTCATTTGCAGTGGGGAAGCCAATTGTTCTTGGCTTGCATTTGCCATAAGTAGTAATATAGGGTTCATACTGTAGTTTTCCAAATGGAGGATTTGGGACAATAGTAAGGGGAGTCGATATTGTATCTCCATTGGGGGGGAGGTACAAGAGTAGGTTGAGGGGGATATTTTCCATGTGAAGAAATAGACCCAATAAATTCATCCACTAAATGTGACATCCCTGCATGGGATAATACAGCATGTGATGTCAAGGGTCATTGGGAAGGACAGTGTATAGGTACTATGATTATGCATAGATGAGATCAAAGTGTTAGGCCTTTAGAATGACATCTTCCTCAAATTATCGCATGGAGTTTGCCACCTATTTTGCATTAGCCGCTTAGAATGATTTAAGGAACCAATCCAAAAGAAATTAAGGTTGAAGCTTGATTTTGCACAATGTGTGACACCTACACCACTCGTGGATGTGGTATATTATGTGGGTAGAAGTATTTTACTGAAATTCCATGAAAATTTCGAGTTCGAGGTGATGGTGTGCTGGTAACTAAAAATAGGTGAGAAATGTGGTGGCTATATTCCCAAAAGTGGCATGAGAATCACCTGGTATATTCACATACCATTTTGTAGTTGTACCAGCGAGAGTTCGCCGGAAGAGTCAAAGCCTCACTGAGTCTTCCATGATGATGTTATAGGAACACCATGGGTGGAAATACATAATATAGTTGGTGGGATAATCTCCTTGTTTCCATTCAAAATTAGGTATTTCTGAGGGAGCTTATCAGGAATATCGGGCCATGCTACATCATGAGTTATGGGTTCATTGAACAACTTCACTAGATCAAGGAGATTCAATATAGCCATGCATGGTAGGTGTGGGTTAGGTGCCTCCATCGTATTTTGTGTGTTGTTTCCATGAGGGAGATACCATTGAGTATGTGGTGGTGATATTTATCCTTGATGTGAAGACGAAGACGTTGTGTGCCCTCTTCCCAAAGAGGGAGAAGAAGGTGGGGTACTTCCTCTATTGGGTGGAAACAAAGGAGAGCTTCTTTCATGAGAGGATGAAGAAAAAGGGTCCAAAACCTCTCTAAGGGGAGAGAAAGAGCCAAGCAAGGTGCAACCTCACCTGGAGGATCCAATCATTGTGGCCTAGGAGCGGCCCCAGTCTGGTGATCATCCTCGTGAACCTTAGGGAGAAAATGGAAAAACACCCTTCGAGAGAGGGGATAGGACTTGCAGTATGCTAATTCAAGAGCGGGGATTTCAACAATCTCTCTAAGTATAGGACCATAATGATAAACCCCTTGTTTTCAAAGCTATTTGCAAGCATTCTAGAAAATAGAATTAGCAAGTGGGCGGAAGAAAGGGACAAGCGTGCTAAAGGACAAGCAGGTTTTAGACCTAAACATTCCATGGTGGACCATAGTATTACTTTAAGGCACATCATTGAAAAAGTGTGGGAGAAAATAGGGGAAGCCTTTTGTTGCTTTGTCGATTTCAAAAAATCTTTTGACACGGTTCCCAGGGATAAACTATGGCACAGAATGGAGGAACTTGGGGTTCCTCTACATCTTAGAGCAATTGCTCACAAGCTATATGAGGAGGTCAAAGTCAAAATCAGAACATCATATGGTATCTTCGAAAGTTTTAGAAGAGATATTGGGGTTAAGCAAGGGTGCCCATTATCCCCTACCCTTTTTGGCTTATATATTGACAAACTTGAAGAGTGGTTAAACCTAGAGGGTGGGGATGGCGTCCTCATGGGAAAGTATGTGATAAGGCTTCTTTTGTATGCAGATGACCTTATTTTCATCACTAAGTATGCTCTTGGATTGCAAGAGAACTTGATTTCCCTTGAGCACTTTTGTAGAACAGTGGGGATGCAAGTAAATACTAGCAAGACGAAAGTGGTAGTTTTTTCTAGAAAAAGAAAACATAAACAACATAAGTTTTACTTTGAAGACAATACCCTTGAAGTAGTGGAAGAGTACAAGTACCTCGGAATCAACTTCAACAAAAGTTTGAGCTGGGAAGGCTGCAGGAAAAAAAGAACTCTAGGAGGTTGGAAATTGTTCTATGCTTTCCAAAATAGGTGCTGAGAGGCAGAGTTATGGGACTAGAAAACTATGCAAACCCTTTATGGGATCTTAGTGATCTTGATTGTTCTAATTTATGGCTGTGAAGTTTGGGCCAGCAGTACCTCTGACTTACAGTGGAAGAAAATAGAAAAGATTTAAAAACACATGATCACAAGCAAGTTCAAAATTAAGAGTTCAGTGCCATACGAAATCATGCTAAGTGAAATGGGGGTGGCTTCTATTGAAGCAATCGCTATGGTGAGACTCATAAGATATCTAAAAAGAGTTGAGCAAATGGAATAAGGTAGATGGCCTAAGGTTGTCTTCAATGACATATTGTGCAAAATAAAGAAGACTTGGATGCGGAAAAATATTAAATGGCTTACCAAGTGGGATATGTGCTTGAGCACATGTCCTATGAATAGTAAGGAAATAAAGGCTTTTTCTATCAATAAGTTCCACAAGCGAACTTGGGATACATAGCTAGCGAGAAAAAGAAAGTATTATATTGAAGAGTTTAACCCTACCTACAATCAGCATCAAAAGGCGTACATAGGGGCCAATATACCTAGGAAAGCCAAAATTCGCATTGCCCAATTAAGAACTAATTCCCATCAACTCCATTGTGAGACTGGGCACTGGAAAAGGCCAAAAGAATCTTGGGCAGAAAGAGTGTGTATTTTTTGCACCACTAGTAAGGTGGAGACAGAAAAACACTTCATTTTAGAGTGTGAAGCCTTTAAGGACAATAGGGATAGGTACACAAATGTCTTGGCAGATAGATCTTGGGATGATTTATTTAACGAGGGGACTGTGGAAACATTGGGGGCGCTCATCATCAAGTTGAACAGACAAAGGATTGAATATCAGAAAACAGCGTGCGAGTTGATATGTCCCATAGGCTATTCTTAGCCTTGCGAACGTTAAAATTTTTCCTTCCTTCCTTCCTTAAGTTGGAGTAAATCTCACTGTACATCAATGTATAAGTGCATTGAATTGAAATAAAAATAAAATTTATCATCCTACTTCGCACTGTAATTGGAACTATAATTCTCATTGAATACATTCTGACATCGGACCTCAAATGGGCTTAGGCTGTGCTTCAAAAAATGCACTTTTTGGCTCGTGTGCGAAGGCTATCTATTTGGCTAAGCTTGTTGTCAATTTCTTGTGCATGGGAAATCAATCTCAGCATTCAGCTTGGGGAAAAGTACTTAATATGAAATGATAGCACCAACGTAACCGCTAATCAATGAAATAAAAGTTAAGAAAAATACACAGTGAAATGATCTCAGTACAACTCAAGAAGCAATGAAATGATCTCAGTACAACTTAAGAAAAGTATTCACATAAATGATTACTAAAAATTAATTTGTGTTATAATGTTTACAAGTTACTAGTTAGTGAAATGATCTCAGTACAACTTAAGAAAAGTATTCACATAAATGATTACTAAAAATTAATTTTTGTTATAATGTTTACAAGTTACTAGTTAGTTTGAATTCATTATTTGTAATCATTACAAAGCAAGAGAAGGAAAGCTCAGCGCATCGATTTTAAGGTGAAGTGCCTCTAAAAACATCTGAACCCTAGATATAGCGGTATATTGCATGTGAAATATGTGGCATTAAATTCTCTAATGTTGTTGTTATCACTTGTGATCTACTGTTTTATAGGGGTTTTCTAAATAAAATTATGGTTGGAAATAGGGTCCCCCGCTAATGATTGGGTCAAACAGAGGCAGGAAAAGGTCGTCTACTTCTAGACAGGCTAAATGTCATTTATGGAGACAGGTTATATGTCATTTATGGAGATTGTATGCAAGTTGCACGCCATTTACACCCCATTTACTAGACACATCATACAAATTGCAAGTGGGGTCTTTCAAATTAATGAAAGCCAGCATACGTTACTTTAGTATGAATAAAAGATGACAGATGGCATTTTACAAAAAGATATAAATAAAATAAATTGAAAGATATAAATAAAATAAATTGAATGTGGTATAATTTGCAATGATTACTTAATAAGAACATTATTGCATCAGTGAATCAAATGTGCGATATTTATAATTTAAATATGGTTTAAAAATATAAATTTGTGTGTTATAATGTTGAACATTAAAAAAGAGTGTAAATTTTTTGTCAAACACACAAGTAATATATAGTCAATGGACTTATCGATTACAATATAACCATGCCTACGGCAGGGATAATAACATCTCAATCACCGCACTAGCCTTATGTAAACACAATATTATTTTAACACGCCTCGTCCATGCTTTCATGTCTTTCATTGAAAATATAATCTATCCATTTTTATCATCTACACCTTTTTATAGAAGTGAAAGTACATTGGAAATATAATTATCCATTTTTATCATCTACACCTTTTTATAGAAGTGAAAGTACATTGGAATGTGTTTGTAGTAAGTTTAAAAACAAAAGATGTGATACACTTTAAAATTACTTTAAAAAAAAAATTTGCAAGTATTGTAACTTTGTTTTTCTTTATCTCCAACTCTATCAAAATTGACTTCCAATTGAGTTTTAAAATATTCTAAAAACTACAAATATTATATATTTTAAAATAATTTTTTCTTCATACTCTTCAAAACCAAGTATAAGTTAGATCGATTCCTTATTGTACCGAAGAGGTGCATTTTACAGTTCAGTAGCGGAGAGATGTGTAACTCATTCCATGTTCATCTTAAAGTTGACACATGTTTTTTATAAAAAATAATAAAATATTATTAAAAATAACTTGTCACCTAAAGTAAATTTAAATTATTTAGAATTACATATATATATATAACAACATAAATTAGATAAACTAAAACCATAGACATTGGATTACACATTTCCACTTTAAAAAGGGCTTGAATCTTGGGAGATTTGATCCCTCTTGATGCTTGGTAGATCTTCTTTTAGATGGATCTATGTTTGGTGGTATCCCACATGAAAACGACCTACATCGAAGGAAATGATACCCTTTCAAGTTTTAACCATTATCAAGTATAATTTAAAAGGTATTTAACAATAGTTAAATCTTGTAAAAATGTCTCAAAGTGTAGCCCTCACACATTATATCTATTTTAATTTTTTTAAAGCTCTCTTTTAATAGAGTTTTACTAATTTTTATATTTAATTATATATTTTTTCTTTATATTATATAAAATGTAATATAGGTTGTGAGTAAGTCTAACCATTAAAAATATGTATTTTTTATGAAGTTATATATTCAAATTTAGAGAAAGATTAACAATTGAAAATATGTATTTTTTATGAAGTTGTGTATTCAAATTCAGAGATTAATACTTAGTAATTAATACTCAAAAATCATCAAACCAAATTATATAATCAAACAAGACAAAACCAAAATATATAATAAACCAAACAAAACATAAAACATAGGAGAATTCAAAATGTCTCTAAATCATGTCAAATTAATGGCCCGACAATATCATCTCAAATTACCATGTTCCACCACGTAAGTGAGTATGAAATCTTCTCTAAGTTAAATTATGGAGAATTTGAAAATCTTGATATTCATTGTGTAGCAAGAAAGTCATTAAATATTATAAAGTGGTAAAATCGATACAAATTGATTACTGAGAGTCCCTAATTGAAGAAGGGACGGACTAAAAATTTGTCACATGAGAAATCAAAGAATATTTGACATAAACTTTAGTTTTGGGTTTTGAGTTATCTAAAGGTGTTAGATTTATTCATTAATAGGGAGGAGTTTTTTATTCATGCGTAAGATTTAATTTTTATAAAGGTTTTTCCTTGAGTGATAGGGTCACTTTGAAGTAGTGTTCAAACATGTGGTTGCACTTAGAGAAATTGTATTAAATGATCTTGTGACCCGTATACACATAAATGGATAAAATTCTATTTCAATGTCCTTTAAATTTAAAGTCAGTTGGGTCTAACCTAAGTGGTTGTGTAATGAAGTGTTATCCTTTCCAGCCAAGTTCTATTCATGTAAGTCACATATTGAACTCATATTAAGTATATTGTTTTTTTAGAAGAAAAAATACCAGCCTTTGTTATTCAAAATGAATCAAAAGACATCGTTTACAGAGCATCAAGACTGTACTACATCATCAATCAGTACATCACAAGATAACAAATGTCATGCGAGTTGCATCAACCAGATAGAAAGAAAAACAAAGTCTAATCATAGCAGACTTTTCTCATCATTCCTGTGAAGACAGGTCAGAAAATGCTAAGAGAAAATTGGAGGTGATCAAACAAACAGATAATATGGAGCAAGACTTACTAGCAGAGTGGACTCATGCCATGACAGAACCAAAATATGCAAAACATGCTGAAGGTCAAAAAAACTGAAACGACCCAGCAACTAAAATAGAACAAAATGGCCATCATTAATGACCATACCATCCAGATATTGAGAGAAAAAGCCATGACCCATATCCAAATTCAGGGCCTGCTTTGAGAGTCCATCTGCCAATGAGTTATGCTCACGGAAAATGTGCTTGAAGATCACCTGAGGGGCCAAATGAAGCAAATTTTTATGTATCTTTGCACCATTGCATCAGTGAAGGAACATCAAGTGCTGACGATCGATTGAGCCAAGAAATAGTAACCAATGAGTCTCCAAAAATCAATTTGATTGGGATTCCCATCAACTGGCTAACTCTAAGAACAACCCAAGAAGCCAATAATTCTGCTCTGGTATTTGTACCCTGCCCAAAACCAATGGCAAAACAGTAGAAATGATGCTCACTTAAATAGATAACAACCCCAGAGCCACCAATATTATCAGCTACAGCCCCATCGAAATAACCACAAGGAAAGGCCATCACAGGTTTAGGGCCAATATTCCAAACTTTTAAATATTTTGAAGGAGCAGGGTGAGTGGATAAGAGATTTTCTATTCTGGAAATCAAAGCAGGAATGACAGGTTTCCAATTTTCAAAGATGCACTTGTTACGAAGGATCCAGATATTCCAAAAAATAAAAATAGGCAGATATCTAAAAGCAGTCTTGCGCAGATGGGAGTTATACCACTGAATCAGAAAGGAGGAGACAGAATCATGGTTGGGAAAGACAAACCCATATTTTGCAGCAAAAGAGGCTAAGATACTCACATTGGTTGGGCATAATAAAAAGAGATGGGAAATATCTTCCAAATGATTTTCACACAGAATGCATCTACCTGGTCCCTGTAAGCCTTTTTTATAATCACTTTAAGCTTTACTGTTGACTTGAACTCGTACCTTTAAAAATATGGAATTTACCCTAGATACCAACCTTAAAATGAGAGAAAGTGCATAATAATTTACTCCAAAATAATTTATTGGAAAAAAAACATTGATATCAAATTGTTCATACAATGTCATGTAACTTAAACATTGTTTTTTTAATTTCAACATCCCAGGTTATTAATTTATCCCAAATATCTTTTTGAACTATTGCAAGTCATTCCATTTGATATTAACATATAAATTGTTTATCATATATAATTTGTTAATAAAACTAAAAAATCTAATATTTTTATATTAGCCCTTAGCATCGATGAACACTTCCATTCTTGCCTTGGATTCCTTAATATCTTCCCTAAATCCATTGTTTCCTTGAATTCCCTAATATCTTCTCTTGGATCAATTGTTTTAGGATCCTTTGAAGTGTTAGGTTACAAAGATCCATGGTGTATTATAGAGAACTTTGATGCCCTTTAGGAATTGATTATTGTGTTTATTTTGGGAATTATCTCATCCCTTACTACTTAATTGCATTGTCATAGTTGATTTATAAAATAACGTGTTCAACATGTTGAAAAGGTGCTACAACTACTAAAGGAGCAACAACTATATGCAAAATTTTCCAAATTTTTCTTTGGGGTAAAGGAGGTAGAGTGTTTGGGTCATATTGTATCTCATTAAGGTGTCAAGGTATACCCTAACAAAATTAAAGCCATGTTGGATTGGAAAATTCCCAAAACCTTGAATAATCTTAGAGGATTCATAGGTTTGATAGGGTAGTACCGCAAGATTGTCCAAAACTATAGAAGAATAAGAACACCTCTAACATCATTGTTGTAGAAGGATTCATTCTCTTGGACTCTAGAGGCAACTCAAGTTTTTGAACAACTTAAAGAGGCAATGTGCAAAGCCCTTGTCTTGACCACACCATACTTCACAAAAACCGTTATTGTAGAATGTGTCTCCTGATGAAATGGCATTGATATTGTTCTAATGCGAGAAGGAAGGCCCCTAGCTTTTGAAAGTCGACCAATTAGGGGAAAGAACTTAAACAAACCCATTTATGAGAAGGAAATGTTGGAAATACTACATGCACTTAAGCAATTGTGTCCATACATAATAGGTAGGCACTTCAAGGTCAAGACAGATAATAATAGTCTTAAATACTTTTTGGAACAACGACTATCTTCAAAAGAGAAACAAAAACGACTCACCAAGATGTTGGGATATGACTTTGAAATTATATATAGAAAAAGGAAATAGAATGTGGCAGCAGATGCACTTTCAAGAAAAGATGAGGATGTTGAGGCACTACTTTGTCTTATTTATATTATACAACCCAATTGGCTAGTATTAGTAAGGGAAGAAAAGAAGAATGACCTATCAGTGTTAACGCACATTCAAAAGCTACAAAAGATCCCTCTGTATCAGATAATTTTGTGTGGAGAAATGATTATCTATGGTACAAGGATCACTTATATATATGTAATAACTCCCAAATTAAACAAAAGGTCCTTTTGGAATTACACAATCCTATAGGAGGGCACTTGGGATTCCTAAAAACCTACCATAGGTTCAAGAAAGAATATTTGGGGAAGGACTCATTACAGGAAATTTGGGGTCTAAAGTGGGCCTTATAAGAAAACGAGCCATTGATGCATTGGAATTCAAGAACCAATAGAATTTCAAGAAAATGAGTCAACCATAATGGTTGACTTACATATTTATCATTAAAAACTACTTTTTGTTTTCGGAATTTCAACTTATTTCCCTATGATTTTACTCAAATTTCGCACGTGACCACTCATTGGATGCATAATTTGATTTTGCATTCAATGAGTACCCACATTGCATACTTTTGATGGACCCCACCCATGAAAAATGAGCAATACATTAAAAAAAGTGTTGCTTGTCACCCCACCCCATGAAAAAAGAGAAATACATTAAAAAAACGTATTACTTTCAAGTAACGTGTAACACGTTTTTTTAATGCATTTCTCATTTTTCATGGGGTGGGGTAACAAGTAACATGTTTTTTAATGTATTTCTCATTTTTCATGGGGTGGGGATCCATCAAAGTATGCATTGTGGGTACTCATTGGATGCAAAATTGAATTATGCATCCAACAAGTAATCTCGCTCGAACTTTGAGTAAAACCATGGGGAGATAAGTTGAAAATATGAAAACAAAAAGTTGTTTTGTGTCTTTTCCATCAAAATTTATAAAATTATTTTATTATTTTCTTTAGGAGGCCCATTTTAAACCTCAAGTTTCCTTTGATGTAAATCTAATGTTCAAAGTTCATGGCAGAATGTTTGGTTTTCCAACAAAATAAGGTTGAAATAATTAAGACCCCAAGTCTTTTACAACCATTATACATACCTTATTAGCACTCTGAGGAAGTCTCAATGGATTTTATCACAAGTCTACCTGATTTGGAAGGAAAGAATGCTACTGTGGTGGTTGTTGATAGACTCACCAAGTATGCATACTTTCGTGCACTCTCTTTCCCTTTTAATGCAAGTACAATAGGGTGCAACATTCATGGAAATAGTTCAAAAGCTACATGGAAACTTGAAGATTATTGTAAGTGATAGAGATCCAATTTTCACTAGAAAATTTTGGACTAAATTATAATTTTGCTTAGGTACCTATTTGGCTCACAATTCATCTTATCATCCTCAATCTAATGGGAAAATTGAGATAGTGAACTAATGTTTGGAAGGCTATATTCACTGCTTTGCATCTAATAACCAAACACAATTGGTGAAATGGTTATGTTTGGAAGAATGATGGTACAATACTTCCTTCCATGCATCATAAAAAGTGTCCCCATTTATGGCACGTTATGGGTACCAAGCTCCATCTATTATAACTCCCTTGAAAGGAAAATCTAAGGTTCAAGCTATGGAAGATCACCTCAAGCACCAGCAAGAAGTTCTCCAAATGATGGACAACTTGGTTATATCAAAAAACAAGATGAAACAATAAGAAGATCAACATCACAGTCAAAGGAGTTTTGAATAATGGGATTGGGTGTTTTTGAGGCTACAACCTTACAAACAGATGCCCCTCAAGCAACTAAATAAGGACAGTAAATTAGCACCCAAGTAATATGGTCCTTATAAAGTTTTGTAGAATATTGGTAGTATGGATTACAAATTAGAGCTCCCTTCATCTTAAGGGTACACCCAATTTTCCATGTTTCTTGCTTAAAGAAGGTAATAGAAAACAAGATACTAATTCAAACTATCTTTTCAAAGCTTGATTAAGAAGTAAATTTCATATTGAAACTTAAACAAATTACCGAAACAAGGACCAAACAACTAGGAAATCGGGATATTACTGTGTAGCTCATCAAGTGGAAGAACTTACCAGTGGAAGATTCGACATGGGAAGATGAGTCCTTCATATAGCAACATCAACAACTAACCAAGCGTTGAGGACAATACTTGTCTAAATGGGAGGGGCATGTTAAGACCTAAATTGTGACCCATTCCCCCCTAAATTGGGTACTTTATATTAGTATTGTTATATTAATGATGTTGGATTGAGTCCATTAGTGGTAATTTTACCTCTTTGTCTCCTATATATATGAAGAATACATTTTTCATTTTAATCATCTTGACGTGTCTTGTCTTGTGTACTTAGTAGATTGTATAAGGAGGTTCCCCTAAAGAGACTTTATATTCATCTATTTTCTTCATTATTAAGGCATGGATTACTCGTCTATTTATGCTCTTTTAAAGAATTTGTTGTTTAATGGTAAAAGGAATAGAAAGAAGTGTGGAGATGAAGTGGAGCATGGAGATGGCATAGGCATATAACATGGGTGATTGGGATATGCAATGGAGTGGAATAGGACGTGTGAGTGCATAGGGAGGATGGACGTAGTGAATGGTGGTTGGGAGATGGGCGTATGGATAGCATGGTGCGTAAAGGGTCTATGAAACAGGAGGATACATGGAGCGTAGAGAACGTGGTGTAGTGATATGCGTTGAGGAGAGTAGGTAGTAAGGTGCAAGAAATAGATGGAAGGGGAGCAGTGAGGTGCAGTGGGAGTCTGAGTAAGGGCGTAAGAAACAAGGGGCGATGGAGGAAAGTAGATAGGGAGGGGCGTTGAGTGTAGAGCATAGAGCAATGAGGTGGGAGAGTGTAGAGAAGAAAAACACGGGAGGATTGGGTTGGCAACGTGGGATGAGGAGGGAGGGCACATGCTTTGAGGGATTAGAATGGGTAGAAATGGAGCGAATGAATGGGAAGGAATGGATATGATGAAAAAATGAGTGAGAAGAAATAGAGAGAATCTCTTCAAACAACTTCATGCCACATCAACCTGATACCACATGAAGCTTTCAAATATGTATTAAGAATTTTATGATATGAGAATAATTTACAAATAACGTGTATAAATACATAGGTATTGGGAAGGAATGGATATGATGAAAAAATGAGTGAGAAGAAATAGAGAGAATCTCTTCAAACAACTTCATGCCACATCAACCTGATACCACATGAAGCTTTCAAATATGTATTAAGAATTTTATGATATGAGAATAATTTACAAATAACGTGTATAAATACATAGGTATTGATAAGTCACATCTTAAAAAAAAATGATTGTGACCTATCATTGAGATTTACATCTAATTATATATATTTAATACAAATATTAATAATTGTAACTTATGTTTAGGTATATTATATTATCTTAACTTCTTCTTATCATTTAAAACGTAAATTTTGTGTTTTATTTACGTATCTTTTTATCATTCCATGAACATCCCCGTTGTGATTGTGATTTACTCAATTGTATGTTTTAGCGTAACGGCCCCTTGGAATTTTTCAATACCATATCCTAAATTTACGTTTTAAAATTCAAGTGATGGCCATTGGATCATTTATCCTCGGTTTAGCATGGAACATGGCTTTGAGGGTAATTCATCAAACTTTGGTTCGTGGGTATATTGCAGGTAATAGTTGATTGGCATTTTTTTCCACAAAAAAATGTAATCTATTATATTAGATGAATCACATTGTACAAAATAAGGTTGAAGCATGTCTAGAAATCATCAACCAACTATGTATATCTATAACTAAGTAAAAAATCATAATAATGACCCGTGTCTCCTTAAACATTGTTGGTATAGTATGCTATAAACATGTGTTTCCTCAAAAACATTGTTGGTAATGGCCCCTTGGAATTTTTCAGTACCATATCCTAAATTTATGTTTTAAAATTCAAGTGATGGCCATTGGACTATTTATCCTCGGTTTAGCATGGAACATGACTTTGAGGGTAAGTTATCAAACTTTGGTTCGTGGGTATATTACAAGTAATAGTTGATTGTCATTTTTTTTCCACAAAGAAAATGTAATCCATTAAATTAGATGAATCACATTGTACAAAATAAGGTTGAAGCATGTCTAGAAATCATCAACCAACTATGTATATCTATAACTAAGTTAAAAATCAGAATAATGACCTGTGTCTCCTTAAACATTGTTGGTATAGTATGCTATAAACATGTGTTTCCTCAAAACATTGTTACTAGCTACAATTTTCTATATCAAAAGATCCTCACCGGAAAGAGGTCAAAATATAATTGATAACAAAAAAGGAAATAAAAAAGGTAGAATATGCATGCCAATAAAAATCTATATTGACGTCAGTCTGGAAGAGCACTCAATTCATGTTGAATGATTGAGTTTTCGTGTCCTTCCCAAACTCTCCACAAACCATTTGTCACATGTAAACCCTGCTTGGAGAGGGATTATGTTGCCTGCTTTATTTCTCGATAGATGTGGTTAAAGGTGATCCTCTGAAACAGTCCCATATACCTAAGAATATCTTCAAAAAGAGGCCTTAAAATGGTATTTTTTGGAGGCTTCTTCAACTTAAATCAATTAATCACCAAAAGGGAATCTCCAAAAACTTGAATCTTCAAAACATTTTTTTCTCAAAGCCAACTTAAGGACCAAATTGAGGGCTTTCATCTCAACTTGATTGTTTGTAGATTTACCTATCCCTGCTGCAAATTTATACCATATGGAGTCTGAAAGAAACATAATGCCTCCTTCCCCTCTCTCCCCAGGCCTACATTGTGAGGCACCATTAAAATAACACCAACAACCAGACTTATCTATTACTTCCTCCTTGATGATCCTAGGATTTTTAAATCCTATAGACTAGGGAAAATTATCCAATATAGCCACACTCTTTGAGGCATAAATCAAAGGAGGAATGATGATATCTTGAAAAATGGCCTTATTTCTGGCTATCCAAACCCCCCACACCAAAAGATCAAGCAAAGCTCTATACTCTAAAAAATATGCATTATTTATCCAAGACTGAAAAACTTCAACAAGGCTATCACCCTACCAAAAGAACCAAATTTTTAGGATTATTAATCCTCCCTTGTCCAAATTTGTTCATATGTCTAAATCAAGAGTCATGTCTAAATCAGGAGTCCATCCAGTCTATTTATAGTCATTAGCAGCATTGGGTCCACTTGGCCTAATTGGGGCACATGTTTCAGTTACTAAAGTGTGGGGAACACTAATTGAGGCTTACTGTCACTTATTGCACTTAATTGCATCAGTTTAGGAGCCTTCTAGACCAATCCCTACAATTTAGGAAGCCACTGGGAGTGGCGAAACCAACCAAGGTCAGTTCAGTTTAGTTGATGACTAGTTAAGCTAAGTTAGGAGTCTGTTACATTCAGTTCTAGTCCTCTACATTCAGTTAGCATTAGGTTTACTTGACTGCACTCAGGAGGGGCGCATTTCTCACCTACCATAGTCAGTTAGCCTTAGTCAACACTGAATGTAACACTTGAGTTGTGTTTTAGAGCTCTAATGAACTCCAGTTATGGTTTAGACAATGTCAGTTAACTATTGAGTCCTCCGATAGTGATTTAGACAAGGTCTTAGTTACCTACAGTCAAGTAGAGTCTATCAATTTGAATTTCCTCATGTGCATTCGAATTTCATGTGGCTATTAAAGCCATTCTTTTTCATTGTAATTATTATCCAATTACTTTTTTATTAATGAAAGCATTCACAGCTGCAAGCCATTTTTGCAATGTTTCATTCTTCAATTGCTGAGTAAACCATGTGATCTATTTTGTGAGTTGTGTGTTTGTCCACAGATCTATGTGCTCAATTTAATATGGTATCAGAGCCTCAGCGGACAAGACACCTCTACTCCTCAGATCTCCAACTGGATCATTTTTTTGGAGCAAATTGCTCCTTCCAGTACTACACCAGAAGCGGAGAATTTACCACATAATATCCCGAGTTAGGAAATTGTTGATCAAGCTTGCTTGATCAACTATAATGGGTGTGAAGGAAATTCCAAAAGTGCAGACTATCGACCTTACTTTGTATGTTTGATTGTGTGACAGGTTATCCGCTTTTCTTACAGCATTCGCTACAAGCAGCCTCTTCTTCTCATTGCATTCGCTACAGCAACTCAGTCCTTCTTACTACATTTAAATGGATCATCCAGTGGAGCCTCTCACTCCCTTCAACTATCATCAATGGAAGGATGACATGGTGGTAATGCTCTGCACCAACCATCTCTTCAGACTCATGGAAGAAACAGAGGGAGAGCCAGAATCAGATAAAGACAAAGCTAAGTACATGAACAGGCTTGATGAAGCCCATGGACACTTGCTCTCCTCAGTCTCTAGAGATCTTCGATTTCACATCCAAGACTTGGATACTCCCAAGGAGGTTTGGGACAAGCTTGCCTCCTTATTTGATAAGCATGATGAGATGAGGATCCATCAGTTAGAAAATGATTTGAT